>CM037844.1:10537943-10852943 GCA_021234535.1 Stichopus chloronotus
TCATGTGGATTGATTGTTAACATCCAATATATCCAATTGCTAATGTTACATGTTTGTTTAGGTCAGAACTTGTTTATCGTTTACCGCTAGCAAGAACTAGTAGTGGCTTATTTGGTTTCATTTGATAAAAAGATTCAAGCAATATATAGTTTGTTGTCCCTTGTTATTTCAGTGAAGACACAAGAGAGGCAAATGTCATTGCTGCAGAAAAAGAAGGAGTTGTCTGTATAATGTTGGACAGAGAGTAAGTGTTGTATTGACGCATGTTAATGGTACCAATGTATGCTTACATAAATTTGCTATGAAGATAATTTTTTTAACCATCTTGAAGTATGAAGGTAAGAGAGTATTTTCATTTCAGAGTAAGCTGATAAGGTTATCACTTTTTTTGTGTGACTTGTAGCAAACTGAAAAATGGATAGCTACAAGATTCTAATTGGATGCTCCCTTCATGTCACATATTGCTCTCTAGGTCATTATTACAACTGTATTTGTACATTTACAATATCATGACTTGTCCACTTAAAGGAAATGCCAATTGAACTGCAACATTGTTGAACTACTGTATTTTTGCTGGAGATGAGGAGTCTTTGTGTGAGCATTGGCAATTGTATCGATGTGTGCACATGTGACACATCTTAGTTTGTAAATATATTAATTCATTACAGTGAAATGAGGTGATTTCTGTTGGTAGGGCTAGAAATTCAAAGTGAACTGCAGAAAGTTATGGTAATGTACTGTTGCAGATGTTATTGATGGCTGTTAAGAATCACCAGGTTATTGAGGTGTATCACTATCATCAAAGACAAAACTCTCAGTCTCATTGGCATATCTTAACTTGATGTGATTTCTTTCTAGCTCTTTCCTACAAGTTGCTGGAGGTCTAAGTGACAACCACCACAGAAAGAAGGATCAACTACTTCAAGGAAGGTAATCTTACTACAAATTCCATATGGTCCCGTATCGTGCAGTTTATAACTCCTATTAATGTATTCATCACATTTAAAAATGTGTACAAATACATGGATGGGACATTTGTGCAAGAGTTTCTGCCGACATTCTGTTAAAATATACATGTCTAGCCTTGTTAAGATAATTAGGAAAGATGTATATGTCTTTGTGAGTTTACACTGGAAGTGGTAATTTTGGCTTCAATTTAAACTGAAGGCCCTCACAAGATTCAACCCCGCAGCCTTTTAAACCAGAAGAGACCATTCTATGTTAGTACAACTGCAAGGGGAAGAAACTACAAAGGTTTTATGAACAAACTTTTGTACTCACTTTTAAGTCACCATGTTATTTCAAAATTCCCTCAATCCTGATGTCACACATGTGCTTCTTCAAGTCACGTAGTATTACAGGTGCATGTACTATTCCATACTTTTCAAACATGACGACATGCTATCCAACAACAGCAGGAAGTTACATTTGTGAAGAAGTCATTGCAAAAATAACACCATTATGACGGTGCCTGTGAACAGTTGTGTATTAAGTGCAAGTTGAAACATCCACTACTGTTCTCCTTTATACTGCTTATAATTAAATCATTAATAATTTGTTACAAATGTACTCACCTCACAAGTGATGATAAAAAGGTTTGGCACATCACAGTCACTTACTAAACTGTCCCTAAAAATATATTGAACCAAATGTACTCAACACAAAGTTCCCTGACAATCACTCTGCTTGGATAGCTTGTCTTAGGTACATGGCCCTTGTTCTTTTACTTTGTCTCAAACAGGTGTAAAATGGTTAAAATGAATCATCTAGGGCCACAAGTCTGGGATGGCTAGTGTGAATCATCACCCCATATAACAATAAGAGAAGGGCGAGTGCTCATGATGTTTGAGACTAGCATTTCTTTGTCTCCCTTTGTGGGAGACCCCATAGACAACATTCTGAAGGCTTGGCTTGTAGTCGTCTATGCACTGACACCCGAATCAGCGTTCGGAAGTGCGGTGTCGGTGATTCAGGATAGCAGGTACCACCCTGCGGAACTCCCACTGCTGTGACAGTGCTACTCAGTGCATTTGTTGTGATGAGACATAATTGAAGGAAATATTCCAAAACTCACCTGGTTTGGTTATTTACGAATGACTCACCTGTCTCACTTCCCTCTTCCCTCCCCTGGGGGCAGGATATAACATGGTTGCAACGTAGTTGCCAGGCTTAAGGGGCTTGCTGACCAACTGTGTTGCAACCAAAGAATTGGCAGCTTATGGTATGATTTACTCACAGTTTCCTGGCCTTACCACTCATTTTAGCATTTCCCATTTGTCATACATCTATTTGTGGGGTTCTGTTGTGTGTATGTGTGGATACTGTTACCATTGTTTGTGATCTTATACATACGTATTATGATTGTGGGCTCACAAACCTGTGTGCTAATGGTTGACCCAATGTAGTGGGCCACTACTGGCATCACCTCCCTTTTAATGTGGTTGTAGTTCCTTCTGTTTAATTCTATGAGGCATTCTCCCCTTCGTTGCTCAGTGGAGTGGCTGCTGGGGGTGGGATGCATCTCCCAACCGCTATTGCTTTTTGGTTCCTTGCGTCAGCAAAGGAACCTATGCAGTCAGGTTGGCGTGTGTGTGTGCGTGTGCGGGTGTATGTGTGTGTGTATGTGTGTGTGCATCTGTGACACTTGCTGAGGAACGCTCTAACTCAATAGGGGAAAGTCTGATGAAAGTCAAACTTGGTATGTAGGTTTGCCGTGTTGAGAAGGTGTGCCCTATTGTTTTTGGTGGAGGTCAAAGGTCATTTGGGGGAACTGGGGGCAAAAGTCTGTTTTGCTTGGGTACGCTGTAACTCAATAGGGGAAAGTCAGATGAAAGTCAAATTTGGTATGTAGGTTCGCCATATAGAGAAGGTGTGCCCTATCGTTTTTGGTGGAGGTCAAAGGTCATCTGGGGGAACTGGGGGCAAATGAAAACCTTCTTATGCTATGGATGCTCATATGTTCCATCAGTCCCCCTCCAGTGCATCATGGAAGTACTGCTTGAGTTAGCAGTTTCTTGATCAAATGAAAAAGAAGCAGTGTTGTTTGCACTACTGTAGGTGGTCACACCAGACAAGGTTTGGATAGATCAGTTAACCTCCTCGTGCCTGAGTGCTAATGTGTGCATTTATGTAAGTGTCTTTTCAATTAGTGAGGTGAGTAGGACACAATGAATGAAAGAAAATAAGTCAGTTGGTGTTCTTACCAGTTTAAACTAGACCCTAGTAGTTCCCTCCAGGGCATTCTATCAGTTTATTAGACTTTAAAGGGGCATAGATGAGATAAGCCATATTGCAATTTGCAGAGCTCTTCTTTAAATGAGGGTTTCACAGCTGTTTGTGTTTTGTAAAATGAGTGGGATATTGCTGTATATTGCAGTTCAACATCTGCGATTCATTGCATTAATTGAAATTGCTTTTTTGATATTTATGAACTCAGGCATATCATTTTACAGTATGTATATTTCAAGTGCAGGGAACCATAGTGCCCATAGACTGTTGTGAAATCATGCAAAATATTTCTTCTCTTACAGATTGTATGTAACACTGTTGATGGTTGGTCACATTAGTGCTATGGAAGTGGTTCCATGTGGGTACATGTTTAGGGTCCAATGTCTGAAATGGGCCATTTTATGAAAGCATGAAATATGTTTCTCTCTCTACAGATTTTATGTAATGCAGTGAGAGTTCATGGTCAGAAATGGGCCATATGGGCTATTGTACAAAATAATGCAATATGCTCCCTTTTACTTCATAATTTACATTATATGCTCTCCATCTGTGCAAGGAACCAGAGTGCCCTTGGGCTCTTGTTGATTCCTTGCCAAAGGTAGGCAAGGAATCTATGCAATGGTGATGTTGTGTGTGTGTGTGTGTGCGTATGTTCGTGTGTATGTGACGCCTTGCTTGTAAACAAGATATTTCAAGATGTGCAACCATGACTGATCTCATACTTGGTGCGTGAGTTGGTCATACTGAGTAGATGATCCCTATTGTTTCTGGTGGAGGTCAAAGGTCATTTGAGGTCACCAGAGGTCAAAATGTGAAAACCTTGTAAACACGATATCTCAAAAACGGTAACTGTGACTGATGTCATACCTAGTGCATGGGTGAGTCATATTGAGTAGATGATCCCTATTGTTTTTGGTTGAGATCAAAGGTCATTTGAGGTCACCAGAGGTCAAAATGCAAAAACCTTGTGAACACGATATCTTAAGAATGGTAACTGTGACTGATGTCATACCTAGTGCATGGGTTAGTCATATTGAGTAGATGATCCCTAATGTTTTTGGTTGAGATCAAAAGTCATTTGAGGTCAGCAGAGATGAAACTGTGGAAAACCTTGTAAACATGATATCTCAAGAAGGGTTACTGTGACTGATGTCATACTTAGTGTATGGGTTGGTCATATTCATTTGATTATCCCGATTGTTTATGGTCGAGGTCAAAGATCATTTGTGGTCACCAGAGGTCAAAATGCAAAAACCTTGTAAACACGATATCTCCAGAAGTATAACTGTGACTGATGTCATACTTAGTGTGTGGGTTGGCAATAATAAGCAGAAGGTCCCTATTGTTTTTGGTGGAGGTCAAAGGTTGTTTGAGGTCCCCGGAGGTCAAACTGTAAAAACCTTGTAAACACAGTATCTCTAGAAGGGTAACTGTGACTAATGTCATACTTCGTGTGTAGGTTTGTCATATTGAGTAGATGATCCTTATTGTTTTTGGTTGAGGTCAAAGGTCGCTTGAGGTCACCAGAGATCAAACTGTAAACACAATATCTCCAGGAATCTAACCTTGACTGATGTCATACTTGATGTGTGGATTGTATATACTGACTAGAAAAATCTTTTTGTATTTGGTGGAGGTCAAGGTCGTTTGAGGTCACCCGAGGTCAAACTGAAAACCTTACAAACACATTATCTCCAGAAGAGTGATGATGACTGATGTCATACTTGATATGTGGGTTGGCCATACTGGCTAGATGATCCATCCCTATTGCTTTTGGTGGAAGTCAAATATCATTTGAGGACACCAAAAAATAGGTCATTTGGGGTTAAAAGGCTCGTTAATGTGGTGTTTCAAGCACAATAATTGTAGTTGATCTCATACTTGTCATGTCGGTAATTCATGTTTGTTATAATATAACCATGTTGCAAGGAATCACAAAGCCTTTTGGCTTTCTGGTTCTTATAGCAGTATTTTTTTTTATCTTTTTTTATGATTTGACAGTTTAAGCGACAATACACTCCCACTGCATCTGATAATAGCAGTCAAGATCATTTGATAATATGGTGTTGAAGAGTTTTCCTTCAATATCAAATGATAGGAATTATTTCAGGCAAGGAATATAAAAAGAATCCTGACTTCCAGGTGTAAGAAACAATATGTGATAGTACATTGAAATATGTGTAAGAGTACACAATATGTTATTTGATACAATGGATTTTATGCCCAACTCCTTCTTTTTGCACCAAACTGTCTCAAAGTGGTTCTAGTGCTGATCCAAAAGGAGGTCATGGAGGGATAGTGTGTTGTTGGAGGACACTGGACATGTCCTCTCAATATTTGAACCCAGGGAATGTCTTCCCTCTTCCTCCCAACAAGATGTGATGGATATTGTTTTTAAAAAAGTACAGTATAGTGCAGACAACAACCCACAACCCTGGGCAAAAATACACGCTACAGCACCTCTGTCCCCCCCCCCCCCATTCAATGCTGAAATTCTTTGAATTTGGAATATCTTTGATTGGGACAACACTGATCTAGGGAGAGGGATCTTTGGTGATAAATGAATCTTTTTTTGTGTTGCTACTTTTGCATGAAACTGTCCATCATTTTTGTTGAGGATTGTGTTAGCCGCTGTACACATGTAAGGGTGGATACAAATATACGCTAGAGTGCAGGAGTATTCAGAATCTGTGGGACAAGTTTGATGGTTGTCAATTTCAGTAATTAAAGTAATTATCTAGTTTCAATTTAACACTATTATGAATGTTGTTAATGCAAGTACAGATAAGTTAGTGAAAGAGATCAAACAGCGGTTCTGGCAGTCTTAAATAAAATCACAGCACTGAGGAGGTACTTCAATATTAAGTCTGATGCACCTTCTTGATAAGGAGGTTATTTTAGAAATAATTTTAAATGGTCTAGTGGCATACTTTTGATTCAGACTGTCAAAGATCGAAACATACAGCATAAAAAGCATATTCAACAGATATATGTGTTAATGCATCAAAATTGATTGCAAATAGTGAATTTGACAGTATTACAATAAGGAACCACCATCTGATATTAGCACCTCAATTTTAGAAATGACAGAAACATTCCTACCCGGCATTCCCTATAAATTTTGGAGTCTATTTGTTGTAGTCACCCCATCCTGTTATACATATAAAGAAATTGACCATCCTGCCCTAAAAATAGAAATTTTAACTCTGGTACGTTGTAATTACAATAATGCAATTCAATTAATTAGCCACAAATTTCTTGTTCAGCCCTCAAAGTTGTCCCACAGATTTGAACGTTTCTGTACTCTGCCATATATTTGTTTCATCTCTTACTTCAGCACAGCAGTTCAGACAATCCTCTACAAAAATAGATGGGACAGTACACCTGCTGCCCTATTCAGTGTTGAAATTGTTTAAACTTGGGACCACTTTGTATGGATAACATTGATCTAGGGTGAAGGGATTTTGGATGATCAAGAAATCTATTGGGTGTTGCTTCATTTGTGTAAAATTGTCCCTTCACTTTTTTGAGGATTGTAGCCAAATTACCTATCTGTGTATCTGTGCAGTGATGTTCATATCTCACATAAAGTTTGGAAAAGTGTGGCTACAATTGGTAAGTATCTCAAAGCTTGCAGGGTATCACCTCTAGGCTGTCACAGAGGTGTTGCCACAGGACCAAGCCAAGGTTCATACGGTGAACCTCAAGAATCTTACCCTTCCACCCCACTCATCATTGTTGCTGATCATCCGTGTTATTCCTGTAGAATATCTGGACAAATATCTGTGACTGTGTAGGCTATTTGGTACAAATTTTGTGTCCCTCATGAAAAGCTGTTTATGTCACAGGCAAGATCATTACATAAAACATTTAAAAGCTCTATTAAGCTGATTTATTCCTTGAAACTAAACATACTTTTATATAGTTTCTCTTAACTTTTTAATATATCATTTTCTTGAAGAGTCGAGTCAGAGTTTTCAAGCATCAGATTCAATGAAGTACACGTTATAGCAACACTTGGTGTCGGTGGCTTTGGACGTGTGGAATTGGTAAGAAGGGTTATTACACAGTTCATGCACCTCTACCACTTAATCTATGTGAGGTTTGCTCTAACTGAACCAGAAACAGCTCATATTTCCTCCCAGGTCAAAGTTGTGTACACCATAGCTCAACGAGGGAATTTGGGGCCGATCTGATATTTGTGTTATTCATGCTTATTTGTTTGTTGAAAGAATTTTAATAAAATTAAAATAGAATTATGACTTAGTTTCAACTTTCATTACAATCCATTTGTCATTACTGTGAGACCCTAGCATTTGTGATTCTTTCTATATTGGCAAATTATCACTAATTTGATATACCACTTTGATATAGATCTGCTGCTGTCATGATATTAATGATATTACTGCTATGAAAGTGCTAAATGTAAACCTGTAATCTTTGATGAGCTATTTCTACCACCCTACTTACTTGCTGTCTTATTGGGAAATTTGTTGTGGATAGTGAAGCGTGTTGTACCCAAATATGGGACCATTAGTTTTATTGATATCGTCTTAATACATCTCCATGGCACCCATTGAAATCAAAACATGAAGACTAAACAGACAGTATTAGAAAAAAAAACTAAACAAACTTTTTTTCTGTTTTATTTTCAGGTAAAGGTGAATGGTCACAAACAGACATATGCACTAAAACAACTAAAAAAGAGACATATTGTAGAAACTAGGCAACAGGAACACATTATGTCAGAGAAAAACATCATGATGGAATCTCGATGTGATTTTATTGTCAGGTTAGTTATGGCCTTCCTCAAAATTAATTATTGCCCAGAAGGGTATACGCCATTGGACAAAAGAGGTAGTTGTGACAAAGATTTCCTCTCAATAGATGTATCAAAATGAATGACTTTTTGATACCTTGCTAAAAGGGAACTAGTCCTAGTCATTTGACAAAACGTGTGTGATTTAAGTACCTATGTTTTAAAGATGATAATAACGCAATCCTTGCTTGCCTGCTTCATTTGATTTCATCATCTATTTATTTATCTATCCATCTGTCTGTCTGTCTGTCCATCTGTCTATCTGTCCATCTGTCTGTCTATCTGTCCATCTGTCTGTCTGTCTGCCCACAATTTGTTCGGAATGCTTCTATTCCAGCATACTTTCATGGATTTGTCTGGAACTTAGACACAATGTTTGTTGGGTGTTGGACCATTATGGTGTTCAGGAATTTTTGGTCTAAGGTCCAAGGTCCCGTTTTATAAAATTCTACAAAATGCTTGTCTTCCTACAGATTACATTGTGCAATGTTGATGGTTTGTCATAATGATGCTCACTTATTGGTCCCTTCAGGGTGTTCAGGAATTGGTAGTCTAAGACCCCATGTGGGCCCAATGGCCCATTATGTGAAATTCTGTTTGAAATGTTGCTTCTCACACATGCATCCATGGATTTATATTTAACTCGGACACAATAATCCTTGGGTGTAGTTCATGTGGGGTGTACAAAAAAGTTTCAGTCTAAGTTCCAATGTGGACCCTATGGTCCATTTTAGGAATTTCTACAAAGTTGTTTTTCTCCTACATATTTTCTTGTGCGTTGTTGATGGTTTGTCATAATGGTACTCTGCTAGTGGTTATCTTAGGGTTGTCATGAATTTTTGGTCAGTGGTTCCATGAGGACCGTATGGCCCATTCTTCAAATTGCTTCTCCTTCTACCGTTAAAGTGCCCCTTTAAACTTTCATACACATCTCAAATATCCCTATTGTGCATGAATGATAATTGAGTAATTGAACACTGTCAGTTGGTATGCTAATTGAAACTCTGGATTACCCTCAGGTATGTTGACCAGTATATGGACTTAAAGGGGCACTTTGAGTTGTTTCATGAACTTCAGTTAGTCTTCACAAAATATTTTTGTGTCAAGTTGCTAGTGACTGATCAATGTTCAACTAAGAGGGCCCCATTATGAGTCACATGTAAATGACCACTAGTGAGTGAGTAGCTAATGATTTAAATTGGTTTTGGAAAACTTGTGACCATTCACTTTTCCACATTAGTACCAATTCATATACCCACAGCCAGTACAAACCAATAAGAAAAGTTAGTAAAAATTGGCAGTTTTAGTAATTATTGGATGTGAATAGTGATGCTAATTATAAGCATTGTTATTTGGTAGTACCCATCAAACTTTTCACAACTTTAATTTATTGACAAAGATCAAACTTCTGCACTGTTGGGGCTCTAGTTCATGAAAGTCTAAAAATTGTGCAGTTCTACAGATTCTATTGTACAGTGTTGATGATTTGGTATAATGATACTCAGTGATACCTATGATTTGAGATAGTGATACATCATAAATGGTATCTTCAGGATGTTGAGGTATGAACTTCTGCACCAATGGTGATCTAGTTTACTTTTACATTGTGCTTTCTGAAATGCCATCTTGATAGTTTGGGTTGTGGTTGACAAGCAAGTGATATATGTATTGTTTTTAATGAAGATGAGAGGTTATCTGAAATTGACAGAGATCAGCCTGCAATCCTTGAAGATGCAGGTTACATCTGGGGTAAAGTATGCACTTTTGCTACAAAACTTTGGTTTAGAGATTTTCACATAGCCCAGAATGTTTATGTGTTCTCCTCCTGAATCAATCAATGCATTACTAAAATTTGTTCTGTTGTTTTACAAAACACCTAACTAGAAGTAAACTCCTAACCAAAGAGTAAATTGGAGGTACATTTTTAGCTCAACCCACGGAGTGTGGGTAGAGCTTATGTGGTACTGTAGGGGGAGAAAATGTCTGTCTCTCTGTTCAAAAGCCTACTTCTTCTGCAGTTACTGGTGGATTTTTCTGAAATTTGCAGTGAAGGTGCCACATTGGGATGGCAATACAAGTTGTTCCTAACTATATGATAGGACAAAGGGAAGTCATAATTTTTGGCTATTTTGATCATTTTTCCTTGTGCTTTAGATCCTTTTTGAAGTCTCACTCCCTTGATTTGAGTGGTTATATTATGTGGTAGTGAGTTGAAGCGAGCTTTACCTGGAGGGGCATGCTCACCACCTTAAATGAATAGCCTCAAGCTAAAGCTTGTGTAAGACAGTTTTCAGTTACTTTGTTTTGACTGTTATTCTTGGGCATTACTTGTACTCCCGGTAGTATCCAGTGTCCACTGTGTACACAACTATTAAATGTACCATGATGTTCCCTGACAGCTAATTTTAGAATCTATTACATAGCCCCCCTTGCTGGTTGTGTGGACATTGCATACAGAGGGGTTATTGTTCTTCACCAGTTGTTTCCCTGGTCTAGCTGGAATGGTTATCAGAGAATTTTAGGGAGTTGAGGTTTGGTCTTGGCTTGGTCAAGGCCCTGCACCAGTGGCATAACCAGACTTTTTATTTAAGGGGGGGGAGACAAGTGATTATGGCACTTTCTAAGTGTAGTGTAGCATGTACCACTAAAATTTTTGCCAAAAGTTCCTCTCATAGTGCAGGAATTGGCAGTTCCCAACCTTCCAGACCTTGTGAATTGTGGCCAAATATTCTTCATTCTTGACAAACCACATTTAGAAATTTACACTTCCAAAAGGTCAGTCTCTGCAAGGGTTGTGAGTGAAAGCCACAAAAAGAAATTGTTGATTAAGTTTTGATAACATCAATAGTGCTAGTTTAGTTCAGTTTAAATTAATGTATTCAGGCACTTGCAGGGGGGTTCACTAAGTAGAGATGCAACATTCTTATTTGTCAACAAAAGCCTACATATTTCATCATACTAGATTCTTTTCTTTTCATTAATTTGTTTTTTACGGAATCAATATTAGACTCCACATGACTTAGCAGCATTTACTTAAAGGGATTCATTGAGTTGACATCAATAAAAATTGTGGTGGTTTTGAAGGATACAAACACATGACAATACTTACAATTAGCATAAGTAGTCAAGTTTCACATCCAATAGTTATGAAAACTGTCAAAATTTTCAAATTTTTGGCTGTTAGTTGAACTGGTTGTGTGCGTGTGAATGTAGTACTAGTATGAAAAGTGTCTGGTCGCGAATTTTCATAAACCAAATTAAATCATTAATTACTTACTCATTAATGTTCCATTGTATGTGAAACATTGGAATCTTCTTAGTTTGACCATTTGTCACTTGTATGTGAAGGAAACTTGACGGGTGTAGATAAATTTAGTGAATTTCAGGAAACAACTCTATGAGTCTCTTTAAAAAATGCATGGTGAGGTTTTCATCCAATATTTTTTTACTCACCAATTTCATTGGGGGTAGTGGGAGGGGACAATCAGGCATTTGACAGCCCCCTCTGGTTATGCCACTGCCCTGCACAAACTGGTGGCATGTACTAGAAGTCTACTTTCTGATCCCTATCCCTGTCCCCTGTGGGCAGTGGTATATAGCTAAGATTTATCCCTGAAACCTACTTTGCTATTTGTCAAATAGCAACTCCCTGCTGAAATGGTCCAGCTGCGAAAGTTAATTGCTAGGTCAACAGTGTTTATGTACTGGCCAGCCCAACATGAGTTTGTGTACAGTATGAACGATGTTAGGACCATAGATGTGTTCCAAATTAATTTTCAACTGGACATTTCCTAACATCAGAAGGGTTGAGCAACTGCAGCATCGCTGCTCTAGTTGGTTCCTTGCGTCAGCAAAGGAACCTATGCAGTCACGTTGGCGTTTGTGGGTGTGTGTGTGCGTGTGTTTGTGTGCATCTCTAACACTTACTTTATAGGTATGCTTTAACTCAATAGGGAATGTCAAATGAAAGTCAAACTTGATTGGTAGGTTTGCCATATTGAGAAGGTGTGCCCTATTGTTTTTGGTTGAGGTCAAAAGTCATCTGGGGGAACTGGGGGAAAAAAGTCTGAAAATCTTGTTATGCTATGGATGCTTATTTGTTCCGTAGGAATCATAATGAAAGAAAATAAGTCAGGTGGTGTTCTTAAAAGTGGAAACTAGACTCCAGTAGTTCCCTTCAGGGCATATGCTGTCAGTGCTAGGTGGACATTAAAGGGGCATAGATGTGCTAAGCCTTATTGCAATTTGCAGATGCCCTTCTTTATGGCTTTAAATGAAAGATTCACAGCTGTTTGTGCTTTGTAAAATGAATGGGAGATTGTAGCACATTGCATGAATCAACATCTTTAATTCATTGCATGAATTTAATTGAAATGGCATTTTTTATATTTATGAACTCCAGCATATCATTTTACAATATGTATATTTCAAGTACGAGGAACCACAGTGCCCTTGAGCTGTTGTGAAATCATGCAAAATACTTCTTCTCTTACAGATTGTATGTAACACTGTTGATGGTTGGTCACATTAGTGCAATGAAGTGGTTCCATGTGGGTTCATGTTTGTGGGGTCCAATGTCTGAAATGGGCCATTTTATAAAAGCATGAAATATTTTTCTTTCTCTACAGATTTTATGTTAGAAAAGTGAGAGCTTATGGTCAGAAATGGACCATATGGGCTATTGTACAAAATAATGCAAAATTCTTCTTTTACTTCATAATTTAAATCATATTCTCTACATCAGTGCAAGGAACCACAGTGACCTTGGGCTCTTGTCAGTTACTTCCTGATGCCAGTGGGTGGTGTTTGTGCCAGCATGTTTAAGGCTGTGTATGTGTGTGATGTTTGTGCTGCCTTGCTTGTAAACATGGTATCTCAAGTGTGGAAGCTTGGGTTGATGTGATACTTAGTATCTGTACCATATTGAGAACAAGAATCCTGTTTTTTGTGAAGTGGAAGGGTCATCTGAGGTCAGAAGAAGTGATAAATATAAAAAAGGTTGTCAACACACTTACCTCAAAAATGCAAATTTGGACTGATCTCATATTTAGTACATAATACTGAGTGCAAGAACTTCATTGATTTTAATGGAAGTCAAAGATTCTGGTAATTTCAGGCAAATTCTAGAGTTCTTTTAAGCAATGTCTCATGAGTGCATGCCTAGACGTGGGAACTTGGATGTATGTCCTGTTATGTGAATGCCTGAAGATGTTATATGAGAAACTTTGGTTGAAAACTATGAGTCTGTTGTATATTTGCTCATTCTTTATCTCATTGTGATCAAGTGGTATGCTGAGAAAACAAAAAGGAACACTACTTCTTGCTTTAATTAAACATTACTCTATGGAGGGAGCATAGACTGACCTCATATTTGTGATGTGTAATGACATGTTTTTTTTTTTTTTATGAAATCCCAATTTCTGTTGCCTGCATGTTAACTTCATATTGTGATTAGAAACACCCCTGCAGGTTTAGTACATCTTCCAAACTACAATGCATTTTTACATGTTGATTAAATGCAATCTTCATTGTTTTGCAGTGGTAATTTTTCCATCTCTCACACTGCAGGCATTGTCCAGATGTTAATGTTTGCCACGTAATATGTACTCACATAGTACTCATTCTGCTGCAGTAATTGTTCCTGAGTGATGAGGAACCACTTGAGAAGTCATCGGTTAAAGTAAATGTTTCTAATAATGAGTACTTGACCTAATACTGTAATATTTGCAGTAAATACTGCCTCATGAGTAAATTTTCCCTTCAATAGTTATGTGGCAATGAAGAAATGAGAATCTTGTCAAAATGAAGTGACCACTCTGTGCCAGCTTCTATACCTTAAAAATAAAAGGAAAAGTTTGGTCCTTATGCTGCATGTAAAACACTCTCATAAGAAAAGATCAACTTTGGTAAACCTTACAAGGGTAACTCAGTGCTCACATAAAAGAGAACAAAGAATAAAAGACAATGTGAAATTACAAAGATACATCCAAACAAACAACACTTAAACAATAAAAGAGAAGTAACTTAAAGAAAATATTAGACATAAAATATAAGGAGTAAAAGTTTAAGACAATAGGAACAAAGAAGGCAAGAATAAGCGTTTGAGAGTAAGATCATGGAATTTGATACCGTGTAGTATAAAAGAGGATGGGGTGACGATTAGTACTGGAGTAGGGTGATCTCATTCTGCCCCTTCTAGGAATAATTGCATGATGTAAAACAACACCAAGTGGATGATCATTATCTGCATAGTTTTGTCTCTCATCAATAGTGATAGGTCATAGCCAGCGATGGCTGATTTTTCCCTATGATGTGACATGCCTTCTTAATATTGATGTCATTTGTGTATTTGTCTACAATGCATGTGTTCCCATCCCACGTCAGAAGGCTATATTGTCAAACCACACAAATAACCAAATTATTAAACATGGCAAGGATATTTTTATTATCATTTAATTTGCTCATAATACGCATACAATATTTCTAGGGCTTAATTTTTTTTGTAAAGCTTCTATGTGTTCATGTGGATTGTTGATATCTAATGCAAGATACATAAGTGTCCACCTGTTCAACCATATTTCCATTTATAGTGACTACACTTGGAACATTATTTGACTTCCAATAATCAATGACCATTTTTATAATCAATGACCATTTTTTTTGTCTTCTCTACATAAGCTGTAATCACATTTAATCCTTTATCTTGTTTTACCAAAGAAAATTTACTACCAAATGAGTAATAGCTGTATAAAAATACTCACATTGGCTTTCCATTAGAGGTTCGATGAAGCCAACTGCACAGATGAGACGCATGATTTGTTAAAGTTGTTAAGAATTGCTGTAAAGTACCACTTGATAAGATCAAGAACAACTAGACTTTATGTTAGTATCAACTTTTAATGTGAGAAAATATTTTTATTAGGGAATTAGGATATTAGCAATATATGTAAAATATTCCTTACCATGTAGTCAAACTACAACTTAGCAATTTTAAACTTTTTATTTCTGATTTATATTGTGGAATTGCACCCACCACTGCAAGTTGCAATTGTTTTTTTTCCCAATTTGGAATGTCACTCTTAATCTGCCAAATCAATCTGTATCATTTCACTTGTCTCCCAGAATTGCTTCTGCAATATGCTTTTGGCTATGATTCTGACTACTGAGAAGTTAGGTTTTGCTTGAACCCTGAATATGAATCCTCTGAAGGGAGCTTGAAATGACAATTCATTTGATCATTTTACAAGATCATCTAAACGTTTTATCCCACAAATGTTCTTTAATTTTTTTTTTGTCTTACAGATTGTTTTGTACTTTTAAGGACACAAAATACTTGTACATGCTGCTGGAAGTATGTCTTGGTGGAGAACTTTGGACTATACTAAGGGACAAGTGAGTGCTACAATTTGTATGTCTTGCCCATCACAAGTATTCGTGATGAGACGCTATATCATTGCAATTGACATGAGCATCACAAATACTGTGATGATGACCAGTAGAGGTCAGTATTAATTACTGTGAACAGCTAGGCTGCTGTTAGTTACATCATCAAAACAACATTGCACTTTGGCATTGTCATATTATATCTTTGCCAGGAAATGGCAATAGTCCTCTGACTAGCTGTTGTACAGTGTCGTACTTGGTTCATATATGTATACCCCACATGTTAAGTACAAGAATTCTTTTCTTTTGGTGGAGGTCAAACGTCAATGAGTTCAGCAAGGATAAAAATTTGAAAATATGTGAATCCAATATCTCAAGAACAGAAGCTTGGATTGATGACATAGTGGCTATATCAGTGTTTTGCAGACATGAATCCTGTTGTTTTTGGTGAATGTCAAAGATCAGCAGAGGTCAAAGTGTAAAACTTGTAAACATGGTTTCTCAAGTGTCATACCAAATATGAGCATGTGTTACCATGAGTGCAAGAACCTTATTGTTTTTAAGGTAGGTCATGGAATTTTGGACTGACCTCATTTGTGGGTGTGTTGAATCGACTGCAAAAAGTACAAATGCTATTTGCAGTCAGCATAGCTGGTCAAACTGTGAACACCTCGAAAACACAAGGCAAGCTATGAGTACAAGAACCCTGTTGTGTTTGGTTCAGGTTAAAGGTCCTCTGATGTCAGCAGAGTTCAAAATGTTGATACATTATAAATACAATATCTGAAGAAAGGAAGGTATGAAATGAAATACTATATATCTTGATGAACCACATTGAGTACAAGCAGTCTACAGTCTTTTGTAAAGGACAAGGTCATTTGAGGTAAGCAGAAGTCAAATGGATCAAACTTTGTAAATACAATATTTCAAGAATGCAAGCTTACACTGATCTCATATGTAGTGTTTTGATTGAATGCAAGGCTCCTAGTAATTTTGTTTGGTTAAAAGACAGCAAAGATTGAAGAAAGTACTGTAAGCAAAATATCTCAAAAACACAAACCCTAACTTATCTCACATAGTATGTTGATCAACTGCAATGAGTACAGGAACCCCATTAAGATCATTTTGTCCACAGAAGTCAAGCTGAAATCAAGAATGGAAGCTTGGACATGTTATATTTAGTGTGATTTTTATAGGACATTGACTGAAAAGCACACAGAACACTGGTCTAGTAGTTTTGCAATGGCCAGATGTCATCCCAGGTCAACAAAATGTAATGTAGAAAAGTTCTGAAACTAGCTATTTGAGAAATAATAGTTATTTTTATGCCTTTTCCTGTTGAGTATAATTACAGAAAGTCTTGTTTACACTGGCATGGTGATCAGTGGTCGCTAAGTGGTTGCTAAGGGTAAAGCTTTTTGAAAGCTTTAAATTGCATTTAGTCAAGCTTGTTGATGTTGGTGACCATATTCTCAACTTTTGTACTTTTGTGCTGTAAAATTCCATTTCAAATGTGTCAAGGCCTAAAAACTTCTTGAACGCATTAAGTCAGTGACTTAAATTTGCATAGTTTCAAATTTACCTTGTTAGCTTTCATCAGTAACTTTCTCATGCTGTACAAAGTTGATCCATAATGAGTACTGCTTCAGATGTTGGCAGAGTGTAACTGTTTTGTCATTGTGTTACAAAGGTATTTTCACTATTACACTTATTCATTTAATACCATATTGCATTACATAGGGAAAAAGCTCATAGCCTTGCTTGCATGTTTAATATGGACAATCTCTTTGTAGGAGGCTTTACGCACTGCTTATCTACACCTGATGTGGATTCACCTTACTTGAATATGCTTATCTGTAGATACCCACTATTGTTTTCTTAATTTTTGAAGGGGATCTTTTGATGATGGTACTACAAGATTTTACACCGCCTGTGTTATAGAGGCATTGTCTTACCTTCATGGTAATGGAATTATCTACCGAGATCTGAAGCCAGAAAACATACTGCTGGACAGTAATGGTTATGGAAAATTGGTAATGTTCAACACTTTTACTTCATGAACAGTGAATGATAACTTTCAAGAAGTGTTTGAAACATGTAGTGATTTGTGTGTATTTACTTACCTTTGTTTGGGTCCAGTTCAATTCTACAAACAGAATCTTTCTGCTGGTGTATGTATATGTTAAACCTCCTTGTTCACTACCTCAGATTGAGGGTCACTGTAGTCCAGTCTGCTCTGAACTTTCACCCAGAATTAGTTCTTGGCTAAAATCATTCAAAAATGATACAATTGGCAGGAAAGTGTAATAAGTAACATTTTCACTGACGACCAATCTAAATACAGCAAAGAAACTTTGCAACATGAAAGTGTTAATTGATATTTTGGTTTAAGTTAAAGCTTCATAATATAGTTATTGTTAGAGGCAAGATTCTCTGTGTTTTTATCAAGTAAATGGTAAAGTGTCCCAATTGCCCTTCATCCTCAGTATGGTTTGTACTATGAAATGTCATGACTTGGATTTATTCCATGATATTGTTCATGAAAAACGTTTAAATAAATTTAAATCAGTTTTTATATGTTGAGATATATTAGGTTTTTTCAAGCTTTGCTATTCTTACACACTGATTGTAATTACTCATTAAAATTCTGAGCCTCTTTCTCCTAAGAGAGCTGTACCTTAGTGAAATTCTCAACATGTATTAATTACTAGGAATGATTTGACTTATGATTAAGTCACCGCAAACTTGTACTAAGAGAAAGATGAATGAGAAAGAGTCTGTGAAATTCCTTATTTATATTGAAAAATTTGTGTTGCTTATTCTGTGAAGGATATCGTTTTTGCTCTTTCGAAAACATCAACAAATTTCTGCCCAAGGAAATGAAAGTATGTTTCATGCTAGAATATTGTCTTGGTATAATTCATGTAGACTATGTATGTACCTGTAGTAATCTCTGGTCTAGCCTATTCTCTAAATGTCTGTTGTGTTAATGTCACTGGGTGATAGTAGATTAATAAAGGCAAAACTTTTTCATAGAAAACATGCTTCCCCTTAGCTTTCTTAATTTCTAAATGAATAGATATGTAATGAATGAGATGTCTACATAAATGAATGAAACACATCCACCACTATCTTGAGAACAAGGTGTGTATGGTCATGTTGAGAACAAAATGTTCTCATGTTGAGAACAAAATAAACCAACAGTAATTTAAGGGCAACAACATACGAAGGACATGTAACAGTATGCTCACTTACATAAGAATCCGAATTTAAGAAGGGTTAATGTTTCAAATATTTCTTTAAATTGTAGATACTTAAAATTTTATGATGATTAACATTGAGGACATGTTGTAATTATGGAGGACATTTTGTAATTATGGGCCACATTTGGCAAATAACCTATCATTAGCAATATCTTCATATTACATGTAATCCAACACACAAATGGCATTTAAATAGAAATTATGGTGACCTTCTGTAACACCTTTCTTGTGGTAAGTTACAGAAGTTTAACAACAAAGGAAAAGTTTAGCCTAGTTGGTGATGGCATACATTAATAAATTCTGCAAGGCCCATGCATTTCTGGTTATTTCTGTTCAGCTATTAAGAAAAATGGAAAGTTTTCATTCAAAGTGGTTCTCATATGGTGAGGTATAGTAAAGCCTCCTTGGCTCACTGGTTGCCCAATACATTCATAGTTTGATGTAATATCTTCCATGCCTGTAGGCTAGTTGAGTATGTGGTAGGCAATGTTGCATACAGGGTTATGTTTTGACTTTCTCAAATTGATTCACCAAGATGGGAAATCCAAAAAGATTTCTAAAACTGATGTTTTTTTTCTATAAAAAGTTATCATAGCAATTCATTACAAGTAGACATATGAGCATTCACACTAAACACTATACTGCTGTGTATGTACATACTGTACTGTAAACTTGAAGACACTGGAGTAATTTGTAGTTGGTTACACTTTAACAGTGTTTCTTTTAAAAATAGTGGACAGTTGTTTAAAGATGTAAAATCAAAAGTTTGGTCTTGCAAAACAGCCATACCATTATCTCTGTTTCATTCTTGACAAAGCTTTGAAGAAAACATGTAACTTAACAATTTAACTCATATTTGAAAATTCAGTTTTTTGGTTATGACTGCTATGCTGCTATGCTCTATGCACTGCTATGCTGATTAGACTGATTTTGGATAAAGACAGATTTATTGAATATACATTTTGAGAAAAACTTTGACATGCTCAATGTCTTACTCTCAGTCCTAACAGCAGCAGTAAGTGGAAGACCCTGTTGTGTCTGGACCATAATTTTCCTGTGAATGTGAGAGTTCTCAGTAAGCTATGCAAAATTTTGGAACTAGGCCTAGCTTAGTTCAACAAAGAAGAAGAATTGCACATGGCCTAATCGTTACAGTCAAAGCTTATGGCTGATTTGGGGTAACTCATGTCAAGGCATTCTCTGTTTAATTTTTTTCATCATATGGGCCTAGGCCTATCAAATAGGCCTAAATTATTTGTGCTGTGGAGTTCTCCATCCTTAAAAATATTAATCTGGTGGTTGTATGGAGACCCATCCCAAAGGCGATGTACTACAGTCCTTGGTCCTTTTTATGATTTTGTTGCATAGAGAATTGTTTTTGAACATCTCAGCAGAATTCTACAAAGAAGGAAAGCTAATTCCGGTGGGCTATCAAACTTTCAAAAGTGTTCAAAATATACTGAACTGACACAATTCTGATATTTAGGTAAGATTACCCTATGTCAGAAGAATTACCACTGACAGTATACTGTGCTGTTGTTACGTAGGTTTACCTACATTTACATTTTACTTTTGAGCAGGTCTTAGGCCCTAGGCGAGGCCTAGGTGATGTTAGATCTACGAATTTCAAGTTGAATGTTATTTCACTTTGTAGGCCTACTACTAGTAATACTGTATTAGCCATTGTTTTGTGTAAGATATAGCAGACTGGAAACACACTGTCGATTTACAGTTTTATTGTATTCATCTGCCGATGATTGACGGTGGTTTAACCAGTTGGGTTATCAGTGATTAACCCACGGTCACCTGACTGAAATGGGCCAATAGTAGTTGATGATTCTTTCTAAGTATGTATGAATTTCAGTTCAATTATGTAGCCAAAGGAGCATTGAGGTAAGAAGAGAAGGAGATCAATTGTTAACTTGAATTTTTGCTAATTCTATTAGATTTTCTTTTGTATGATAAATTTCAATTCATAAGCTATGAGTATGGCTTAGGGTGCCATTTATCGCTTACGCCCTATGAAAAGTATCATGTTCAACAATTGAGGCATAGGAGGCTTATGAAGTACAATAAGTGCTACCGCCTTTGGAAGATGCTGATGTAGCATCTATTGACTGACCTACATCATGAAGCATTGTAGAAATTGCCTGCAGAAGTAAATTGTGTTGGGGTATAAACACAGTTGTTTGCATTGTTGAAGAAAGCTACTATCGACATAACACCCAAAGTTCACATCTAGAACCATCTGAAGGTTACATATTTTTTCTAATTTACTCTTATGGTAAAAGTTCTTTGAGGAACACCACCAAAATTTGATTTATTTTTTTGTATTGGACTGCTTTGGACTAAGTTTCTTAGCTACCAAATACTGAGCACCCTATGCATTGAAACTATAAACAGAGTCTCAACTGTGTCCAGATTCGTCTATTTTCGTTCTTTAATTCTTGTTAAAAAGCTGGTTCATGTAGCTGCACTCCTGCTTACCATTTGTATGAAAGCAATAGTAGCAAACAGCTGATTTATACACTGCACAGCCTACCACTCATGCTCATGACTGTGTTATATCATATGCTTCACAAAAACGAGTAATTGTCATATAGCTTGGAGATGGATTAAATGTGTCAATCTGCATTAAATGATATTGATGGTAAAAGGATTTTTCTCCTCTTCTTAT
The DNA here is from genome assembly GCA_021234535.1 of Stichopus chloronotus. Lineage (NCBI taxonomy): Eukaryota > Metazoa > Echinodermata > Holothuroidea > Aspidochirotida > Stichopodidae > Stichopus > Stichopus chloronotus. Next base: position 10,559,314 of record CM037844.1, read on the forward strand.
CTCCATGATGATACCACTATCACACTTTGATTAAATTGTGAAAAGGGTTCCTTTTTTGTTTTAGGTGTTGTTAATGTTACTATTTGCTATGCTGTCAAACTTTTAGGCATACTCATTAGCACACAATGCATCCTCCTGGAAAGATACTAAAGGTATTCATACCTTTTGTGGTCAATTTGTATCATTTATGTGTCGGAAGCAAACATACAGTAACAGTAAAAGTGGAAAATATCCATAATCTGTCACCCCACCTGCATGGGTATGGTTTGCTGTCAAGAATACGTAATAGCTGCAACATAGTCATATAAGCACAAAACTTTTCCCTTTTTTTGTTCCAGCTGATGGAATCTATGCAATGGATCCACATGAGGAATCTATGCAATGGTGATGGCGTATGTGTATGTGTGTGCATATGTGATGCTTTGGCCTGTAGACATGATTTCTCAAGAACGGAATGGTGCTCAAACTGTAAACTTGGTGTGTTGGTGTGAGTAGACGATCCCTTTTGCTTTCCATGGAGGTCAAGATCATTTGAGGTGACCATAGCTTAAAGTACGAAGGGAGATATCTCAGCAAGTAAATGTTGCTGGAACCTTAAACTCTAAATAACCCCTAATGAGTAGATGATTTCTGTCATTTTCAATGGGTCAAAGGTCATGTGATGTCAATAGAGGTTGTGAAAACTTTGTAAATACAGTATCTCAAGAAGGGAGAGGTGCTTAAATTCAAAGTTGGTGTGCAGGTAATCCATTGTTGGCACATAATCCCTATTGTTTTTCATGGAGTTCAAAGGTCATGTGAGGTGTTCAGAGCTTTAAGTATGAAAACCTATTAAGGGAAGATATCTCAGCAACTGAATTCAGCAAGAAATTAAAAGTGTCAACATTGGTAGCTCTTGATGAGTAGATGATGTCTGTCATTTGAAGTGTCCAATGGGGGGGGGGGGCACTTCCAGGACCCTATGCAGTCAGGTTGTTGTGTGTGTATTTGTGTGTCTGGACACTTGCTTGGGTATACTCTAACCCAATTGGGACAGTTGGATGAAAGTCAAATTTGGTATGTAGCTTTGCCATATTGAGGTGTGCCCTACTGTTTTTGGTGGAGCTCAAAGGTCATGTGGGGACACTGAGGGCAAAACTCTGTGTTTCTGTGACACTTACTTGGGTATGCTCCAACTCAATAAGTGAAAGTCAGATGAAAGTCAAACTTGGTATGTATGTCCACCATGTTGAGAAGGTATGCCCTCTTGTTTTGGGGTGGAAGTCAAAGGTCATTTGAGGCACTGGGGGCAAAACTGAAACCTTTTTAATGCTATATCTCAACTTACAAAGTTTGGACAAAGTTTATACTTGTTGTATGGATGTATTATGGTAGTGATGCTTTCTGTGTGTTCAAACTGTTGTGGGAAATTGTATCTTATTACTATTATGGTAGAGGTTCCTTCTGCTTGTTCAGGATTATTGGTTCCATATGGGCAATGTGGACCTTTTTATCAAATTATGCAGAAGTGTGTTTTAACTATGATTTCTCAAGTTATAAAATTTGGACAAAGTTAATACTTGGTGTATGGAAACATTATGGTAGTGGTGCCTTTTGCTTGTTCAAGATTTTAGTGTCCAATCTCCAACTGGGCCTAGTGGGCCATTTTAAGAAATCATGCAGAATGCCTCTAAGACTACAGATTGTATGGTATTAAGTGGAAATTGTGTCACATTACTATGGTAGAGGTTCCTTCTGGTTGTTCAGGATTATTTTTTCCATATGGGCCATGTGGACTATTTCATGATATTATGCAAAATTGTGTTTCTTTTTTTGCGTATTTTGCTTTACAGTGTGAAAAGTTTGTCAAATTAGCATTTTAGTAGTGGAATCTGGGGTGTTCAAGATTTTGGGATCCAAATGGGCTTCAAATGGATTTAAATGGAACCCAAATTTTGGGAACAAATGGAACCAAGATCCAAATGGGCCCTTTCATGAAATGATGCAAAATGCTTCTTCTCCTACATATTGTGTGGTATAAAGTTGAAATTGTGTCATATTCCTACTATGGTAGTGATTCCTTCTAGTTGTTGTGGATTGCTGGTCCATATTGGGCCATATGAACCCATTTTATGAAATATCCTTTATTGCACATTTTGCTTTTCAATGTGAAAGGTTTGTCAAATTAGCATTGTGGTACTGGAACCTGGAACATGTAGGTCTAGACATTAAAGGGGTACCTTGAGTTATTCACTCAGTTTCCCAAATCTGTCAACTTTGTGCCAAGTTGGCTGTAAAGGTTCTACTGACAGATCAATGGTCAAGCTAATATAGTTCTCATGTGACACATGCACATGAACACTAATGAGCTAGTAGTTTATGATTTAAACTGGTTTTGGAAAATTTGCATTGTCCAAAATTTTTACACATTGGTACTTATTCATATACCCACAGCTAGTACAAACCAGGAAGAAAATGTTCAAAATAGACACTTCCATAATAATGGGATGTCAAACTTGAATAGTGATGCAATTATAAGCATGGTAATTCAGTAGTGCCCATAAAATGTATCAAAAATTTATTGACAAAGATCCAACTTCTGCACTGTTTTGTGTTCTTCTGCACTTCTGCTCTAGTAAATGATTTTCTGCAAATTATGCAGCCCTACAGATGATCTTGTACATGCAATATGATGGTAATTTAATATAATACTTCTGGTTGTTCCTTTGACTATGATATGATGTAACATAATACTGATATGTGAATGGTACCCTCCGGGTGTTCAGGTATGAGCCTCTTTTACTATTACAGCATATAATAGGAACCTAACACTAACCCAGGTAAATTTCATTTGAATGAAGGAACTAAACAAGGAGTTGATGTTTTAAGTGACAAGTGGAGGCTGATGCATCAACCTAAGGGAGTTTGAAGCATAATAGGAAACTATTCTCAACTGTGGGAACAACGTGGGGCAGTTATTGTGAAACACATTACACACCTTGAGTGTGCATTGGAATTAAGAATACCTTCAAGACATGCACAATGTCTTGACGCACATGAGGCATTTGCAAATATCAAAGGATGAAGATAATAAAACATGTATGAGAGAGCAAAAGATTATGGAAGCAATAGGGATGAGGTGTTGCCTCTCCATGGATTGCTTATTTCTTGTAGTTGCTTGGAGTGATCCTTTGATACAATGTTGATTGACTTGATGTCATGTAAGAACATTTTGATTCTTTGAAGAACATGCCCAGAACAATTCTTATTCAACCCTTTACAATGTTTTATAGTGTGCAGTCATTTATTATGAAATCATTCATATGAGTGATTTGGAATTTGTGCTCACAAAGAGGTCATTTGAGATTTGGACCCATTGTTTGAAGTTCTTGAAATCCTTATGTAAGATGCACTTTATCTGGTTAGAGTTATTGTGGGCCACTTTTTGGTCATGGGTGACATTCATGCATTTCAGATCAAATGTCATGTGAAGGCTATTGGCCTTGTTAGATGCATTTGTTACATTTGTAGTTGATTATCATGATTGTTTTTTGGATGAATGGAGACTTGTGAGCTGGAGTCATTTGTGTGCACATTCTTTAAAAATGCTTGTCTTCAGATTTATCAGTTGGCATTAAGTACAAAAGATGATTTTCCTTGAGGAGAAGGTCATTTAAAATGCATTCAGTAATTTAAGATCAGATCTCATGTAGAGCCATTTGGCCCATCATTTGAGCTGTTCAAATGTTCTTTATAAATGTCAATCACCATGAGAAGAGTGAGTCCACAATAAACAGTTCTTAGAAACTAGAAAATTTGGTTACTTATTGTCACCACACTGGACATGACCATGTATATTCTCTGGCATTTTGATTATTGAAATTCATTGAAAATTCATTCATATTACATGTAGAGTTGAGTTATATTGAATGAGGGGAATGGGGGCAATATTTGGTACAAGAATTGAAGATCTAACTAAAATTCCAGACTTGAACCAGGCATTGGGATACCGCATATTGCCAAGGGATGTGGTTCTGTAAATGAAATGAAATGGACAGTTATTTTTTAATTTTTGAATATTTATGAATAGAAAAAAACAGTAAATAGAATGATGGAGGAGTAATTTGAAGAAACTTCCAGGAATCTTTAAGCAAAAGCAATCCTTAGAATTGTTTGGTAAACAGAGAAACAACAGAGAGAATAAATACTGTTTATACATATTTTAAACCAAGTTGATATTTAGTAAGATGTAGAATTAGTAGATATGCCACAAGACTTTTGTACAGGTATTTATGTACATGATATTTGTATAATGTACTAGTACAAATGACACCGATATAAACAACTTGTAAAATTTGGGTGGGGAAACTTTACAAATGATTTGAATGCTGTCAGACTAAATTTTCAAAGGGTGTTCAAATAAATGCTATGCTTGAAAAAACTCTTCAAATACGGCAGACACTGGATGTAACATTTGCAAACAGTTTGATAACTGTGAATGATTTGCATAATAGGAAGTTATGTGACCAATATATTATTGTTTATTATGTCTATGTGTGTACCATCAAAACTTATAGACTACAGTAGTCTATATGCTACCTGTGTTTATTTTAGACAGTTTAACTTTAAGCTTTCCCAAATCGCTGTTAAGTTTTCAACCCTGTATTCAATGCTCGCTACTTGAAATACGAGACTTACAGTGAAGCTCACCCTTGAGATTTGACCAAACTGACTGTTAACACAAGTAAATACTTGTGTTAACGCCGTTATGTGAAATTCTGTCTGTTACATACAAAACTTTTTCATAGTCACATTAGATTAGAAAGTAAACACTAATTGGTCAACAAGTAATGTTTGAAGAAGATTTTATTCATAGCTGAATCGTGGAATACAGTTGACTTACATGTCATGTATGCATGTACTAGCTTCACTGTAGTAAACAATTTAGAACAGCTGTAAGAATGTTGGGTATAATTATGTAGTACACGTATGCCGTTCATGCTTGCAGTTCAGTAGTCACAGACATACCATAGTACTGCTCTTTTGCAATTCCAACAAATTGCCAGGAAAAGTTACCTGTCCTTTCTTACCTTTACTTACTCCTCCTTGCTGTCACTTTTGATAGAATATTGCAAGAATGAAGTTTTTTTTGTCAAAATAGTTGAGGGTAAAAATGCAAATACAGATGAACTACAAGCAGCATAGACAGGTAGACCTATGTTGAACAACATCTCTGTTTCATGCCTAATGTCATCTGCAAAGTTTTCCAGTAAATGAGCCCACTTAATATTGCAATTAGGCTACTTTATGTATGTGCCACTTTTGTGGGAAAATGCCATTCATTTTTTAGTTACTGATCTTTTTGTCACAATCTTGTCACATACAGGCCTCTTCTGCCGTTCAAATCTTTTCATAAAATGTCAGTTGCAGCTAGCCCCCTGATAAACTGAATGAAAGAAATGTGATCACGTGACCATCGGAAAATGTGACCAAACACAATAATGGACATGCTGCTCATGTCCATTAATAATCTGACATAAAATGGAGTTGCAAGATCCCATGTTAGGTCATCGTGGTATTTCAACAAGTTGTCAATCCATGCCAGGTGATTAATTTAGAGAAGCAGAACCTGGGGTTTTACAGTGATCTCACCATAAAGACTGATGTTTTTCACCATCTCTGAAATGACTAGTCATGTTCATGCAAATCTTCATTAATTTTTGGTTCCTTGTATCAGCCAAGGGACCTATGCAGTCAGGTTGGCGTGTGTATGCAAATGTGTGTCTGTCTGTGACACTTTCTTCGGTATGCTCTAACTCAATGGAGGAAAGTTGGATGAAAGTCAAACGTGGTATGCATGTTCACCATATTGTAAAGGTGTGTACTCTTGTTTGTAGTGGAGGTCAAAGGTAGTCTGGGGGAACTGGGGTGTTCAAGATTATTGGGTACAAGGTCCAAATGGGCCATGTTAAACCCTTGTGTGAAATCATGCAAAATGTCTCTTCTCCTAGAGATTGTATGTCATTACGCTGAAATTGTGTCACATGTCATATGGTAGAGGTTCCTTCAGGTTGTTCACATTATTGGTCCCTTATGGACCATTTTATGAAGTCATGCAAAATGTTTCTTTTCTGCATATTTTGCTTTACAATGTGAAAGGTTTGTCATATTAGCATTTTCGAAGTGGAACCCAGGTCGTTCAGGATTGTTGGGTCCAGGGTCCAAATGGATCATTTTACTAATCAAGGAAAATGCTTTTTCTCCTACATACTGTGTGGTTTTAAGTTAAAATTGTTTCACATTACCACTATGGTGGAGCTTCCTTCAGGTTGTTCAGCTATTTATTGCAGGTGGGCCACATGGACCATGTAATAAAATAATGCTTTTCTGCATATTTTGCTTTGCAATGTGAAATGTTTGTCAAGTTTCTGTAGCATTTTGGTAGTGGAACCCTTTGCAGTATTCAACATTTGTGGATGCAACTTCAGAATGGGTTGTATGGGTCATAAATTATTACATTTTGCTAAGTGATATTTTTTCTACATATTATATGTTACAATGCTGAGGGTTTATTATATTAGTAGTCAGTGCTTTTGGCTAATCAGCTTCCTTAGCTGCAAATGAGACTATACTGCCACTTAATACAGCTGCTGAATGGGTATTATTCAATTTTTAAAGTAGGTAATTTTGTCCCACAATAAGGTTAGTTTATCAACATTCCACATTTTGTTTATATTGTAATAAGCAAGCCACCTGTGCTGTATCAATCACTTTCTGCCTCTAGGGTCAGTCAGGTCAGACAGTGCCAGACAGCTTGCTATTTAGACATAACTCCCTGTTTGAAAATATAGGTCAACAGAGGGGAAAAATGGTTTCAGTTGATGGTCCTTAACATTTCTCCTTGCTTCCTATAGCCAGCATTCTTTTCAGTAGTTTAATGAAGGACACTGTATGCTGCCTTCTTGTTGAGATACTACGGTAGTGGAATACTGTACATTTTGGTGATTAGCATTCTTAAGGACAAAATGGGTCCAAACTATTTGGGGATTTGATAAATTGTGGATTACCCTAAGTTAAGTCAAAAGGACCACAGTTAAAATTATCTCCATGCAAGGCACCACAGAGCCCATCTGGGCCTTGTTGATTCCTTGCCGAAGGCAGGCAAGGAATTTATCCAGTCATTATGTGTATGGCATGTGTGTATGTATGTGTGGGTGGGTTTGTAAAGGGTGCCAAACAGGGAGACACTCAAGAACTCCAAGCTTGTAGCTGGGGATATGCTGAAAAATGGGGATATCCCTGTTTCTGGGTATTTAAACGTAATGCAAGTTGCAGTATCGGATATGCACCATAAACTTGATAGGTCGATCTGACTTTTTCCTCAATTACCGATTCTATGGATCTATACCTGTGTATAGAGGTGTATGTGTGTAAAACAAAAATACACACAATCTTGTTTCTGGCATGAATTGGGGATACATGCAAGATTAAATGCCAGTAAACTGGGGACATCATCTGCAAAGTGGTGATATCCTAGATTATGTGACTGAAGAAAATCACATGCCCATGATTGGCACTGTAAAGGGGTATGTGTGTGTGTGGGTTTTTATGAAGAGTGCCAAATGGGGACACGCTTAAGAACTTCAAACTCATGACCAGGGTTATGCTGAAAAATAGGGATATCCCCATTTCTGGTTATTTTAATATAATGCAAATTGGGGTATCAGATATGTTCCCTCAATTGTGTAGGTCAATCTGACTTTTTCCCCAACTATCTATTCTATGGATCTATACCTTTGTATAGTGGTGTATGTGTGTAGAAAAACTTACACGCCATCCCATTTCTTGTGAATCAGAGATACATGCAAGACTAAAACACTGGTAAACTGTTAAACGTTGCTCCTTGGTAGGTATCGGGAATTGTACTATTTGGTGAAAGGAAACACTGCATTTACAAAGTAGAAAGCCAAAAGGCTTAGTGATTCCTTGCCTCATGATATATATTGTAACAAACATGAATCGCCCACATGACAAGCATGAGATCCCACACAGTTATCCCACTTGAGATACCATCTTAGTAAGGTCAAAAACTATTGAAATCTTGTGACCCAAAATGACCTTTCACCTCCACTTAAAACAATAGGGATCACCTACCCTATATGGCTATCAACATGCTAAATATGAACAATTCACAAACTAAGTATAAGATCCCTCACATTTATCACCCTTAAAATATCATGTATACAAGGTTTTGACCTTTTGTCACCCCAACTAACCTTTGACCTACACAAACATGAGAAAACTCCCAAACGGATATGATGCTGCAGGGGAACAAATTATATTTTGTCGTGTCTGATAACTTGATAAAAAGGTAAACATGTTTATTTAATTAAAATTATAGCACTTTATTTTGTCAAGTTACAGCTATTGGTGGCAGCTCTTTCGTATTTGATTTTTTGGCGTGATGCCCTTCCCAATGGCTATGAGGTCCTTGAAAATTAGCAAAAACTGATAACCCTATTAAACCAGAATCTAGCATGACTTGCAATTTTGCCTTTAGTTTACTTAAAGACACAACACACAGTACAAGTTTCCCTGGTTTGATACACAGTAGTCATTTGTTTAAAGCTTACCTGAACTACTGTAAAGTGAAATAGGGCGTTTAGAATAAACCAACATGGCGTACAAAGAAATTCGCTTTAACCATTGTTAAACCATTCAGTCTCATCAATAAATATCTGTCAAAGCTTCATCTCCTCAAAACATTATGCATGTGATGAGTAACGGATGCATCATTTGAATTTTAAAAAGTTTGGGTGAACAAATTATTGTTGAGCAACAAATAACTAGATTTCTGATCTGTGAGAATCTTTTTCCTTGAACATAAGGCTACTGTAATTTGTTATTTTGAATAATCTATCATTCTATGTCCACAAATAATGGTTTTAAAAATATGGTTGTTTTCTGTAAAACAAACGCCCTATTTCCCTTTAAGGACTAAACAGAGACACTGTTTATACAGTAAATGGTTAAGTCCATTGAGCACCTGGCACAACAGACTGTATGATTTATTCTGGACATTGTGGTTTCTACTGGCAGTCAACTGTGATAAATTATGTCAGATAACAGTGACCAATTTGAACAGAGGTGGGTCAGTTACAATTTGAATCATTCAATTAAGCAATCACAGTTCATGCACGCTCAAGGGTATTTGATCCAAATGATCAGTAATTTAGTTCTTTTTATAAAGCTAATAACCCGTGGTATATTTAATCAATTCCAATTTACAATTCATGCATGCTCACATGTCCTTATGAGGACAGTGGCATAAGGTTTGCCAAATAATAATCTTTGATACCAAATTTAATGTTGTCTTCATCTTTTCTTTATGGTTATCGAAGAGACTATGTTGGTATGTCCTAAAAGAAGTTCTCAAATCAACAAGAGGATTCTACATTACAAGTATAAAATTCACTAGGACTGTTCTTTAAATATTGTAGATTCAAGTTTTTCACATTTTGACCTCCCATGACCCCAAATGACCTTTCACCTCTGCCAAAAAAAAATAGGGATCATTTACTCAATATGGGCAATCCACTGCTAACTATGAGATCTCTCACATTTATCGTTCTGGAGATACCGTGTCTACAAGCAATTTTCAGGGTATTTACCTTTTGACCTCTGGTGACCCTTGTACTCAACAAGAAACACCTACCCACTTCGTATGACATCTGCTCAAGCTTCTCTTCTTGAGATATGGTGTTTACAAGGTTTTCACAATTTGACCCCTGTTGACCCCAAATGACCTTTGACGACCACTGAAAACGATAGGGTTCCTCTACTCAACATGGTGCAACTACATACTAAACATGAGATTTCTACAAGCCTCCTTTCTTGAGATATCGTGTTTACACGGTTTTCACAATTTGACCCCTGTTGACCCCAAATGACCTTTGACCGCCACCAAAAACTATAGGGATCATCTACTCAATAAGGGCAACCTTCATGCCAAGTATGAGATCACTCAGAGTTACGCCTCTGGAGATATCATGTTTACAAGCAATTTTCAAGGTATTTACCTTTTGACCTCTAGTGACCCCAAATGATCTTTGACCTCCACCAAAAACAGTAGGGATCATCCACTCAATAAGGGCAATCTACATATCAAGTATGAGATCACTCAGAGTTACGCTTCTTGAGATACCATGTTTACAAGCAGGCGTCACACACACACATACATACACACACACATACATACATCCACACACACATACATACATCCACACACACATACATACATCCACACGACATCACCATCGCATAGATTCCTTGCTGCCTTTGGCAAGGAATCAATAACCTACGAACTGAACACAACCTTGCCCGCGGCGTTAGTGATCCTGAGTTGTTACTGAATATTTAATACTAGTATACTTCCCATTGGCTTGCTCAAAGAAGCACATCGTTGATTTGAATGAAAACTGTCAACCACTACATTATTGTATTCTACACTTTTTGTCATTATATTAGAAGAATTTGAAATCATATGGCAAAATTAACCAAGTGAAACCTATTTATTTTCCCAGATTGTCTGAATGGTGTAATTAAAAGCGTTACCAAACTTTTGGAGATGAAATTTCGATGTTTTTACTTTTTGCCTACGCACACAATCACTTTAACACTGGTCCCATTGGTAGCCATAGATGAGTAGATAAATTCTGTCATTTGTTATGGAGGTCAAATGTCATGTGAAGTCAACAGAGGTCATAGTTTGTAAAATCTTGTACATATCCTATCTCAATAAGTGAAAGTTGCTGTAACTTCAAACTTGATGTGTTGGTTGCCCATTGTAAGTAGATGAACTCTCTTATTTTTCATATAGGTCAACGGTCATTTGACATCACCACAGCTTAAAGTCTGAAAACTTATTATGAAAGATATCTCAGCAATTAAATGTTGCTAGAACTTCAGACTTAGTGCATTGATAGTCCATTGTAAGTGGATAATACCCCCTGATTTTTACCTCAAACCAGCTCAAAGAGCTATTTGAGCTAGTGTGATCTGCCACCGTCACTCTATCTGTCTATCTGTCTGTCTATCTGTCTGTCTGTCTATCTGTCTGTCTATCTGTCTATCTATCTATCTATCTGTCTGTCTGTCTATCTATCTATCTATCTATCTATCTATCTATCTATCTATCTATCTATCTATCTATCTATCTATCTATCTATCTATCTATCTATCTATCTATCTATCTATCTATCTATCTATCCTATCCTATCCTATCCTATCCTATCCTATCCTATCCTATCCTATCCTATCCTATCCTATCCTATCCTATCCTATTCTGTCCACACTGCCTTTATTGCTCTCAGGCGCACATTCGTGGACGGATTTCAACGAAACTCAGACACATTGGTTGTTGAAGATTAGGCTACCTGTCATGTGCAAGAAGTTAAGGTCAAAGGTCATTTAGGGGTCATTAAAGGCCATTATGTGAATATCTTCAAAATGTATCTCCTCCCACAAATAGCACTGTATGTTCTTGAAACTGGGTCTTAATATTTCTTACGCAGTGGTTCTTTAGGGTTGTACACAGATTTTTGATCCAAGGTTGTATGAGGTCGTTAGAGGTCAAAACGTGGAAATATCTTTGATAAGGGATTGCTTTGAGCCTGAGAGTCCGATATTTACCAAACATGTTTAGTTAATCGACTTTTGAAGGGCTTCCAGCGGGGTGTAAAAATTAAGGTCAAAGGTCATCCAAAGTTTAATTGAGGACATAGTTGTAAATATTTTGAAATGCTATTTTCTCCTAGATGCATCATAAAATTATCTTCAACATTACGTAGAAGGATAACTGGCATGCACAGATTACCAAGTACTACTCCAGTTTGGGATAAAGGATACTTTTGATACCTTTCCAGCCAATTTTGTGCCACCCCAATATTTTAACCAGTTTCACAAAATCAGTTTTACATCCTGTTTTTCTTTACACTGCATTCTCTTTACAATTGTCTGTGTGCAAGAGGTCAGTCCTGTGAGGTTGTTTAGGGTAGTTTAAAGGGAGGTGCTTAATGCCTTAAATGTTAGTAGATGGCTTCATGACAAAAGGCTCTTTTTACTTCCTTGCTTGAGGGAGTGATTCTGTGGGCATCATAATTCATCATCATGCATGAGTGGTAATTAACAATTTCTCTTTCTTGCAAAGTTCCCCAGTCTCCTGACAACTGTTTATTCTATTAGTTCCTTGTGGCAGCAGAGAGCTAATACCAGATTGTTTACTAACTGCAACTGTGTAATGTGTGTAAATACCAGAAGCTACTGGACAATTAGTTGGGCAGTGAGTTGTTATTCAAGGAAATCTAGCAGTTGAAACAGGGGAACTCCCTGGTTGAAAGTAAAGGTTTGCACTGCTTAAAGGCTGTAAGGCATCACCCCAGACAGTTCAAATTCTCCCAACCACCTACCTCTAGTCCCTCCCTCAGCCTGCTTAAATTCCTCCACATGTGTAATCAAAACAATGGATCCCTGTGTACTCTGTGCAATACCAGCTGCTCTGCATCTTTCAATTCGCTGTCAGTCTAAGAGTACTGTAACTTAGAACCACTGGAGAATTTTCCTTTCCGGGAGGTAAAAATATAGCTTAGGGTGATGCAATACAGCCTTTAAGTCAGACTGTAATCAAAACTGAAAAAGTTGATACAAAAGAGGGTTTGTCCTCTGCTGCTTATCAAGTAGGACTAGGGGATTTTAGCCACTGCCAAAATATTGTCAGATTTTAAATGTGAATCTTTGGACCTGTGACCTGTGGTAATGCAAATGTGAGTTCATCAATATTGCTTTATGTCAAAATTGTTCTGTTAAGTAGTGTCTTGATTACTGTAGCCCACTGTGATATTGACCAACATAATTTTACATACATAATTAGTATGGCAGTGATAAGAACTTAAAGTAGCTTATTTCTATTATTTTTACGGGGGACAAAGGAGGCATTTCCTTACCTTGCTTTTGAGAATGAGGGGGGTGGGAGGGGAGTTAGGTCTTGATTTTTTATTTGCATCTAAATGTTGGGAAAAACATGTATTTGTTTTATGTGCGTTACCTGTGATCACAGCATGCAGTGGTGTACACAGGAATTTGGGGGGAAGAAGAGCCAACCTCAAAGTTTGCCTGGAGGTGGACATGTCCCCAAATACCCTCAGCTTTGCACAAAGCACTTGGTAGGCCTATATGTAAGTGCAGGGGATATGACAATGCAAAATTTGATACAGGAATCCTTTAGTGTTGGTGATGTGCATGTGGGTATATAGGATTTAACACCCATTTGCACTTTTTGGGAGGGGGCTGTTCTTTGAAAATACATCCAAAATTCCTCCTCCTGCCAATGTTAGATTCTCTTGAAACCTCATCACTGTAGTTGTTATGCAGTGACTCTCATGCTGTGTCTGAGAACACACCCACACTAAAAGGGATTTTAGGATACAAGTTAACATCTCACCAGGTGGTGGCTAGTATCACCCACACCCAAGGTGAGTATCACCCACAGTAAAGGACTTATGAAGATGCTAGTCAACATCTCAACAGGTGGTCATTTCACAACTGTTCAAGACATTGTCCATTGCAAAATAAATTAGTTTCCAAAAGTCTACACCACCTCTACTATTTTTTTTGGGGGCGATGGTCTTTTCTCAGGCCAACAAAATGTTTCTATTGTATCTTGTGACCTGCAATTCTACCATTCATGGGCATACTCATGTGTGTTGAGGGAAGGAGAGCCAACCCTAAACTTAAGCCACATGCTGTATGTCCCAGAAATACCCTCACCTTTTGCTATTAGCATGCTATATGTTTAGATGATGGACAATCCAGGAGGGGATATCCACCCCCCGCAATACCCAACTGACACCATGCAATCATAAAATGTTCATCAGTTAGTTTAAATAGGTCCAACTAAGCTATGACTTCGTACTACTGAGATCAATGAATCCTCAGTGCATCTATTTTTGGTTCCTTGTGCAAAGGAACCTATGCAGTCAGGTTGGCGTGTGTGTGTGTGTTTGAATCTGTGACACTTGCTTAGGTACGCTCTAACTCAATAGGGGAAAGTTAGATGAAAGTCAAACTTCATATGTAGGTTTGCCATATTGAGAAGGTGTGCCCTATTGTTTTTGGTGGAGGGCAAAGGTCATCTGGGGGAACTGGAGGAAAAAGTCTGTTTTGCTTGGGTACGCTGTAACTCAATTGGGGAAAGTCAGATGAAAGTCAAACTTGGTATGTAGGTTTGCCATATTGAGAAGGTGTCCGCTATTGTTTTTGGTGGAGGTCAAAGGTCATCTGGGAGAACTGGGGGCAAAAGTCTGTTTTGCTTGGGTACACTGTAACTCAATATGGGAAAGTCAGATGAAAGTCAAACTTGGTGTAGTAGGTTTGCCATGTTGAGAAGGTGTGCCCTATTGTTTTTGGTGGAAGTCAAAGGTCATCTGGGAGAACGGAGGGGCAAAAGTCTGAAAACCTTGTTATGCTATGGATGCTCATATGTTCCATCAGTCCCCTTCCAGTGCATCATGGAAGTACTGCTTGAGTTAGCAGTTTCTTGATCAAATGTAAAAGCAGCGGTGTTGTTTGCAGTACTGTAGGTGATCACACGAGACAAGTTTTGGCTGGATCAGTTTACCTTCTCATGCCTGAGTGCTAATTTGTTCATTCATGTAAGTGTCTTTTCGATTAGTGAGGTGGGCAGGTAACAATGAAAGAAAATAAGTCAGTTGGTGTTCTTACCAGTTTAAACTAGACCCAAGGAATTCCCTCCAGGGCATGCTATCAGTTTGGTGGACTTATAATGGGCATAGATGTGATAAGCCTTATTGCAATTTGCAGAGCCCCTTCTTAAAAAGATAGATTCACAGCTGTTTGTGTTTTGTAAAATGAATGGGATATTGCTGTAGATTGCAGCAGAAATCAACATCTGCAATTTATTGCATTAATTGTAATGGCTTTTTTGATATTTATGAACTCAGGCATATCATTTTACTGTATGTATATTTCAAGTACAAGGAACCATAGTGCCCATAGGCTGTCGTGAAATCATGCAAAACACTTCTTCTGTTACAGGTTGTATGTAACACTGTTGATGGTTGGTCACGTTAGTGCTGTGGAAGTGGTTCCATGCAGGTGCATGTTTGTCATGTTTGGGGTCCAATGTCTGAAATGGGCCATTTTATAAAAGCATGAAATATGTTTCTGTCTCTACAGATTTTATGTTACAAAAGTGAGAGTTCATGGTCAGAAATGGGCCATAAGGACTATTGTACAAAATAATGCAATATGCTCCCTTTTACTTCATTATTTACATTATACTCTCCATCTGTGCAAGGAACCACAGTGCCCTTGGGTTCTTGTTTGGTTTGAGCTACTGCACCATTGGTGCTCTAGTTTTCAAGTAGGTGATCTCCACCATTTGTTCATGGACAGCAAAGGTCATTTGAAGTCACTAGAGGTTGAAGTATAGAACCAAATTAAGGAACCTATCTCTGCAACTGAATGTTGCTGGATCTTCACACTGTTAACATTGGTAGTTCTTGATGAGCAGATGAACTCTGTCATTTCATATTGAGGCCAAAGATCATGTGAAATCAGTAGAGATCATAGATTGTTAACTTGTAGGCATGGTATCCCACAAAGCGTACCATGTTTGAACTTTAAAATTGGTATGTTTTGTTCTTTGTTTTCCATGAATATTGGCAAGGAATGTCAAAGTCATTTGGATTCTGGTTAAGTTAATTTTTTCAACTTTTGTACCAGCTGCTATTGTACAGCTTTACAAAATGAGGGCCCAATGAAAGTGATGTCATTGAGCTGCATCAAAAATGACAGCTTCTGTTCATCATGATTATTCTGTGTAATGTGTACATTGTGTATTTTGTGTTTTGTTACTTGTATGTGTTGCCTGTTTTCTGCAAAAGGATTGTTAAGTGACTGAAATCATTGAGTAAGGGTTTTTCCGAAATTTAGTTTGCCTACACTATGTTACAGTAAGTTTGATACTTGTTTTTCATTTTCACAGTATCACTTATATATACTGTTATATCCCAGGAACTGCCTAAAACCAATCTATGTAGACACAAATTTAAAAATTCATGTTTGTTACTGACATATTCATTGTCATCAGTAGATACCTATCCTATAAAAAGGGATTGGCCATGGAAGGTAATTGATATTTCATAAAAACTAGGAATATTTTCCTCTCTTTATTGGTAAAAACCATATCTTAATAGCATGTGTGTTACTGAAGGTATGCCTTTTTTGAGAAAGGTTTAAAAATGGTACATTGTGTAATCAGGAACTTGTGATGTCACCCTGACACAACTACACGAATATCCTTTGCATTTCTTTATACTGGTGACTGTCTTCCAAGAAACATTATTTAGGTAAATCTACAGTATACCCAATCTACATTTTTACTAGTGTCAAATTTCAAGGTTAAAATGAGGTCTTCAATTTTCAAAGAAAAACAGAAGACTTCTTGCAATAATATGCCACCTCTGTGTGGCATTTATGTACCCTCGAGGTAACTGCAGATCTTTCTTGACCAAAGAAGTCTTTCTTCAAACAGGAATGTCTTGAGTAAGGAGCAAAATGTTCGTATGGGGTGTGGAATCTCTTCAGTTGAAAATAAATAAATCTCTGTCATTTAAGAGCCTCCTCAATCGTCAGCCAAATATGCATTTAAATAGACGGCAGACTCTCACTTTGCCTGTCTCTATAGGCATACAAAAAAGCACAAACTCAAAATGTTCATATCTCTGTCACAGAAATGGTACCACTAGTGTTGGTGGTACTACTGAAAATGTTAGCAACGCTATCGGTGTCAGCTTAGGAGCTGTTTTGCACCCTCTCCATCTTCTTGCCTTAGTTCCTCTGTGTACACAAATGCAAATTGATATCAATCGAGTGCTAGTGCCTCCATATTTTTTCTTTTTTAATTTCTGAACCAGGAAAATGTCTTGGAAGATGAATGTTCTTGACATTGGTTGAGATTATGAACTTCTGTAAGCAACACTGCATTATGACTTGAAGGATTTAATGTCAGTGTATTATAGCTGTTTCTAGCCCTACAAATTTCACAATTCCTTTCCAAAATGATTTTTATGATGTTAAAACTTTTTTAATTATTTTATCTGAAAGAGCTTTTAGCTAAGAAGTAAGATGGGTTTACACTCACACTTGCAATTTGAATTATTTTGGGTTGGCAAAACTTCTGTGTTAATGCTCAATGTGACTTGCTTATGTTATGAGACATGCAGGAACTGATAGAACTCAAAGAACAATGGTGATATATACTTTTAAGGTTGATAGAAATGTTTTCAAGCAGTTGTGGTGCTTCAGTTGGAAAGAGCATACTGCTAAATAGTAGTCTGAGAGAAAAAGTTTATTCTTTCTTTAAGCCAGTAGTTTTGTTGTGATAAATAAGGTCCAATGTGGCCATTTAACAAACATTTTCAAGATACCAACTTAAGATCGCTTGTATCTTGATGAAAAGTTCTATTTCTCACAAGATGTAACTGCATCACAGATTTTTCATCATGATTCTGCATGATCATCTCCATTATGACTGGTGCACTGCTGTACTGCTAACCACTTTACACGGTATTTCACTTCTTATTTCTAACAGGTGGACTTTGGATTTGCCAAAAAGATAGGTCATGGTAGGAAGACTTGGACTTTCTGTGGTACTCCTGAATATGTGGCACCTGAAATCATCTTGAATAAGGGACATGATTTTTCTGCTGACTATTGGTCCCTAGGCATATTAATGTTTGAACTGCTGACAGGAAGGTAGGTTTCTCAGTTACAGCTGTAACATTATATTTTCCTTTTTTTATATTACATCTTCCCTGTTCTATACCTTGCCAAAAGCACTCAAGGAATCTGTGAGGTGGTAGCAGTGTGCATGTGTGAGAGGGTGTGTGTGTATGTGTGTGAGCAAAACCTTGTGAATTCTCTAGCTTTTGAAGGGAAAGTGCATGTTGGGTCAAAGTGGTGTGTTGACAGAACATATGAAGATCTCCACTGGGATTGTTTTTTATGAAGGTCAAAGGTCATCTGAGGTCACCATCAGGCAGAATGTGTACAAACTATGTTTGCAGTGTCTCAGAAACGACAAGTTGCATCATTTTCAAACTTGGGTGCTATGTACTCCCCTTTAAGTGACTGAGATTGTGAGGGTATTCTTGTGGGTCAAATGTCATCTGGGGTCATCAAAAGTCATAATGTAAAAAGCTTGTGAACACTATCTTTTGAAGGGAATATGTAAGACAGTCCAAAGTCAGTGTGCGGGTAGGACATTTAAAGATCTTGACTGGGATTGATTTTGGTGGATGCCAAAGGTCACCAGAGGTCATCTGCAGGCAGACTATAGATAAAACATGTTTGCAGTACCTGATGAACTGCACATTGCACAAATTTTAAACCTGCAGGGTATGTAAGACGTTCTAAGTAAATAATAAGAGGGTGTTTCTAGAGGTCAAATTTCATGTAGGGTCATCAGAAATCATGAAATGAAAAGTTTGTAAACACTCTATTTGCAAAGGGAAGATAATTCCACACTTTAAAATTGTTCTTTTGAAATGCAGTATATAAATATCATTATTGGGGTGGTTTTGGTGTGGACCAAAGGTCATCTGATATCCTTGAGTACAAAATGTTAAGACCTTTGCTGGTGTTTCACTTTTCTGTCTTTTCTTAAAGGTAGAAGGTATTTCAGCTCTCTTCCAAGCAAAGACTGGCAATGCTTGCACATTCAGGAAGTTCCAATGTGAAAACTTTTACCTGTCAGTTAGGTTTTAAAGTGTAGTTGCTGTGCTAATTTCACAAGTCTTTGACTTATAACGATGAAACTTCATCTATGCATCTTCAGCTGGCATTATGCTGTTTTTTTATAAAATATGTCTGTGCTTGCAAAGTTAGTATTATGCTATGGGTATTTGCTGACCTCATAAGGAAGAAGTTGTGGAAAACTGGTGTCTGAAAGCCCAATTTGGTTGATTGAATTCAGCACCATGCACCTTTGAGTTTTTTTTTAGTCCACAAATCAGCAGTACAGTATTTGGTATCATGCTTCTTTTATTTATTACTTTTGTTTTGACAGTTAAAAGTGCTCACATAGTTTTCAAAGCCATAATTGACTTTTTATTCCACCTGAGATGTTTGTTTTTACGAAAATGGTGATTGACCAATGACCTCTGTGGAAAATGGGAGAAAGGTTGACCTTATCTTTCCCAGAGGAATCATTATCTGAGATACAGCTCTTGTTCTGTCATCAAACACTGTGGAACACATTTGTCTTCTGAAGTGGAAATGGGATAGTTGTGCCAAAGATTTTTTATAGGGAAAAGTCTTATGGTACAAAAGAGATGAGTATGTTGTAACTTGGTTGCTGTATGCAGATGGAGGAATTTATGTAGTTTATATAATTGAAAACCATTTTAACTGTTATATGAGTTTATCTCTTGTTCCTAGAGAATGTGTGCTGCACTTGTGCTATCACTGTGCAGGCTGGAGAATTCTTTGTCTCCACTATGGACTGACATTTTATAGGTACATTAATTGGAAAATGATGTACATCAGTAATGCCTTTTTTCTGGTAGCCTGTGGTTACTACAGTATATTCACTATATTGCAACTTTGAAAAAATTAATGCAGATGTATTAGCAGCAAGGAATCTCTAAGCCTCTTGGCTTTCTTGCGGTTTACTTCTGTGATGTATAGTGTTTGCACTTTATGTGGATTGCACAAATGTCCTTTTTTGAATAGAGAACACATGACACACAATGTCCTCGGTTACAAGTTGGATGGGGAATATTCATGTTTGGAGAGGAACAGAGGAGGGGGGTGTAATGAAACACGTGTTTTCTGCATTGTTGCATGTATTCCATATAACACCAATGTGTTAAAAAAAAACAACACATCTCAAATCATTTCACATCTCAGTCACATCATTAGTAGCAACTGACAAGAACAACACAATGTCTACCATTTTTTGTGGCTGTCAAATGTCATGTGAGGTCAATAGTGGACATTGTTTGAAAACCTTGTAAACACGGTATCTCTAGAAGGGAAAAGTGCTCTAACTTCAAACTCTGTGTGTTGGTAGTCCATAGTGAGTACATGATCCCTATTGTTTTTCACATAGGTCAAAGGTCATTTGAACTCACCAGAGCTTAAAGTGAGAAAACCTATCAAGGGAGATATCTCAGCAAGTGAATGTTGCTAGAACTTCAAACTCACATCATTAGTGGCAACTGACAAGAAGATGATGTCTACCATTTTGTATGTCGGTCAAGAGTCATGTGAGATCAATAGAGGACGTTGTTTGAAAACCTTGTAAACAGGGCATTTCAAGAGAGGAAATGTGACTGTACTTCAAACTTGGTGTGTTGGTAGTCCTTTATAAGTATATAATCCCTATTGTTTTTCATGTAGGTCAAAGGTCCTTTGAGGTCACCAGAGCTTAAAGTAAGATAAGGTATATTAAAGGAATTCTCCACCAACAAGAAAACGTAACAACATACATAAGATTTGTGCGTTCTACCAGTTAAACATATCGATTTTACCAGAGGAAGCTTCATTAGGTGATAAATGATGCTTTGAAAGTTGGACTTCAGCACGAGCCTGAAAACATGTGACAGAGAAATGGACAAATACTGTTTTCCATCTTTTGCACTCACATTCTTTTTGGCAAGATCTTGCTATGCAAAAACTCTTTAGTTCAGAGATTATGAAAACCCCATTAATGTCTACATTCAGTAAGAAACTTTTCGCACATGAACCCAGCAAAGCTGTTATTGCAATCGGCATTAAATTTAATAACTGCTAATACTTTAAGTCCCACCAAACTGAGCGAAGGTAATCAGTGTAATTAGCTCAAAGGTATTCTTTCCTGTATTCATCTGTTCCAGTTCAATATCATTTACAGATCAACATTGTTAAAGTCAACTAATCCTTAAACATTTAGGTAGCTCCAAACAATGCTAAAAGGTAGGTCTATGCCACTCCCTGGTGAAACAAAGGTTTTATCACCAAATAAGAGATCAGAACAGTCATGTAACCCATAGCTTGAGATAAAAATCAACAGCAATGTTCAATCTAGATTTGTTGGTGCTACGTCACAACCGATTGATTTCTAGCACCAGGCTAGTACCTTGAATATGTGCTAAAATAATTCTGTTTCTGGGTTCTTTGAGGTATTTCCTGAAAATGAAAAGGATGACTTGCCTGCAATAATGTTTGCATTGAAATAAGAGCCATGAGAAGCGATGGTGGAGACTTGCTTTAAGGGAATCCTCACATCGATCCAATTGGATCATCTCGGGGCCGCCTATCTGGCCCGTGTGGTCTCAATGCATCATGCATATTGCTCACACTAGAGTGCACATAATCTGGAAAAGTCCAAAGTTTAATTAGGTAATGACTAGCACTGCTGGGAAGTTGTCATTGTTTGCAAACAATACTTAAATGTAGAGTACACAGTGTCTGCTTGAGCCCTGCAGTTTTATCTATACAGTGGACAGGAAGCTGGAGTGCCTAGCCACTGATTTGGAAGACAGGTGCTGAAACCATCCCTCACTTTCTTCTGCAGGTCCTGCGTGACCGTCGCTACCATAGTGAGCACGAAAATAAATGTTGGGAAGTTATCTCAAGCTTGTCCTTTTTGATTCCTTGCTGAAGGAAGGCAAGGAATCTATGTGATAGTGATGTCGTGTATGTGTGTGTGTATGTGACGCCTTGCTTGTAAACACGATATCTCAAGAAGGGTTACCATGACTGATGTCATACTTGGTGTGTGGGTTGGTCATACTGAGTAGATGTTCCATGTTGTTGTGGTGGAGGACAAAGGTCATTTGAGGTCACCAGAGGTCAAAATGCAAAAACCTTGTAAACACAATATCTCAAGAAAGATAACTGTGCTTGATTTCATACTTGGTGTGTGGGTTGGTCATATTGAGTAGATGATCCCTATTGTTTTTTGTGGAGGTCAAAGGTCATTTGAGGTCACCATAGGCCAAACTGTAAAAACCTTGTCAACACAATATCTCCAGAAGGGTAACTGTAACTGATGTCATGCTTTGTGTGTCGCAAGGAATCACAAAGCCTTTTGGCTTTCTGGTTTTTTTCATTTTGTGTGTTGTGCATCTTCTACATAAGTTTTATTTCAAGGGCAGGTTTATCATGCAGTGAACAATAAAAATTTCTACTCTTGGAACGTTAGATAGAAAGGACAAAGTTTGTTTTCTCCATTCATGTGTTCAAATTGCCTTTTAATGATGTTCCCTTTTTAACTACAGGTTAACCGTGTCTTTGATTGTAGTCTATCATATTTTTTCCTACCTAGATGTGAAATATCGGAGCAAATATCACTTATTGTTTGTGTACATGTAGAAGTAATGCGGTATGTTATCTGTACTATTGGCCTGTAAAATCTGTGGACAAACAAATGGCATGCACAACCATGAATTAAAATGTGATGTGAATCCAGCCACATAATATACAACTAGGCCTATTGTATGTAAAATTGATTTCATCTTTCATGCACATTTTAATTTTTACTTGTTGTTTGTCTGCCACCTATGACTGTAAACTTATTGCCAGAGAGTGAACGTGAAACATCATCTGGTGTTGTTTTGGTTATCTGTGGTTGTATAGATAGTACTGAGTGGGCGACATGGTTAGGTTACATGCAAAAGTAAATACCTGTTACATCCCAACAGTATTCCACAGGTGTATCACAATATTTTACAACCATAGATCAGTAGTTTTTAGTTCATACCAGCTAGCTGGTGTGAGCTATTGTAATGGTGCAGCGTCACTCTATCTATCTATCTGTCTATCTATCTGTTCACAATTGTTCAAAATGCTTCTCCTGTGTCATGCTTTCATGGATTTGTCTGAAACTTGGACACAATGTTCCGTAGGTGGTGGACCATTTAAGGTGTCCAGGAATTTTTGGTCCAAGGTCCCATTTTGTAAAATTCTACAAAATGCTTCTCCCACAGATTATATTGTACAATGCTGATGGTTTGTCACAATGATGCTCAGTTATTGGTCCCTTCAGGGTGTTCAGGAATTGGTAATCCAAGACCCCATGTGGGCCCAGTGGCCCATTATGTGAAATTCTGTTTGAAATGTTGCTTCTCACACATGCATCCATGGATTTACATTTAACTTGGACACAATAGTCCTTGGGTGGTAGTTCATGTGGGATGTACAAAAAAGTTTCAATCTAAGGCCCCATGTGGACCCTATGGTCCATTTTAGGAAATTCTACAAAGTTGTTCTCCTACATATTCTCTTGTGCAGTGTTGATGGTTTGTCATAATGAAACTCTGCTAGTGCATGGGTATCTTTTGGTGTTCATGAATTTGTAGTCTATGGTTCCATGAGGACTGTATGGCCCATTTTATGGAATTCTGCAAATGGCTTCTCCTTCTCCCATTAGAGTGCCCCTTTAAAACTGTCATACACATCTCAAATATCCCTATCGTTCATAAATGATAATTGAGTAATTGGACAGTTTCAGATGGTATGCTAACTGAAACTCTGTATTGCCCTCAGGTATGTTGACCAGTATATGGACTTAAAGGGCACTTTGAGTTGTTTCATGAACTTCACTTTTGTGTCAAGTTTCTAGTAACTGATCAGTGTTCAACTCAGAGGGCCCCATTAAGAGTCACATGTAAATGACCACTAATGAGTGAGTAGCTAATGATTTAAATTGGTTTTGGAAAACTCTTGACCATTCACTTTTCCACATTAGTACCAATTTATATACCCACAGCCAGTACAAACCAATAGGAAAAATTAGTAAAAATTGACAGTTTTCATAACTATTGGATGTGAATAGTGATGCTGATTATTAAGTAGTAGCGATATTCCAAAAAGAAAATATCGATATATCGGCAGCAAAAAATACATAATGTCGATATTATTGATAATTCTGCAGAATAATTACACACAATGTGCTACTGCACATATGGACCCAAACAGTGGGCTTAACACATGTTTTACTACACTTTAAAAAGAGCAGTTTGACTGACACATAGCGTATTGTATTGAAACTTATTTTTTTCTACTTTATTTTCACCCCATCCTTGTATTCTCAAATGTTCCTTTCCCTATGTGAATTGTTTGAGGTATGTTTTCCTACTTTTTTCCCATTTTTATTCTCTCTCAACCCCTCTCCCGAACGTCTCACCTGAATAGTGTAACTTGTGAACCTATGCTCCGTAACTCCTATATGAAAACAAAAGTGGCAGCTATTGTCATCTTTTTTAACAGCAACATCTTGTACATTATGTTAAAAAAAATGCTATGCATTGCATGCTCATCGTGCAACGCAAGCAGTATTTTGGTGAGTCTTCTCATGTAATATATACTGGATTGCTGTTTTGGAAACCGACTGTCCAATCAGATCGCTCATCGCGAGCTACCAACAGGTGTTGTGGGCAGGGAAAGCTAGGGCAAGAGCCATATATGGCTGTGAGTGTGAGCAGGCGGCTGCTTGCCTTCAGCACCGACCACGTGCAATCACATGACTACAGACATGATAGTATAGTTTCTCTGTATTACCGCCGTGCGCGTATCAAACACGATAAAAATATAGGCTTTTCTATAATATAGCGCTTTTCTATAATATAGTCTCATCGATAAGTATCGGGGCAATGAACATACAGATAACCATAAATAGACAGACATGATAGTAGTTTCTCTGTATTATCGCCGTGTATCAAACACAATAAAATACAGGCTTTTCCATAATATAGTCTCGTCGATAAATATCGGCGTAATGAAAATACAGATTTTCTAGTGTGGCTTGTGCAGCGCATCGTGTTATAAAACGATAAAATGTAGACTTTTCTGTAAATATAGTCTGTAGATAAATATCGGGGCAATGAAAATATAGGTTTTGGAGAGTGAAATGTGTGCATACATGCGGGGTTTGTGTGGCTTGTAACTGCGGGTCGTGCGGGAGTTGGACTACTGGGCGGCGTGTAAAAAACGATAAGTAGAGACCTTTTGGGTAAATGCAGTCTCGCAAATAAATATCGGTGTAATAAAAATATAGGTTCTATGTGAGTGGAATGTGTGCGTCGTTTACATGCGGAAAGGGTTTATGTGGCTTTTACTGCAGATCGTACTATTGGGCGATGTGCATAAAACGATAAATATAGACTTTTTCTGTAAATATAGTCTCGTAGATAAATATCGGTGCAATGAAAATATAGGTTTTCCGTGAGTAAAATGTGTGTACGTTACATACATGAGGGAAGACCCTGTGTCACACAAGGCAAGCTACAGGATTGGAGGCTTTTCCAGAGTACATCCAGTCAGTGCTGTGAACATGCATACACCAGTCATTCACTACACAATAGCTGCTTTAGACGGCGCAAAACTGGGCAGTTTGACACAGAAATAAATTATCTCGGTGTGCTTTGACTGACTTCGTGTGAACTGTGCGGTAAATCTTGAAACAGGGTTTCCATAAATATAGAAGTAACTATATTTAGTTATAGATGTAGTAGTCTATATTATCGATATTTTTCTATATTATAGTATTTTCTCTATATTGATATAGTTCCAAGGTGGATATTGATAATATTCCTAAAAACGGAATATACATATTATTGATAATATCGATATACCACTACTGCTTACTGATTATAAGCATTGTTATTTGGTGGTACCCATTAAAATTTTTACAACTTTAATTTATGGACAAAGATCAAACTTCTACACTGTTGGAGCACAAGTTAATGAAATTCTGAAAATTGTGCAGTCCTACAGATCTTGTACAATGTCGATGATTTGGTATAATGATACTCAGTGGTATCTATGATTTGACATAATGATACATAAATGGTACCTTCATTATGTTGAGGTATGAGCCTCTGCACCAATGGTGCTCTAGTCATGTGTTAAGAAGTTCGATATCGAAGATTTTCTCGCTGGAATTTGCTGGGATGCCGTATCTGAATATCATGGTCAATGAACAAAGTATTAAACTGACTTCCAGTACTGTAATTTAGGGCGGGGTTTGCTACTGCATGATACCACTTGCGTTATGACCTTTATAAATAACGAGGAAAGATTGAATACTACGGAAGCCTAAAAGTGCCATCAAGATAAGTATGTCTTTGCCCCATAAGTTGACAATTTTCAGCAAAATGTCTACATAACGAGATAATATCTCATCAAAAATCAGAAAAATGATCACTTGTTCAGTTGTGTTATCTAAACAACTCAACATTTTTCTGCAAAATGTTAACTTGTTTACTTGCTTCTTAGCAAGGAATTCAACATTTTTTTGAAGAATCTTCTTATAACAACTTGTCACATCCTGTCAATTGAACAATTTGCTGGAAAATGTTGACATGTTCACTTTCTTACTAAGTGAACAATTGAACAATTTTCTGCAAAATGTTTGAATGACAACTTATCATATCTTGCCGTTTTAACAATTTTCTGCAAAATGTCTACTTGTTCTCTTTTTTGTAAGTGAACAATTGAACAATTTTCTGAAAAATGTTGACTTGTTTACTTTCTTACTAAGTAAGCAATTGAACAATTTTCTGCAAAATGTTCGAATGACAACTTACCATATCTTTTCATTTCAACAATTTTCTGAAAAATGTCCACTTGTTCTCTTCCCAAACCAGAAATAGAAATTACAGCATGAGATAAGTTGTCATTTTAATATTTGGCAGAAAATTGATTAATTGTTCACTTAGAAAGATATGAACAAGATAACATTCTGCAGAAAATTGTTTAATTGTTCACATAAAAGGAAATGATCAAATCAACATTTTGCAGAAAATTGGTGAAATGACAGGATGTAATAAGTTGTCATTTAAACATTTTGCAGAAAAATGTTTAATTGCTCATTCAGAAAAGAAGTGAACAAGTCAACATTTTGCAGAAAATTATTGAGTTGAAAAGATACGATAAGTTGTCATTTGGACATTTTACCGAAAATTGTTGAATTGCTCACTTAGTCAAAAAGTAAACAAGTGGACATTTTGCAGCAAATTGTTGAAATGACAAGATATGCAAGTTGTCATTTGAACAAATTGTCTTACACAGGTTGCGCACTGTTCAAACCTGGAAACCAGCATTTACGCTTACACTAAGATATAGTGGTAAAGCCAACAACTTTCACTTTTGCAATGGCTATTTGTGACAGATATAGACATTATCATTTGGGATGGGTTGTTGACCTTTTCCCCCTAAACTTTCCTTGGAAAGTAGCCATAATGTTCCATACTCAATGTGCAGCAGAGATATGTCTCAGCTCAGCCTCAGAGTTTGTATTACACTATGATTTGTGCACAGTGTGGCCCAGTTAGGTACGCCGCATAATGATGTCGCATGCAGCATGTACTATGTGCTCATTTGCCACGCTACTTGTGCACGGATTTTTAATGTGCACGGCAATATATTAATCATACATAACCATGTGGGCCTGGGTATATGATATTGTTGAGTTGAAAATTTGACTCAAAGTTGAACTAATTCTGACATTTTGTAAGTGACACTTTACTCTGCACATGTCAATCAATTTAGAACTTATCTTGTGTAGACTTGAATAACAGTTTGGCCTAGTTAATTTTCAAATATTTTCCATTTTGTAAAGAATGCAAATACAGTCTTCACTCTTAAACGTAGGCAATGTTTTGCACTGAGCTTCCACTATATTTTACTATTTTGAATGCAAGCAACTCTGACCTCTTGGGGACTTCGTACCCCCTCTTTCCTCACAGGGGAGGGTTTCCACCAGTGATCCGTATCTCATAACCACTGTGACAGAATAGCAGCAGAATACATCTTGTCTATCACACTAGACTCGAGATAAGGATTTTGTAGTTTTTACCAAAACATACTTTCTATAACAATTTTGGGAATTTTTTTTCTCTGTTGCTCCTTTCTTACATACATTTGTCACTTGCGCTGTGGCGGCGGCCATTCTTGCTGATAGGCTAAGTAAATAGTTGGACTGGACTCAGTACACAAAACCAGTCAGTTAAGCTGCCCCCTTTTTTTTAAATTGTTATAAGTTACACATTATCCTCTCTTGCCCTCTCTTGCGCCTAGAATTTGAACAAGGGATTGAGACAGCTCTCTTTTAAAGGGATTAAAAGTGGTTGAACTTCTGCGTATAGTTGTGAAGGGACTCATTGACACTCCGCAGGATGTGCAGCCAAGTGTATCTCATTATCAACCCATTTCTAAGTTCATTACAAAGGGTAGCAACAATCAACCTGCAATGATCGAAACGAGTCAATGTGAGGATTCCCTTAGGGAGATATCTCAGCAACCAAATGTTGTTGGAAGTTCAAACTCTTCTCAGTTTTAGCACCTAATTAGTAGATTATGTCTGTCCTTTTCACATGGAGGTCAAAGGTCATGTGAGGTAAATAGAGGATATAGTGTGACAATTGAATTCAGCTACAACTTCAAAGTGTCAACATTGTTAGCACTTTACAAGCAGATGATGTCTGTCATTGAATTGCCCCATGGAAGACTTGTAATCACTGTAATGTGACATGAAATGAATATAATAAGTGCTATCATTCCAAAGATCTGTCCTAGGTTCAAAAACCCATCATGTGATACTTAGAGAGTTTTACATGTCCTGATTGTGAACAAATGAAGAGGTAAATGTCACTTGTATTCAGAAAAAAATGCATATTTCTTTCCTATTGAAAACTTGCCAAAATGTAGGTCTATGTTTAATAGCAGAGATTGTTGCAAGATAAACTTCAGTCTCATTTTCTTTCAATTTGTGGAACTTTAAAGTCCCTTTTTTAGGCACGCTCTCCAAAAAGCCATTAAATCCAGTTCTTATCACCTTTTCTAAGCCTTCAGAGAATTTCCCAGTTACCATCAACTCCCTACCAAAATTTACAAAGTACTTGGTTATTTTAGTCACCGTAAACACTCTCATGCAAGGCAAGATGTCTTCCAGGTTGCCTTTGATGACTCCACAATCATAACCACAATTTTGTGTCAGGAACTTTCTATCAAATTGTGGAATACCCTGGTAAAGAGCCATCCTTCTTGACCACAATTATCATCAATTAATGCTGAGTGATTGACATTACTCATTCATATAAGCACTTGTTCTCATTTAAAGACCATGGCGAAATTGACACTGTGTTTACACAGACATGTGCATGCACTGTACATTCCTACATGACAACACTGTGGTACGTACAAGTAACACAGTAAACAGTGATTCCACGAAAATGTCCGGTGTACCAGATATGGAGCAGCCAGTATACCGATATATACTTTTGCTCCTACCGACAGAGCTTACTTACATTATATCTCACATTTGGAATGTAAATGTATCACATTGATTGCAAGATTCCTGTTGATTTCGGTGGAGGTCAAAGGTCATTTGAGGTCAACAGTCAAATTGTGGAAGTATAGTAAGAACAATATTTCAACAAGGAAAACTTGGGCAGATCTTCCTATTTGATTGTAGGTGTATCTTATTGAGTATACAAAATTTCCATGGTCTTTAATGAAGGTCAAATGTCATTTGCACTCAACAGGTTCACAGTATGGAATTCTTGTTTACATCTTATCTCAAGAAGGGAAGCTTGGACAGATGTCATATTCAATATGTATTATCATTAAAAAACATAACCTTCGTTTACGGTTTGTAGTATTCTTCATTACACTAAATGTGAATTCAGTGTAGCATTCAACAGTTTCATCGAGTATAACATTCAATAGCCTTCATTATAGCCTTTCAGTAATAACTGATTTGCATAATTTGGCTGTGGGGAAAGTCATTGGAAGACCATATAGCATTCAAAGGTTTTTTGAAGGTTGTGCACTTATTTAGTTTCAAGTTCTGACATTTTTGGCATGTAGTCATTTAATTAACATTCGAATGTTGATTTGAAGGCTATGTGGATGGTATTTGAAGGCTGTGTATTTAGGTAAGGGACATTGAGCACAAGAACCAGTTGATCTTTAATGGAGGTAAAAGTTCATATTGCTAGGGTCATAGTGTTTCTTTTATTATAAAAAAGGTTAAGTTGACAAAGGTGACACAAGCTGTTCAACCATTGTACACATTCTTGCAATTTTTATTTCTGTGTTCATAATTTCTATGTTATTTTTCTTTTCATGTCAGTCCACCATTTACTGGATCAGACCCTATGAAAACATATAATATAATCCTGAAAGGAATGGACATGATTGAATTTCCACGTAAGATTGCTCGTAATGCTGCCAATCTGATCAAGAAACTATGTCGTGATAATCCAACTGATCGACTTGGCTATCAGAAGAATGGCTTGAAAGATATTCAAAAACACAAGTGAGTACTACTAAGTGTTGCAAACTGTATGAGATTTTGAACATGATTTCAGATAACTACTTCTTTAAGACAGAACTTTAAGAGGTTTTCATCTGTAGTGCTGCAAAATAAATCTGGAGGAAGAGCTTTGGTTCCCTGTCTATCACACAGTGGTCATATACAATAAATTTTGTTCACTCAATATTCAAGCTAAAACTTTTCAATGTATCCTTGAAGGCATTAAGTGCTGGATCGTCATTGCATAGTTAGTAATGGATTGCCCATATAAAGTAAATGATACCTATTGTTTTTGATGTACGTCAAAGATCATTTGGCATCACCAGAGGTCAAAATCATGTGAACTTATTAATCTCAAGAGGGTAACTATGGGAAATCTCATACTTAGCACATGGATTGTCCTTATTGAATAGATGATCCTTATCATTATTGGTCCAAGTCAAATGTCATCTGGGTTCAAAACGTCAAAAGCAAGTAAACTATATATCAGAAGAAAGGTAACTGCAGGGGAATGTCATACTTAGCATATGGACTAGACTTTTCAAAGTCTTTCTCGGCAAATGAATTTTCCTCCTTTGGTACATTCCTCACAATTTGAGCTGCAGCCTACTTAAACCTAACGGAGAATATATACTCATCTAGTAATCCCGTTTCCCTGTGACCGCTGTCAGCCGGAAAGTCTTTGGACACTCGATATAATTATGTACAAATGAATAGTCACGTTTGACGTTACGGTTAATACATATTAAAATACTACGCGTTGGTCTCATGAAATGAGCCAATAGCAGCGATCGAACAATGAGAGAAAATAGCGGTACCTAGGCTAACTTTTACCCTATCACCAGATTTGCCTACGACAGAAATAGGATATTGCTAAGAGAGGCCTAAAACAGTTGCGGGAGGGTAGAATATTACCATGATAGTTACGTAACTAATCAGTCATAGGTCCTTTGCCTGTCATCACTC
This sequence comes from Stichopus chloronotus, assembly GCA_021234535.1. NCBI lineage: Eukaryota > Metazoa > Echinodermata > Holothuroidea > Aspidochirotida > Stichopodidae > Stichopus > Stichopus chloronotus. The sequence goes on from CM037844.1 coordinate 10,590,641, forward strand.
CCATCATTTCTCATGATGGCCGTGATTGGCTTCTACCGAATTTGGTAGGGAAAAACAATGGTTTTAGTTAAAAGTTGTGTGCATAATTAAACAGAGTGTCCAGAGTCTGCGAGGGCAGCGATCAATGAGGGGAGTAAACACTCTTCGGGAAGAGCAGTACTGTAAATATATGGATCTTCCTTCATGGGTGGAGGAACAAAGATTAGGAACACTTTCCAGCCCAAGCAGGCTCTACAGAGTCTACGTATGGACTGGCCATATAAATAGATGATCTCCATTGATTGTGGTGGAGTTCAAAGGTAATGTGCGGTCTCCAGAGGTCAAAGGTTAAAACCATATTCAGTTCTTTATCTCAAAAAGGGCAACTGAGGGATCTCATACTTTGCAATGTCTGTTGTATGCCTGTTGCATGATGAAGTCCATTGAAACTGCCTAAAATGACTAACATATTATAAGTGCACTATATTCGGTGCAATAGAATGGTTGTCACAATGTCACTGTTATATGAATATGAACAAATGTCACATCTACTAAATTTGCATTTTTTGAGTTTCTCTTGTATAATGACTGCATACTTTTTTCACTCAGGTTAACCTGCAAGTTGGGCATAATAGTCATTATGTGTAGCTACTTTAATACCAGACACCATGTCATCACTGTGAACAATTTGAATAAAACCTATACATCCAACTTCTTCAACTGACCACTAACATGTTAGTGTTTTTTTTCTGTTTCTTCTGTACCTGTTCCAGTGTCAGAGTTTGTGCCAAAAGTACATCATTTGTAGCATTCAAAATGTTTTGAAGTAGTTTCCTGGTGGACAAGATGCATTGAACTTATGATGTAACATCCTCAATGGACCGATGAAGATAAGAAAAACCAGGAATTTTGGATTTGCTTTAAACTGGATGTATTATTTGGAATTATGGAAACCAAACATTCGCACAAGTCTAAATTCATTCAATCTGAAACAAAACAACACAAAAAAAACCCCACTTAACCCTTGATTGGATACATGACGATGACACTAAAGCAGCAGGCAAATCAAAATAGAGTTCTGCAGAAATGATTACATAAACAACTGAATATTAGCTAAAATTAATGTCTGTACAACCCATCAATAACCCTCTCACAAACAGGCCTATCCTAAAGAAAATGAGCTTTAAGGGAATAATGTAAATCACTCAAAATAACCACGCACTGTTACATAAGCCTAGCCTAGAATCGCACGTGAAAGAAAACACAGTTTATCAATACTACTGTACAACACTAACTGTCGGCTCATAGGCTCTAAATGTCAAGTGTGTATAAGTAATAACGTCAAACAATAAACTAAATAACTTGACTATCGCGCAACCCCTGTCATAGACAAACCTACTGTACCACACATGAGCCATGAACAACCGGTCGACTGCATAAGGCGTGAACGCTAATTACCCTAAAAGAAAACTTTAAAAATTGTATGTGAAATGTGGAAAGATCACCACTTACTTCCTTGGCAAACCAAAACTAACTCTGATCCAATGGACTGTATCCAAACTAAAGACTTTACAGATATTTAACTAAACAGTATACCAAAAGCATCTAAACTCCTTACAGTTTGCAGATAAATCAACGAATGTTCTGGAATGATGCAATAATAGTGAAGCTAATCTAGAAACTATGGAACGCCGAAAATGTGCTAAAACTACAGATAACTAAATTAATATTAAACGCAGTTAACTCCACACAACACTCAATGACTGCATTTTATTAAGCACAATTGGTGCAAATACATGGATTTAACTGACACATTCCTCCCTTTACTCCGTTAAAACATTGACAACATTCACACCATTATATTATGACAGTAAGCCAACTTCAATATAGGCCCCAAACATGCCGAACATGCACCGCTGATGTTTCTTGTTGCTAGGAATATCACCCCATTTTGTCGTTTACCATATTTCAAATTGACGCTTTTTCCTGTGCCCCCTGCATGCTTCTGGTCGAAATTCTCAGGCAATCTTGGACAAAATTGTTGGGACACTTTGTCCTACATTGCAAATATAATACTAAATTTTAGGTGAGAGGATAACATGAAACCCCTGGCCCCTTTCCAATGTCTCGTTATAGAAGTGAATGTATACTTTGAACAGCCATCCTATTGCCAATATTAAACGGGGCGCTTCGTGTTCCAAGGCATTTTGTCCAAGATTGTAGCTCTGAAGTACCTCTTTGCAGTTAAATGTTCTTAAGTGCATAACCTAATATTTGTAACATAAAGGTGAAGTATTTGTTATTGAGTTGATGCTCGTTTGTTGTCATTTCTTGACACTGGCAAGTGTGATGTCTTCCTTGTGATATCGACAAGTGTATTCCAGTGTTTGCCCTTGCCATAAAAGGAAACAAGTACTTCCGAAAAGCTTCACCTTGTTATTCTTTTTGGTTTTGATGAAAAGAGAAACCTATGTGGTCATGATTAGATGGGTGTGTTTGTGACACTTAGTTTGTTATCACAATATCATTGGAGATCAAACACTGAAAAGTTTGTCATCATGATATCTCAAGGTAGTTATCAAGAAAACTCATGATGCTTAGTATTTTAACATTATACATGAAGTAGAGGTATTGTGCCATTTTGGTGGAGGTTATCTGAGGTCACCAGAGGTTGGAATGCACCCATTGTGACACAGAAGTACATACTGGCACCATAGAGCATCATTCCTATTGTAGTGTTTTCTTGTGACAAGATCAGCTCCTTAATATGTGAAACTGTTACAACTACTTGTAACTTTTGTATTCTGAACTTTCAATTCAGCATATTCTTTTCCTTAATTGCCATCATCGAAGCCACAATGAATCTCTTGATTCTGGCTCATGTTGTTTTTTTTATTTTTAGGTGGTTTGATGGATTTAACTGGGAAGGTTTAAGAAAGAGAACACTCACACCACCAATCTTACCTGATGTAAGTAAAACCATGACTGTATTACTCCCCCCTCACCATTACCCTGGAAAATTTTCTAATTCATAATTCTGCCTCGGACATTTTTACCAGGAGAATTCCCTACTAAACAATTTTCAAGAAGGAGAATTCCACACACATAGGACAAATCCCTCTGACAAATCCTTCAGGCAATGGGTTAGGATTAAGGAAAGACTTACTAGAATTCTAAGGGCGGAATTACTGGGGGAATTGTCTAGAAACCAGTGAAACATGGTATGTTAATTAGTGTGAAATCTTGTTTCAGCCTTTCTCAAATCATTATTTGCCTAGATAAACTTCAGAATTAACATACGGACACACGTTCTCTCTCATTTGTATGATTCTTTGTTGTTTACATCTGGTGAATAGTGGTGTAGATCTGTTTCAACTGAGGAAAAGTTTGTTACCACAGAAAATGGTAATGTGAATGTTTACAAAAAATGAAGTGGTTGTTATTTTTTTTATCAAGAGCAGTAGCACTGACATCTTCACTCAAACTAAATGCTCAATGCTACAAGCTTGATAACACAATAGTTGCTCAACTATACTGCTTAATCACAGTTCCACAAAGAACTTCCAAATAATGTATGCGATTGTTCTTCTTGAGAAAAGTGGTCATGTTGGATATCAGCAGAAGTCGAAGCAGACTCTATATATCCACACCCTTAACATCATTAGACGTGACAATGAATGTTACTTTAATACCACAGATCTAATACAAAGCCCTCCAAAATTGAAACAGGTGGTTAACAAGCTGCAAATCACATCCCCATTTGTCTGTAATATGTAAAACCTATTAGCTGTTTTTGGCATGTGTCTACATTTATGACAACTTCCTATATGATGACAGTATTAAAGAAGCATGTGGAAGCTTCTTAGATCTATACTTAGCATAAGTGCGGTCCACCTGATATTCATTCATAAGGGTCATTTTTCATGAGGATTATTATTCATGACATGCTTTTTGGCAAAAGTAAGGTCTATTGTTCATATGGTTAAGTTTTTCCTAAATTGAGGATGAAAAAGGTTTGCTATTCATAACTGGAAAAAAAATAACAGTTCACTAGCCATAACAGACAAATGATTCATTGTTCATAATTGAAGCATGGGTTTGCTACTCATAGTTGAAAGTAAGGTTTGATTTTTATCTACTTTTCTTAATTATGAATATTTCTCACTTATGAATATCAACCCTTTTTTAGCTCATGCCAGGGAGCTGATGGGAGCTATTCTATGTAATCTAATCTATCTGTTCACAATTGTTCAAAATGCTTCTCGTCTGTCATATGCTTTCAAGGATTCATATGAAACTTAGGACACAATGTTCCATAGGTGATCCACCATTTGGGGTGTTCAAAAATTTTGGGTGCTAAGTCCTATGTGTGGGTCCTATGGCCATGTTTTTATGAAATTCTGCAAAATGCTTCTCCTACCATTAAAGTGCCCCTTTAATCTCTCATACCACATTTCAAATATCCCTATGATGCATGAATGATAATTGAGAAATGGGACAGTGTCAGTTGGTGGGCTAGCTGAAACTCTGTATATACTCTCAGGTATGTTGACCAATATATGGACATTAAAGGGGCACTTTGAGTTGTTTCATGAACTTGTGTTAGTCTTCACATACCTGTCAAGTTTCCTTAACATAAGCCTCTAATGACAGATCAATGCTCAATCTAAGAGGATCCCAATGATATGTCACATACAAATGACCACTAATGAGTGAGTAGTTACTAATTCTTATACTCATAGCCAGTAAAAATGATGGATGGATGTGAATAGTGTTGCTAATTATAAGCATTATTATTTGTTGGTACCCTTCAATATTTTCAGAACTTATTGATCAAGTTCAAACTTGGGCGCTGTGGTTGCTTATGAAATTTCCCACTGATTCTCTTAATACAATGTTGATGATCTGGTATAATAACAGTGGTTCCTATGATTTGACTCAATGGTTTGTAAATGATACCTTCACTGTGTTTAGGTGTGAGCCTCTGCACCCTTGGTGCTCTAGTTCTTATTATGAATGTTGAAACTTTCTTCCCATTATAAATATCAAACTCTATTTCCTATAATGAAAAATGAACCTTTTTTCTCTGTATGAATGACAAATTTTATGAATATCAAACCTTGTTCCCTGCTATAAGTTCCGACCCTGACAAATAAACTCTTTTCTTAGTTATGAATAGCAAACTTTGTAAATAATTAAAGGGAAGTAGGGCATTTACAATGCATCAATGTGGCATACGACAAAAATACTTGTAATCATTGTTAAACCACTCAGGCCATGCATAAACATCTGCGTTATGCATAAACATCAAAACGTTATGCATAAGAGGAGTTACGGTAGACGCATCATTTGAATTTTGAATAATCTATTCATTCTGTGCCGAAATATATTGGTTTTGAGACGTGATTTTCTTCTCTAAACCAAACGCCCTATTTCCCTTTAACATGGTGACTGAAATACTTACGTTAAGAGACCTTTATGATTAAAAAACCCTGATAAGTGACCCTTGTGACCAAAAAAACATTCTGAATAGCAACTGGTGCTCTCATAATATCAACATCTCCTTTTTGTCCCATGAAATTACCTTAATGATTGGTTGCATGGACCTTTTTAAGTACAGAATGTGTTACCCCCTTGCTACTAGTGTTGTTTCATGCTCTTGCTGTCACTTGTTAATTATAGTACAGTGTAGAGATGGTGACATATTTGCACTATTATGTCTAAATGTGATACAGTCTATCATGAAAACTGGGCATCTTTGCCAGAATGATAGACTTTGTCATTCTTCTTTTTTGCTTTCAGGTGCAAAGCCCTACAGACTCTTCTAATTTTGACAGTTACCCTCCAGATTCTGAGCCTCCTCCACCTGATGATGTCAGCGGATGGGACACAGAATTTTGAAGAATGTAATGATGTCTCTTCCGATGGAAATGTTTGTGCTCTGTGAAACAGCAGGAAAAATTTGTACAGCTTTGTACGCCTCTGTACGGGCTTAAACACTTAGAACTTTAGTATCAACGTATTGCTATTTACATCCCAGTGTATTTGAGTAATTACCTCTGAAGGAATAGCTCACACATGTCTCTTTTGGAATTGTTTACTTGTCAGATTATAAGCAAATCAAGTTTAAGAGAATTTGAACAAACTGCAAGTTGTACTGCCCACTCCAATTTCTGTGGTGCCCATCAAAGTTATGCTAGATGCTTATATTTAAACTTGCCACTACATTAAGCTTCAGGAGTTTTGTTTACCGTGGACAGTCTTCCTGTTCAGTTTCATTAATTGATGGTACTGTTTTCTCTGTTCTTTATACTGAATTGGACTTTTGGACAATACCATAAGTTAGCCTCATTAGTGGGCACTATCTTCTATTATGAAATATTGTTTAGTTGGATTTAAAGTTGGGGGTGGGGTCTTTGACACCCAGGGATTACTGCTAACCCACTCTCATAATGGTGTACCTTTTGAACAAATTATTTTACACTTGCTTTGCTCTGTTGAGCAAACTTTAAAAGGACAAATCACCATCCATTTCATCTTGGGAACATTACTTGTTAATGTGTCAAATTTGCCATTTGTGGATCAACTTTAAATTGAACAGCACCACTCTGACTTAGTCTCTGTCTGTGTGACCACAGGACTTCTCAAGTGAGATTCCAAAACACAGCCATTCAATGCTTCTTTTGAGGTGCAGATTTTAGTGTAGTAGTGCCATGGTCTGATCGAAAGGTATGGATTGGTAAATCTTGTCCAATTAAGTGGTTAATTAGATAAGGGTTACCTCATAAAGCTTCTTCTTTGTGTTTTTTTTTTATTGCTTTCCATAAAATAATTGGCCTATGCAATCATGCTGGCATGTTTGATATGGTTATGTGTATATGTTACAGTTAATACATAAACATGACAAGAATGGATACTTACGCAGATTTATATATGATGTGAAGGCGACTTTGAGTAGAAGAAGCCTCTGGTTTTGCTTAAGGACAAAGGTGATATGGGTTCAATGGTGGTCCAATTATGAAACAACTAGAGTATGGAATCGTAGGTGGATTCTATATGCAAGATTGTTCTTGATGGTCAAATGTCATTTTTGGTCAACATGTCTCAAACTGTGAACAAGTGTTAATGTGATATTTTGAAAACATAAGCCTGTAGGTCAAGCTTCGATATTAACTTTAAGCAGTCTGTTGCTTTTGAAAAAAATATTATACACCATTTGGTTTGCAATTGTACACTGACATATTTTACTGTGTATCAAAATCATAGCAGCTGTCATTTTAAAATCAACTGCTTGAGTATGTTGTAAAACGTGAAGTTCTTCAGTTCTTGGCTATTTTGTTCTGACAGCCCCTCTTTATACCCCTCCTGTATCAAATTTGGTTTGACCACTTCAAATATTCCTGTGCTGGGCATCCTGGATTTGAGAAATCCCTGATTTATAGATAAAATAATGAGAATAACTGTAAATGCATTCAAGCATGTTCCTTCTAGCACACATATCTTCTGCCAAATGTTAAATGTGCTGACCAGTAGTGTACATTATGATTGTCACCATATAGTGGCATTGGTTAATCTTAATTTTGTCATATCTGGGCACCAGTATTCAGAAGCACTTGCAGTAATGCTGGGAGGTTATTGTTCAATCAAATCTATTCCTTCAAAGTGGTGCAATGACTTGATTTGACATTATTAATGCTTTCAACCTAGAGATGTTTATTGTTGGCCATCTCAATTTGTTCATGTGGTTCATGTGCAACTGTCTCAATGGCACCCAAGAATTTAAAGTAAAAGGTAATTAACTTTTTTTCCAAGTTGTATTCATGCCCAAGTACCAAGTATTAGTGGAATATTTCTGAAAGACAGAACATTCCTACAGAATAAAATCATATTTATGAAAGGCTTTATCTGCATTAGGATTACAAATACTTACCTTGCAATGTTTTCATATACTAGCCATAAATTTCTTTCATTATTGTTAATAGATGCCTTAGTTTTGCATCAGTTGATGTTGTCAGTACTTATTCTTTTGAATGTTACATTAGTAACATTCTAGACCAACACTTTGTTGAAAGGTAATCTTTGTTGGAGTCACAAGTAATTTAATCATGTTTCAAGTCATGCTCTAAGTCACATCTTTAATTCTTAATGCTGACAGTATTTATTATGGCATTGCCATAATAGCCAACATCAATGACTGATTGTATTTCAGGAGTTCTTCATGAAATATATTCCTTATGTGGTGGAGAGATATGTTTGTCTTGCAAAGAACAATTAGTGTTTGATGAGATTATAATATGCTCAGTTCTTTATCTTATTTTTGCTGACAGAATACACAACTTTTTATTCCTTGCTGAAGGCAGGTAAGGAATGTATGTGATGGTGATGGTGTGTATGTATATGATGTGTTGGCTTGTAAACATGATATCTCAAGAAGGGTATGTTCCTTGAACCTCAAAGTTGGTATGTTGGTAGTTCATTGTGAGTAGATGATCCCTGTTGTTTTTGATGAATGTCAAAGATGAGTGTCAAGAAGTCTTATGCTTTGGTGAGGGTCAAAAGTCCTTGTAAACACAAAATCTCATGAAGGGAAGTTGGTACAGGTCATATATGTCATATGTGGGTATATCTTATAGAGTACAAGAACTGAATGATTTTTGATGAATGTCAACAGTCATTTGGGGTCAATAATGGTCAAAAAGAGAAAACCTTGTAAAAACAATTACATGTAGATTGAATGACAGAGTATCGTTCATTGTAGCACATGTTTATGGTAAATTGTCAAACTAAGAGAATTTGAACATCTGACACACAGCTGAAGCAACCATGATAAGGTAATTAGCAATCAAAATCAATTATCACAAATCTGTAACAAATTACTTTGAACCATATCTTATGAAGCATAGGCCGCAGATCTTTAATACAACTACACATTTTCAGTAATGTAGGAATAGATACATGACTTAATATTTCTAATAAAAGGTATCGGCAGGCAGTGATTTTCTTCAAACTGGTCAGAAAATTATTAATAGCAACTCAATGAACATCACATAAAACAATTGAATGCTGCAGGCCAGTCATACTGTTGACATTAGTAGCACTTGATGAGTAGATCATCTCTGTTATTTGTTATGGAGGTCAAAGGTCACACTAGGCCAATAGAGGTAAAAGTTTGAGGAACGTTTAAACATACCGTACCTCAATAAGGGAAACTTGTTGGAACTTAAAATTGGCGTGCACTGTTCTTTCTTTTTCATGCTCACTGGCAACGAATCACAAAGTCATTCAAATTTATGGTTTCCCTAGACTTGCTACAGGTCTCTCATAATTGTTGTCTCCCAGTTATAGCAGCTAATAGAATCTCTATGGTTCTCTCCTCCTGTCATGGAGTAGCCCCTGTACAGGTACACTCTCCCAGCTTTCTACACCAAGTCATTGTAATCTTGTTACACTGTGCTACTGTCACCTGTGTTAGCCATTTCATTAAGCATTCGGTTACAATGTGTGTGTGCAAGAATCATTGGAATGGATGGATGTAGCAGGAACTCTAAGAATAGCGGTATAGTCATATGAAGTCTTTAGAATAGGCAAAAACACTTCATGAGAGATACAAGAGAGAATAATGTGAGAAACTTGGGTCAAGTCCTGGTTTTCCCAGTTGATAAAGTAGAGGCATAATAAGCCTAAATTACATATTTCAAGTCTTACACATTTAAAGTGTCTAAGTGGACAAGTCAGTGGTTCAGGCTTGTGCAAAGAATGTTGGGTCCTAGGGAAATAAAAAATTCATACTTCTCTTATATCACACTGGAATGTGAGCTGACTTTAATAGGAAAAGATGCCTCACTGGATGTTTTGCACGTAATTTTGAGAATTTGATTTTTCAAAATGTTATGTGCATTTGTTTCTATTCTTATCATATGAGTTATTGTATTTTGCAATGCATGATAAGTGATAAATCATCCTGCCATCTATTTTGTGCATTTCAAGTAAGACTTAATTGAGCTAGGTTTGGAATTTGCAGGCTTAATAAAGAGAATTTTCATATGAATACAAAAGAGAAAAAAAAAAACAAATATCTACTAGGCTTACATTTTTAGCTTCATACTAAACTTTGCAGGATTCCATAAATCATTCAGTAATGATATTGATCTTTTGACATGTGATGTCAGTATCTTTTGAAAATGATAGTACATTTCTCCTTGAGTGGTGGCTGAGCATGTCATTTTAGAACATCTAAACCCACTCCTACAATTGTAAACCATTTATTCCTAGTCTTCATAGTTGTCATGCTGATCGTCTGAGATCAATAAGGTCAAACAAGCTGCACCAAAAAGTCATTTTGGACCTTTCTTTGAAAACAATTAACAAAACTCACCTTTAGTATATGTCCGTGGAAGATGACCAAGGTGGTTGTAGTGGGAAAAGTGGCCGTTTTGGTTTCCAGAGTAATTGTAACCTTTTCATCCATACAAGGGCGACAATCCAAACTGAGATGTGGTGTCACGTATACCACTAACTGACAGGTTTGAATGATCAAAGCTGCCTTGGCAGGGGGATACGCACTCTACTTTTGATGGTTTGGGGCACATTGGACAGGGACCACCATGTGTTTTCCCTTGGGGTCATCATCATAACCAGAAGAAAAATCCCAGAAGCTCCGAGGTATTTGCAGAATTGTGGACTTTGGAATGAAGGATTTCTGTATCCTTGAAAGATATTGAATGTCCAAACTTGGTCAGACATTTCAATGTTTTGATACCAACATCAAATTGATGATTAGCAGGCTGGGGGCGCCAGGGTCTAGTGATTGAGGGAACATATAGTCATATGTCTGTGAAAGGACATATCAGGTGCGTGTCCAGGATTTTTGATCGGGGTGTGTTTCGGGGGAGGGGACTGACCTGACTAAGTGAGGGCGTGTGCTGCAGGACTATCTAAGCAGAGTGTCACCATTGAATGGCGCAAAGCACATTAGAAACTTTTGACTTTACAACCCCCCTTCGATGACGAGAAATGGCACAGGTCATTTGAAGCTTCATTATCCGGCCTTGAAATGGGGATCTCATGTCTGCAGTTTCTCAATTAACTAGACAAACAGCAGTCTGTGAAAATGGCAATTATTTAAATGTGTGCTATCTAGAATGCTTCAACTTATTAAATAACATTTGGCAGCCGTTCTCTAACCTTTTAAGCTCAACAAAAAATCATTCAGTTTCCAGCATCTACTACGTAGGCAGAGTTCGACTATTGGTTAGCTCGGAGGGCACTGAAAATTTTTGGCCAAAAACTTATCCTAGGTCACCAGAAATGGCATTTTCAAATCCATTTATGTCATTTTTCCTTATGCCTCACCCCACCCCTACAAGTAGATGTAGCTTAGTGTCATTTCCAACTAAATTTATTTTTCGGGTCAAAATATGATTTTGGAAACCATCCCATACCCCTCTCCCCGTAGCAGTGCCACTGATGATTAAGGATTTAAGGGTAAGGGAGAGGATGGTGGGGGACTGTTAACAGTAATTCCACACAACTTGGTCAAGAAAGAGTAAGAATGCAGACAGTTTTAATCCTGGAACTAGCGAAGATTTCATTCACATCTCGAGTACAAAATGTTTGAATGGAAAGGTGGTGGTCTGGGAACATCAGGATAGACATTCTTAAGTTTTGAAAATTGTGTGGCTGGGGCATCCACGAAAGTAGTGCAGTCTCGTCAATTTTTATGCTCCTGATTGCAGTTCTGATGTCCTTAAGTGCACAAAATGGTGCAAAAGCACTTAAGAATGCTCTCAATGGGCATGGTTTTCACATTTAAATCACATATTGAGTGCATTGATAAAGCTTTGCAAGTACATTTTTTGCATCCCCCCATGCTCAGATTAGTGTAAAAGGCACTGGAACTTATATAAAGCACATGGATTTAAACCACATGGATAACAACAGCATTTAAACCACATGGATAAAGACAGCATTTTAAGCACATGGATAAAACTTTGTAGGTACATTCTTTGCATGCCCTTTGTAACAGTGCAGATCTCTGTCTCCTAACAAAGCTCTTAAAAGCGTCTTCCAGGAAGGGAGAGAAATTCTTCCGCCATTTAAAGGCATTTAAAAGATATCATCCTTAACAAGAGGTAGAACATCGCCATTCAAGGCTCTTCAGAATCATCAAATCCCCAAGAAAGAGCATGCAACATGCAAAATTCCCTTCTCCCTTTTTTACCATATCTATGAATAATAATAGATTCAAAAAGAAATGTCCGTTCTTTTAAAGCTGAGAAGGCATAGATAAATGTCGCATCAACTGCAATGGAGATGAGGCTACACGTGGCCGTTTAAAATTCGCATCACTGCAGGGAGAAGCAGAAACATTTTCAAAGTTCTTGCTCATATCTCTGACAGAAACATATCTGATATGCAGATTATTGCACTGGGTAAAGAGCTGATATTTGTTGCAGGGCCGGTGAAGCCGAAACGTGGTAAAATTCTCACGTCTATTGAAGACCTACAGAGAAAGATGAGAATCCTTTTCATCATGCATGATAAAAAGTAAACATGTTACAATTAATTCCGGCTTCCATCTCCTGGTCATTACATAGTCACCTCAGACATGACCTTCAGAAAAAAAATCTAGCCTACAATCTAGAAGTAACACATGCAGAAATGGCTAGTGTTCCTGTCCTGTTTTTTGTGTTACACACTCTAAAGCGATCTCTCTGTCGTTATTAAACTGTTTGATGAAGGTAGGAATATTGCAATACTCAATCACACAGACCCATTAAGCCGAAGTTGAAAGGCATCAGTCTAGTCACCACTACGAAAAGTTAGTGATATGACATCGGAAGCTAAAAAGTTAATCCAAGATAAGCTGCGAGACATGTGCTCTAAAACTGAGATCGATAAAAGCCTTTTGGAGTACCTATCCCTTTACAACAACAAAACTCGCACACCGGTAATTTACTGGGCTACCAAAACAAGCCCCCCCCCCAACCCCGAAGTATACACCTCAAAGAGACTAAGCAGTACTCGACAGAAACTCTCAACAACAACTTTCCATCTTGAAATTCTTCCATAAAGGAGTAGTGCTCGTTATGTACGTCCCTGCAGCACCGACACCGATTTCATCGAGAAGAGAGATGAGATGAATTCAAAGAGACTGCAAAACTAAGAGGAAGAAGAATATGCCACGTCCACTAAAGGTATTTCTTCGAAAACCGTGAGCAATATCTCACCACCAAACCCAAAGAAATGGAACCACCTCTAGTCTTCAAACTGATATATACTTCCATATCAAATCCTATAGGACCTAAAAGAGTCTATTCTGAATCACTGGGATTTAATATCACAAGGTCAGCTGTTATTCACCTGTTTTCAAACGACCCGATTCCTGCCTACAAAAGGGTCCCAAATCTTGAAGATTTACTTGTTAAATCAAGGTTTCTAAGTAACGAAGAACAGTTATTCCAAAAATGAACAAACAGAAGAATAAAAAAGGGAGTGCTGCACGCAAAAGGCAAACTCAAGATTATGCAAGTTGAGTCAAATGAGTCTCTGCAGATTGATCTTACGCAACCCCCCCCCCCCCTCTCCATCAACTAAGTGCACGATTGTGACTGAGGATATTGTTTCTGTGTGTACATCAGTCCTATACAGAACTAGCAACACCCTCCCAATGTGACGTAATGCAGTTACACTGTGACAAGTGTAATATGGCTCTGCAAAACATGTTCATTACATTTAAGAAACATTAGGCTTTACATCATCTTTGCTGACGAACTGGCCCGGTGTGGTCTCATCAGGATACCCCTAAATATCTGCTCAGCAGGGACACTGTTGGCTGGAAGGTTTGAGAGCCCTAGTTGCCAAAGAGGACCGCAAGAAAGGGAATTCCAACCTGGGGTACGTGTTAGCATTTGCCAGAACTTTAAACCTCCACCACTGCTGTCTCCTTCAGATATTTACCCTTTGTAACGAACGATTTTTTTTTTTTTTTCGTTCAGCTACCTTTTACGAAATGTCTTCAGGGTTGAGGGGGCGACCGTCAAGAGGCGCTGCCCAGGGAACCAGATATTTCGTCAACTGCACCATTTGGGGTTGTCCCTGTCCCCACTTCTAATTCTTTTTCACAGTGCTGCCAGTAGCGTAGCCAGAGGATAGACAGGGGCAGAGTCCCCTTCCCCACAGAAATTTTTGGATGGATGGATGTTGAAAAGTAAAGGAGAGCCTAACAAAAGAGAAGGGATTGATGACATGTCGACAGAGCTGGGAAGAACTGAGAGGCCTAAACTTAGGGGGGGGGGGGAGCCACTGGGAAATTGCCGGGATTCACAAGTGTGATCTTCTTATGACATTGAAAAATGAGATGAAACAGGTTAAGAACACAATTGAAACAAGGTGTTCATGAAGGTGTAAAATCGTTGATTCGAGGTTTCAATTGGACATGCATGCGCCTGTCTCCTATGCGCAGTATACGATTATGGGGCTAGGCGATGGAATCCGCTGCAGCACGCTCGGCACATTTATTTCATGCAGTAAGAATTTGCAATACGTCTCCTTGAACTGTCAATCAAAACCTTGGATATTAATGATATCATGGATTCTAGAAACAATGTTCCTCTATTTTCTCCAAATCTAACCGACGCTGAATGAAACAATAAAATCCCCCAAAAGTATTGGATGTCAATGCCAACTTAAGTTATTGCCAATGCGAACCAATATTCTTTCATATCACTATTTAAAAGAACGTCACTTCTACCGCTAAAAAGTATGTCAATTCAACTGCTTAAAAGTAGGCTATGTCACTTTCATTTGTTTAATGTTGTTAATGATTCACTACGGGTGTATGCAACAAGTTATGTTTTGCCCTGGTGTCCCCTTCCCCCCCAAAAGAAATCAAATCGGGCTTTTGTCGCTTCCTTGCAATAGATAATGTTTAACTGTCTATCCCAATTTTAATTTCTATTTTCAAGCTTAAAATGAGCTTTTATTAACCAATAAAAAGTGGGGTCTAGAGGTATGTTCAGCACAAGCTTCCCCGCACTATTTTCCGACTGTTCCAAGAATAAATGAAACAGGATAAATAGTTCATTATGAGTTCTGATGTCACCATAGCATGAAATATGAAAACCTATTAAGCAGAATATATCAGCATTGGTATGTTGTTGGAACTTCAATCTTATATCACTGGTAGCACTTGATGAGTACATGATGTCTGGCATATTGTATGAGGTCAAGGGTCATGTGAGGTTACTATCTGGGCATAGTTTGAAAATCGTGTAAACAAGGTATCTCAAGAAGGAAAGGTGCTTGAACTTCAAAGTTAGTGTGTTGCAGTCCATTGTGAGTAGATGATCCTATTGTTTTTCATGGGGATCAAAGGTCATCTGAGGTCACCAGAGCTTAAAGTATAAAATCATATTAAGGGACATATCTCAGTAATGGAATGTTGCTGGAACTTCAAAGTGTTGTCGTTGGTAGCACTTAATAAGTAGACGATGTCTGTCATTTTTATGGAGGTCAAAGGTCATGTGAGGTCAATAGAATAGATAGTTTTAATCCATGTAAACACAGTATCTCAAGGAGGGAAATGTGCTTGAACTTCAAAGGTGTTGTGTTGGTAGTACACTGCAGGTAGATGACGTCTATCTTCTTTCATGGAGGTTAAAGGTCATTTGAGGTCACCAGAGGTTAAAGTTTGAAAACATGATCTCTCAGAAACTGAACGTAATTAGCACTCCAAACTACCATAAGTGGTAGCAGTTGATGAGTAGATGATCTCTCTTATCTGAATTGCCTACGGGAGACTCAGAAAATCATGTTTTCATATTTAGTCAAATGTTAAAATCACAGAGTTAATGATATTACAGATGTATATCTATAGCAAAAGCTGACAGCTGTGGGCCTACATGTTTAACAATTGTGTAATATTTTGGGAAGTCAAGTGTCACATTTTGTCATTACTGAAATGTAATACGATGGATCATTCACATCTGCCCCCTGGTACAACCGATAATGTAAAAATTAACCGATAATGTAAAAACGACCGATAATGTAGAAAAAATTACCGATAATGTAAAAACAACCGATAATGTAAAAAAAATTACCGATAATGTAAAAAACTCTTTGAACCGATAATGTAAAAAAAATTTACCGATAATGTCAAAACGGTCGTTTACCGATAATGTAAAACAAATTTACCGATAATGTAAAAACTGTTCTAAAGACTATTTCATGTGGCCTCACGTAAATGTGTATAAGTAGGTAGGTAGACATGTATGTAGGTATAGGTAACACACTCTTTAAGGATAATGTAAAAACTGTACTAACGACAATTTCATACGGTTCTACGTACATATGTGTATGAAAGTGCATATGTACGTAGGCATGTAGGTAAGAAGGTAGGTAAATGGGTAGGCAGTGCGACAGCGTACAGGCGGGGAGGCAGATAGATAGGTAGGTCTGTGCGTGCGTGCATGTGTATGTGCGTAGCCTATACAGCCTATGTGGGTTAGTGAGTGTAGGCCTATATAAATGAGGTCACAAAAGTAAAGGTGTATTTGTGAATGTTAAACAAAAACAAAGACATGGGGGACCCTAACTCACTAAACACAACATACATAGCTAATATGTTGTGTCTGAGTGTAGCCACAGTGGTTTATGACTGGGTTATGAATTCTTCCTCAGTTGTCTCTCCAGAAAGAGGCATATGGAAGAAACGCCGGAAAGCATTGTTTGATCGAAAAGGTTACTCGTGACATTAGTGGTCTACGCTATTGGATATGTATACTTACTGGTCTGTCGTTTTCAAACCAAAGGGTCACTAAGATCACCAATGACAAAGAGAGTCACCCATCGTTTTATCCCAATAGTCATTTGCATAACGTTGATTATGAAAATAATATCACGATTCAAAATTCCGGGGAGAGAAAATTCATTCCTCCGTAAGGGTAGGGGTGAGGATGATAAATCAAGCAGGATAGCTATATAGTATACATATATAAATATCAGTATATCAGTATGTGTCTATAGTACGTAGGCCTACACTCATTAACCCACATAGGCTGCATACGCACATGCACGCACGCACAGACCTACCTATGTATCTGCCTCCCCGCCTGTCCGCCTGTCGCACTGCCTACCCATTTACCTACTTTCTTACCTACATGCCTACGTACATACGCACTTACGTACACATAAGTACGTAGGACCGTATGGAATGGTCTTTAGAACAGTTTTTACATTATCGGTAAATTTGTTTTACATTATCGGTAAACGACCGTTTTTACATTATCGGTAATTTTTTTTTACATTATCGGTTCAAATAGTTTTTTACATTATCGGTAATTTTTTTTACATTATCGGTCGTTTTTACATGATCGGTTAATTTTCACATTATCGGTTGTAGCACCCCCCACCCCTTGCCCCTTACCAAGAAGTAGATGTTTAATAGCAGATAAATGTTGCTAAATCGAATTTGGTGTCATTTTTTTCAACAAGCCTTCAAAAGTCCTGTTTTTTGTAACCCTCTCAAATCAATCATTTAATATCACTTCACATACCTTTTAGATTTATCAGCTACTTGTTTGTGTTTGCCAGCAACTCCCTGTTAAGATTAGCAAAGTACTTTGTTAAAGTCAGCTTTTCCCAAGGGAACTACCCTTAAGCAGGGAAATATTTTTGGGTTGCCTTTTTCGGACTATTAACCACACTTTGGTGTCACAAACGTTCTGTCAACTTGACTACGTTGGTTTAGTAACAGATATATAATTAGCCCAATTTTCATATGTGGCTTTCATTTGTGGTTTAGATTCTTGCGTTCTGTTTTTCGTTTTGCTATGGTGGCTTTCCTTCTCCCACGGTCGCTTTCGTTTAAGGTGCTGGTATACATGTGTTTGAGGGGGAAAAAAGGGAGATATTGGCAAGGAATCACAAAGTCCTTTGATTTTCTGGTAAGCCTTTATGGGTTCATGGGTGCGGGTGTCGAAGAAAGTCAATTTTGCAATGATGGCAACTAAGAATAGCAAACATGGTTCTCTCTAGTCAAAGGGGAGGGGGTACCACATTCCCTGAGAGGTCTCCTCATGCGTCCTAGGTCTATCTGTTGACTGATTGATTTGAAATCCTGGCTTAAGCATTGGTCGGGCAACACTCATTCCCTTCTACCCCTCTCCTTTCCTTTTCCCTCTTGTTTTGATTTTGTTCTTTGTGTTTTCCTTTAATTAAGCTGGCTAGCTGAAATAACCATTTTACTGTTTTTCTAGCGGCCTGTTTTTTCCACTACATTGTACGACTGCATCTTTCATCTTTGCACCATTTTATGCACTTTGTGCACAAGGACATCAGATCTGCAATCAGTAGCATGAAGTTGACCAGATTGCCCTATTTTCGTGGATCCACTCAAAGATGACAATTTAAACGTAGGCCTATTTTGGGGGGTCATTCAACCCTTCATGAGGGTCGATTGAGGGGACGGGGGGACATGTCCCCTCCACTTTGTTGAGGGGTCTTTGTAGAGAAAGTGTACAACCTTAACGGAGTAATTACTCCCCCCTCCCCCATTTCATTCCTTTGCTCAGTCTACGTACACTAGTGGCAGGGCAAGAGGGCGCCTCAGATCTACTGCTGTAGCTTACGTAATTCTACTTTCTTTTTGATAAAACTAAAACTTACATTCAGTTGCAACTAATCAGCAAAATAGGTGAGGGGTTTGCGACTTCGAACTACGAGTGCCAGCACTCACCCTCCCCCATATTCTTCTTCGTTCCACCAACTTACGTCATGGCTTACACCACTTTTAGACAAAAAAATTAGGTCAGCGGATGTCCCCCACTTTCAATATCAAATCGACGCCCTCCCCAGCCACACCATTTTCAAAACTTATGAATGTCCATTCTTATGTTTCCACACTACCCCCTTTCCAATTCCAATTACACCTTTTCTACTCGAGATGTTAATTAAATCTTCGCTAGTTATAACAGGAGTCAAACTGTCTACACTCTAACTTTCTTTAGACCAAGTTGTGTGGAATTGTTCCCCACCATCTTTTCCCTTGCCCTAAAGTCCCGAAATCGTCAATGACGCTGTTATGGGAAGGAAGGCATTGGGTGTGTGTTTCCGAAATCCGAAAAAATTCACTGGGACAAAGCCACAGAAGGGTGGGGTGAGGCGTAAGAAAAAGTGTAGAGGTGGGGCGTGAGAAAAAGAAGAAGAAATGGGTTTGGAAGTAGCCATTTCTGGTGATCTGAGAGGGGTTTTCGTGCAAAACTTTTCAGTGGGCTCCGCGTCAACCCATAGTGGCGCTCCGCTTAGACAGTAGATGCTGGCGCCTTTAAGATTTTTTTGCTAGCGCCTTAAGAAGCTTTTAAAGGTCAGTGAGAGGCAGCCGAAGGCTATTTAGTAAGTGAAAACATTCTAGTAGAAAAAATTCAAATGATTACCATGTTCACAGACTGCTGTTTGTCTAGTTAATTGAGAAATTGCAGACATGAGATCCCCATTTCAAGGCGGGGTAAATGAAGCATAAAACAACCTATGCCATCTCTCGTCATCGGGGAGGAGCCAAAATATTTCTTATGCGCTCCGCGCTAACCAATGTGGCGCTCCGCTTAGGTAGTTCTGTCGATAAAAATCCCCGATTAAAAATCCTGGACACGCACCTGATATGTCCTTTCACAGACATATGACTATATGTTCCCTCAATCACTAGACTCTGGCGGCTCCCAGCCTACTAATCATCAATTTGATGTTGGTATCAAAATATTGAAATGTCTGACCAGTTTTGGACGTTCAATATCTTTCAAAGATACAGAAGTGCTTCATTCCAAAGTCCACAATTCTGCATCACAGAGCTTCTGGGATTTTTCTTCTTGTCACGTTGATGTGGATATAGCACCGACGAAGTGCAACAGCCAAAGTGTATTGCGATTTTCTGAGGTGAAACACAGTCATTGGTACAACTTATTTTATACATCGCCGGAAAGACTCGACAGAGGTTAGTCTATGCCCTGCCAGCTTGCACTACGTGGTGCAGGGATACACATGAAAAAAAAACGAAAATTGAGGGAAAGACGGTTCGATACTATCTAACCTAATGAAGTGACACAAAACCAGATTTTTAAGGAAATGGCAGTTTAAACATGAACTTATCATCGTTACTTTGATTGCTTCTCTCCACTACCGAGGTTTAAATCAGTCACTTGGGATTTAACTCGAGCACATACTAGAAACAGGGTTCACTTTGTTGACCCTGTTACCTTGGACTGGAAGAATATTTCGTAAAGCGAAAATTAAACGTTTACATTGTAACGTCAATGCATGTAAGAGAGTTTCCGGCTTTCTGAGCAGTGTTTTTATTTTTAAAAAATCTGTACGCTACGTGCCAACTGATATGGTGCACCGCTTCGATAGTCTTCCTGCAGTTTCCAGTCCCATCCCGTCTAGTCCAAATACTGGATGTCCCACTAGTGGCGTAGCTAGACATTTCTCCAGAGGGGGCAAGCTTCTAAATTTCCGATTTTGTCTGAAGTGTGGGCATTACTACATGATAGGGAACCATCTGCATCGTGCAAGGTAAGTTACAAACAAATGGCTTAGACGTAACCAGGCGTAGGTAGGCTATCTTCCAAAGGGTGTGGGGACAAGCTTCAAAACTCAAGGTCAGAAATTTTTGCTTACATACGGTGGACTAGATGCAAAATGGTGATACAGTTTTATCTTAAGTGACCCTCAGCAAATTCCTATTTCTTAAGTAATGAAGTTTTTTATCTTGATTGGTGAAGTAAAGTAGATCTTATCTGGGGTGATCTGGCATCTGTTCAGGATGTTCACCAGTGGTGTCGATTTCTCCGAGGGCCAAGTGGGATTTTTTAAGGGGAGGGCAGCCAATGGTTGGGGGTACAAGACAACTTTTGGCTTTACAACCCCCCTCACATACACACACAGATGGACGGGCCCGGGTGTCTTATGGTTGCCATTTACCCAGCCTTAAAAATAGGGATCTCGTGTATGCAACCTCCATTAATGAGGAAAACGTTGATCTATAAATAAATATTGATAATTTGGATAATGTGGAAAAAATGACAACCATCATTCCACTCATTCAAAGTTACCAACGATACAGTTTGAAGCTCCAGCAACTTTCAGCTAAGATATCTTTCTTCAGAGATTCCGCTTTGCACTCAGAAAATTATTTACTTAAATTAAGTAAAATAAGAACTCCATAAATTTTATGTAAAATTAATGTAAGCAGTATTTGTAAATTTTTCATAATTTTGGTAAATTTTACTACATTTTAGTAAAATTGTTACATCATAATGTAAGATTTACATTAACTGTGTGTAAAATTTTACCAAAAAGTTATGGAGTTCTTATTTTACTCTACGTTTTTCTGAATGTGGTGACCTCAAATGACCTTGACATTTCTGAAAAAATGCTATAAATCATCTTCTCACAATGGCCAACATTCATATCAAGTTTGAAGTTCCATCAACTTGCCCGTGGTGAGAGGCCATGTTTACAAGGTTTTCAAACTATGACTTCTACTGGCCTACTGTGACCTTAGACCCGCCCAAAACGTTACAGAGATCACCATAAGTCACCAATGATTAGGCCTAGTTTGAAATCGCACCAACATTCAGCTGCTAAGATATCTTCCTTACTAATTTTTTAAAGTCTCCATCACTGGTGACCTAAGATGACCTTTGAGGTACCTGGATAAAACAATAGACACAATTTAATATAATTAAATATATTAAAATAGTTGTGATTCTATAAATTATTTTATTAAAATAATGAATAGAATCACAATGTGATTCCTTGCCAATATCTCTTTTTTTTCATACCCACACAATCACTGACAAACAAACGCAACCAGTCTAGAAGGGAAGGGACCATATCAAAATGAAAGCCCAAATGCAAGAATGACAATTACATTATGAATCACTTATGGGTTTGATGTTACCAAGTTCTGATTTGAATGAGTAATGTCATTCAATCAGCATTGATGACAACTGTGGTCAAGAAAGATGTCATATTACCAAGGTATATAACAAGTTGATAAAAATTCGTGACTCCAAGTTGTGGTTATGATTGTGCAAGTCATTAAAGGCAACCGCGAATACATCTTGCCTCCCAAGGGAGTGTTTACTGTGACGAAAACAACAAAGTACTTTATAAATCTTGACAGGGAGTTGCTGCTAACTGGGATATTCTCTGAAGGCTAAGAATAGGTGATAAGAGTTATGTTGAGTGGTTGTTTGGAGAGGGTGTAGAAAATGGACTTTAAATGCTCCACAAACTGAAAGAAAATGAAACCACAGTCTATCTAGCAGCAATCTCTGTTATGAAACGCTGATCTGCATTTTGGCAAGTTTTCAGTAGGAAAGAAATATGCGTTATTCTCTTAGTATGAGTGCATGCAGTGTCTGTTCTTCTAACAATATGTACAAAAATACCTCATAACATCAAAGGCGGTGTGGGGTATGGTTAGATGTCAAACTCGTCAACTGATCTGTGCCCTCCAGTGTTTTGGCATTCATTCTGACCCCAATTCAGAAATACTGAATTAGCAAATGATCAACTTAGCAGAAGCCTTCTCAAATAACTGTGTTTATATGTTAAGTCTGCAGTGTGCCTTATTTTCCCCCAGAATTGTGATGTGTAATCAAGCAGAGTCTGAACATATAACAAATCTTAAGGGGGACAGTTTCATTATGTGACACTGACCTCTTCATATGTTCACATTCAGGATATATTAAACTCTTTAAGTATAACATACTATGCTCTTGAACCTATGACAGATCTTTGGAATGATGGAAATTATTACATTCATTTCATTTCACATTCCAGTGATGAAAAGTCTCCCACGGGGCATTCAAATGACAAACATCATCTGCTCATCAAGTGCTAGCAATGTTGACACTTCGAAGTTCTAATGGAATTCAGTTGCTGAGATATCTTGCTTAATAGGTTCTTCATATATTTTAAGCTCTGGAGACCTCAAATGACATTTGACCTCCATGACGAACAATAGGGATCACGCACTCACAGTGGACTACCAACATCGAAGTTCAAGCATCCTTTTCCTTCTCGAGATACTGTGTTTACAATGTTGTCACACTATGTCCTCTATTGACCTCACACAAAACCTCCATAAAAAATGACAGACATCATCTACTCATTGGCTGCTACCAATGATAAGAATTTGAACTTCTAGCAACATTTAGTTGCTGAGATATCTCCCTTGATAGGTTTTCTTACTTTAATCTTTGGTGACCTCAAATGACTTTTGACCCCCATGAAAAACACCACACACTCACAATGGACTGCCAACACACCAAGTTTGAAGTTCGAGCACCTTTTCCTTCTTGAGATATTGAGCTTACAAGCCAAGGTGTCACATACGCACATACACGCACACACACACACAGCTACGACATCACCATCATACAGATTCCTTCTGACTTCGGCAAGGAATCAAAACAATCCTAGCCAAAATTTTTATGTCATCCGCATACACCAACTTTGATCTGTCTTGCACCTTTCCTTCAAAAGCTGGTGTATGTAAGTGTTCACATACTTTTCACTTTATGGCCTCTGATGATCCCATACGACCTTTGTCCTCCAAGAAAATCATCACAAGATCATGTAATTAAAAGAGAGTACATACTATTCAAGTTTGAAGTTCATGCAACATGTGGTTCCAGAGATACTGCAAACATGTTTTGTATATACACTGGCTGCTGGTGACCTCATATGACCTTTGACCCACACCAAAAACAATCCGCCGAGGTCTTGAAAAGTTCCACCCACACACTAACTTTCACCTATCTCATACCTTCCTTTCAAAATCTAGAGTACTAACGAGATTGTTGTTACGCACACACACCTACGCGAGGAAAGTACCGGCAGGAGATCAGATGGAATTCCCCTTTTTCCGACTAGCGCAAGCTATCACAGGACTGCCGGCAGAGAGGGCGGGCTCTGGATTTTTTTAAGAGTCCTAACTGCAGCTACAGAATTTTCTGGCAGCTACGCCAGTTTCGAGCTGCGCGTGTACGAGAACGCACATTCGAGGTTCTCGCCGGGGACCCCCCTAAGGTAGCACCTGTTGGTGCGCACACACCCTTACATACACACACATATGCACACGTGTAACAAAATCACCATCACTTAGATTCCTTGCCTACCTTTGGCGTGGAATAAAAAATTAACATGCCACATGACATTCCAGGCAAGAATTTCAGAGAGAATAAGTTGGTAGTTTTATTTTATTTATATTGCATTCTCTATTAAGAACTATCACATTTTCTGGACATAGGAAGGAATCAAGAAAGTTTTAATTAGTTTTTCCATAAATGAAATTATTATTATATACAAGTGTCACATTGTCCCTAAATCAGGAAAAATTGTTTGAATGTGTTTCCTTGTTACTACTAACACACGATGACACTTGACGTTAAACTTGTCCATTTTCATGTGTGGGAGTGTAACGTGGGGGAGGGGTATATAGGGGTATATAAGGGAGATAGGGACTGCCAACTGAAATAGCTTCCATGGGGGAATATTGTGTCTGAAAAGGGGGAACACTTTCCTATGATAATGGGCTTCACGACCAATGCTGCACACATCATTTGCAAAATTTCAAATTTAAGTTCCTTTAGCTCATTCCTACAAGACATGGTTTTTAGCTCATACCAGCATGCTGGTGTAAGCTTATGCGATCACGCGGCGTCACTATATCCTTCTGTCTGTCTCTCCTTAATTATTCAAAAAGCTTCTCCTCCTACATACTTTCATAGATTTGTTTGAACCTTACACACAGTATTCCTTGGGTGGTGGGCCATTTGGGGTGTTCATGAATTTTGGGTCCAAGGTCACATGTGAGCCCTTTGGTCCATTTTATGAAATTCTGAAAAATGGTTCGTCTCCTACAGATTCTCTTTTACAATGGAAATGGTTAAATATAATGATACTCCAATAGTGGTGGCTTCAGGGTGTTCAGGAATTTTGGGTCCAAGGTCCCATGTGGGCCCTTTTTCCCCATTTTATGAAATTCTGCAAAATGCTTCTCCTTCAACAGATTCTTTTGTACCATGTTGATGGTTTGCTATAATGATACTCCAATAGTGGTACCCAGGTGTCCAGAAATTCTGGGTCCCAGGTGGACCATTTGGCCCACTTGATGAAATTCTGCAAAGTGCTTCTCCTTCCACAGATCCTCTTTTACAATGGAAAATGGTTTGTTATAATGATACTCCAATAGTGGTACCCAGATGTTCAGAAATTTTGGGTCCCATGTGGACCCTTTGGCCCATTTTATGAGATTCTGCAAAGTGCGTCTTTTTGTACACGTTTTCTTGGATTTTTATGAAACTTAAACACAATGTTCCTTGGGTGGTGGACCATTTGGGGTCTCAGGAATTTTGGGTCCAAGGTCACATGTGGGCCCTTTAGCCCATGTTATGAAATTTTGCAAAATGCTCCTTCCACACGATTCTCTTGTACCATGTTGTTAGTTTATCATAATGATACTCCAATAGCGGTACCTTCAGGGTGTTAAGGAATTTTGTTCCAAGTCTCATGTGGGCATCTTTCCCATTTTATGAAATTCTGTAAAATGCTACATCTCCTACATGCCTTCATGGATTTAATGAAACTTAAACACAATGTTCCTTGGGTGGTATATCATGTGGTGTGTTGAGGAATTTTGGGCCTAGGGTCCCATGTGGGTAGTTTGGCCCATTTTGTGAACTTCGCCTAGTGCTTCTCCTACAGGTCCTTTTGTGTAGTGTTGATGGTTTGTCAAAATAATACTCCATTAGTGGTGCCTTCATGGTATTCAGGAATTTTGGGTCCAAGATGTGGACCCTTTGGCTCATTTTGTGAAATGCTTCTCCTTCTACAGATTCTCTTGTACAATGATGATGGTTCTTCATTTGATACTCCATTAGTGATGCCCTATGGGTGTTCAGGAATTTGGAATACAGTGTCTCGTGTGGGCCCTTTGGCCCATTTTATGAAATTCTACAAAATGCTTTTCCTCGTACAGATTCTATTGTGCCATGTTGATAGTTCGTCATAATGATACTCTAATAGTACCTTCAGGGTGTTTAGGAATTCTGGGTGAAAAGTCACATGTGGGCCCTGTGGACCACTTTATGAAATTCTGCGAAAGTGCTTCTCCTCCTATAGATTCTCTTGAACAATGTTGATGGTTTGTCATAACAGTACTCTTGTCAGTGGGACCTTCACATTATGAAATGGTTTTTAGCTTATACCAGCATGCTGGTGTGAGCTTTTGCGAACCACGGCGTTACTATATCCTTCTATCTGTCTGTCCACAATCATTCAAAATGCTTCTCCTCCTACATACTTTCATGGATTTGTTTGAAACTTACACTCAATGTTCTTTGGGTGGTGGGCCATTTGGGGTGTTCATGAATTTTGGGTCCAAGGTCACATGTGGACTCTTTGGTCCATTTTATGAAATTCTGCAAAATGCACAGATTCTCTTGTACAATAGTGATAGTTTGTCATAATGGTCATAATAGTACCTTCAGGGTGTTTAGGAATTTTGGGTGAAAAGTCCCATGTGGGCCCTGTGGACCATTTTATGCAAAAAATGCTTCTCCTCCTACAGATTCTCTTGAACAATGTTGATGGTTTGTCATAACAGTACTCTGTCAGTGGTACCATCACAGTATTAGTGATTTTGGGTGTTCTAGAATTTCACATAGCCTACAGACACTTGGTTGAAGGTAAGAGCTTCTGCACCATTGGTTCTCTAGTTTATTTTCAACTGTTAGCAGAAGGAGAGAGCAAGGTAAATTTTGCAGTTTCCACAGGTAGCAAGAGCAGAACTTCTGTAGGAGAATGCCAATATATTTAAATTTTCTTATGTGTATTGATTGTATTGCTAAAAGTGCATCGAAATCTAAATTAAAAATAGTTGATGTGTATTTAAGAAATTTGATAAGTCTATCTTTGTCCTTTTTTGATACATAATGGTACCAGACAGGCACTGAGTAAATTATGTGTGGCAAAATGATGGCATTAAAGACATTTTCCTTAGCCTTTCGATTAAAAAAGGATACAGCATAAGCCAGACTAGATACTATATAATAAACTTCAGTTAATACCTTTGATATGTGACAAGAAAAGGTCAAACTATCATCTATATAAACACCTAAGTATTCAGTTTTTGAGATTGTAGGCACCCCTGATCCTTTAACAATAATCCCTTGCGATCTTGACTGTATTAGAATTTCATGTTTAATATTTTTGTTTGCAAAGCACATTTCCTTTGATTTGGTAGGGTTAAGAACTAAATTTTTGCAGTCGCATGTTGCAACAATGTCATTAACGGAAGACATAATTTAATTGATCGGTTACAGCAGACTTCTTAGCAATCTTGCATGACACAGTAGTGTTATCGGCATATTTTGTAACGAAAATGGTTGAATTTGTTCTAATTTCGTCAGTATATAAAGTACTGTAAATAACATAGCTGATAACGGATCCCCTTGAGGCACACCAACTTTTATTTCTGATATTCTGACAATCCTTTATCCAACTTAATTTGTCTTTACCAACCTCGAAGAAACTGTGCCAACCAATGAATAAGCCAAGTTTCTTTAGTAAATTGTGAAAGATCGCTCAGTAGTTGATTTGGTAAGACCGTACTAAATGCACTTGAATCAAGTAAGAGGACCTTTGTTGTAGTCGTTTCTTTACAATCTAAATGAGCACAATATCACTGATTACTAAAAGTACAGCATCAATACAAGATACACCCTTCTTGTAGGCAAACTGACGCTTATCGCCAAATTGCTCTACAATGAGCATTAATTGATTTAAAGTGAGTTTTTGCATACTATTAAAAGCAATACTTGCCGAATCAGTTGGTCGGACATCATTCACAGTACTTGTGTTTTTCATTTTGGGGACAGGGGCTGTTAAAGCAGTTTTTCAAACATGGGGTATTTCGGTATTTTGAATGCTTTCTTGGAAGATAGATGTATAAATTAGCGATAACTCATTTGTAAAATATTTAAACACCCACCAAGGAATATTATCTGAACCAGATGCTACTCCTCTTTTTACCTGACTAAATCGTTTTCTAAAAGAGCCTACATCAAATTTAAAACAATCATCTTCAGGTTCAGGAAGGCTTAGTGGAATATCTTCACTGCATGATTGGTTAAAACGTCCAAAATGATCACTAAATTCCTTTCTGCATTTATATGCTTTTTACCATTTTTGTTGGGTTTCGTATAGAATTAATAATATTCCAAAACGAATGAGAATTTCCTGTAATTTGTCCAAAATATTCACCACGAATGTCACGCACATATTTATTAATTGTTCTTTGGATCTTATTTCTTAGACTTCTGTTTCCGTTCGCAATGGCTTCTTGTTTATCGTTTTCCAGCTGCTTAATCCGATTATCCGCAGGCAGTCTCCTCATCATTTCTGTTGGTTTCCTTCGTTTCAATGGTACACATATGTCCCTTACAAAACCAATATAAGAACGTCAGTAAGATCGTTTGTATTATCACAACTACCTCTGAAGACATCCCAGTCTATAGTTTGCAGCATTTCTTTCATTTGATTAATATTTTCCTTGGAAAGATCCCGCTCTAATTTTCGCTGTTGTTTTATAACGGCTCGTTTCCTTTCACTATACTTTGGCACTACTAGTATACTAGTGTAATCGGTTGTGGATATTGGATGTAATTTCTTGGTGTGATAGTAATCACTTTGAATATAAACTGCATCTATAATAGAATTTATTCGTGGGTAGGTGCAAAACTTCGCAATACTTTTAAAACCCATCGTTTCAATCGTATTTACACGTTCTTTATTTATGTCTCCAAACATAAGAAAGTGTGTTCGAGGATTTTCCTTCTGCAAAATAGTTAAGATGGATTTCAATTTTTGATCAGATACAGAGGAATTTGCTGATGGACGTATGTAGACATTAATGATAGTAACATTAGAGATCTCACTTGGAAGAAAACGTGGTCTTGTTCGGACTGCAAGTTCAATATTGTAACGTCGACCGACTTCTCAACTGACCAGAGGAATGCAGAGTCTCAATAAAAAGAGTTGTTTTGAAGGTCTACAAAAACTTTGTTAAAAAATCTCTTTCCAGTTCGAATATAATTAAAATGACTGCATTTTGAGCAACAAGGAAAATAAGAGAAAATATAGAATATGGTTCTATGGTTAAAGTTCTCCATGTAGAGAATGCCTGGTGTAGACGTAAGATCATGGAGTCTCTTTTCATTAAGGACTTACAACCTACCCTGAATAGAGAACAGAAAGGTCCAGAGTTTTATTCTTCAGTTCAGCAATTTTGAGCTGGTATAACTCACTTACTTCTGTAACAGTTTCTATTGTAATGTATTGACTTGTATCATCAGTTTGCTATTTCGCATTGACGACGTAAGGCGTATATTTACGAAATATTGGCGTAATATATTTTACTCATCATGAATTTCAAACTCATCACTATTTTCAGTTTTAACGGCTACTCTTTGGTGACAAAAAGGTTAAGAGCGGAGAGTAAGTGGATAATTAAATTATCCACTCATTCCAATGGTCTAAATAAAGACCTTGGGTTGTTGAGTGATTTTCCCTCTGTTTGGGGTGGGGCGGGGTGATAATGATAAGTAACACACACTGAATTGGGGCGCGTAACACACTGATTGTATATTGTTGCGTTTTTAGAGCGCGCGCTGCACGTGGACGTGTGCAGTCTGTTGTTTTTGAAAATTGTTTTCAACATTAGTTTGTGCTGAAGAAGAACACAGGGGTGTCCGAAATATACACCTTTTCTTGTAAAATTTTTTGTGCTTCAAAATTGTCATTTTTGTTAATATATTTATATTTAGGCCTATATCAAATGGAGCATACGTGGATTTTCACATTATATATATATATACATATATATATATACATATAGATATACAGAACGATATTGTAAGTCCTGCAAAAAACTCACGATAGAGTGCTCAATGGTAAACCAGAGCTTATAATATAATGAAATCAAAAGTTTTGACACATACTGTTTATTACTTATTAGTTT
Organism: Stichopus chloronotus; assembly: GCA_021234535.1. NCBI lineage: Eukaryota > Metazoa > Echinodermata > Holothuroidea > Aspidochirotida > Stichopodidae > Stichopus > Stichopus chloronotus. The sequence goes on from CM037844.1 coordinate 10,620,705, forward strand.
CGTACAATACATAAGGTACTTGCTACACTCTTCATGACAGTAATCATATTACTGTCATATTACCCGAAGAGGGCAGCACGTACCTCACATGTTGTACGAAACTAATTAGTAGTAATAAACAGCATGAGTCAAAACTTCCGATTTCGTTACATATATATGTATATATATACATTCGTAAAGATTTCTGCACTTATGTGGTGTAATTGCATGAAACGATGCAAATTATTACATATCGGAGAAACCAAACATCGATTAACTAAACACCTATGGTCTACTCGTCTCCAACTCTTTTGTTTTCCTATTGCCACCCTCTTCAATCCCCCATAATCATTGATATTACAGTCACAGGAGTCCCTTAGTGCAAATGCAATGACCGATTGAAATAAGAAAATATACTGATTTTTTAACTGGGTACTTTGAAACCCGATGGCCTCAATGTTAAGTTTGATATTTTTTGTAACATTTAAATATATAATCTGTCATGACGCATTGTTACGCACTTATTACACACACACTATATTGATCTTACTGGTGGACAATATTCTAATAGGCTTGTAATGTTACTGGTAGTCACGTTTGCGCTGTTATGACGTAAAAATAAGCTTTTTATGCACTGTATTATTTTTAAATGTGCTCGTCAGTTCTGTGTAGGCTCGTAAAACATTATAACAATTCTGTAAATGTATGTGTGCGTCTGCGTTTCATTTTGAATTTTGTTGTATTTAAATCTGCATACTTTGAACCTGGGATCAATGTACCCTTTAAGTCGCCTGTGTGAAAGGGCATAATACCCGAAACGTCCCAAGGATTTGCTCTAAACTCTGGACAAATCCTAAACAGGAAGGAATGAGAGTGGATCTGGAAACTGTCCCAGGTGCCAGATAGATAAATAGATAGATATACAGATAGATGGATGGATGGATGGATAGATGGATAGATAGATAGATGATAGATAGATAGATGCTGCATGATCACAACAGCTCACACCAGCTAGATGATATGAGCTACCCTTCCTCAAAGACGTATACCCATGTAACAGGAGGATGTCCTCTCATTAACAAAATCCTTTTTCAACAGAGTTGTGCAGGAAGCATGTAAACAAAACTTCAAAGTGAGATATATTTTAACTAAAAGAAAATAGAGTCAATTTTCTACTCTTTGAAGCTGGCAGTGAAGTACAGCCTACAAAAAGTGATGTATCAAATGGGATGTTAACAGTACAGCAAGGGAAACCAGAAAGTCAAAAGACTTTGTGATTCCTTGTTGACATCTCATTTTTTGTCACACGCACACACACACTTACAAACAAAAGCAACCCAGTGGAGAAGGAAAGGGACCATATCAAAATGAAAAACAAAATGCAAGGATGACAACCGTATTCTGTATCACTTATGAGTTTGATGTTACCAAGTGCTAATATGAATGAGTAATGTCATTGATTCAGTATTGATCACAATTGTGGTCATGAAGGAGGTAATTCACAAGTTTATGGAAACTTCCTGACACCAAATTTTGGTTACAGACCTGAGATTGTGCAAGTCAACAAAGTCTCATGAGGGAGGTTACTGTGACTAAAACAACAAAGTACTTTGAAAATCTTGACAGGGATTTTCTGGCAAAAGGAATATTCTCTGAATGCATAGATTTTTATACTTTAAGCTCTGGTGACCTCAAATGACCTGTGACCTCCAAGAAAAACAATAGGGATCATGTTCTCTCAGTGACTTACCAACACACCATCTTTGAAGTTCAGGCACCTTTCCCTTCTTGAGATACTGTGTTTCCAAGGATTTCAGACTGTCTTCTATTTATGTTGCATGACCTTTGACCTCCACAAAAATGACAGACATTATAAGGTGCTACCAATGATAAGAGTTTGAAGTTCTAGCAACATTGAGTTGCTGAGATATGTCTCTTAAAAGCTTTCCTTACTTTATGCTCTGATGACTTTAAATGACCTTTGACCTCCATGAAAAACAATAGGAATCATCTACTCATGATGGACTATCAACACACCAACTTTGAAGTTCCACAGCACCATTTCCTTCTTGAGATATCGTGTTAACAAGCCAAGGCATCAGATACACACACACATGCACAAACCCACCGACACAGGCATGCACACACCATCGCATAGATTCCTTGCCCGCCTTTGGCAAGGAATAAAAAACTAATGACCTTATCATTTCGTTTTGGAGTAAATACTGTAATAAACCTTTTACACACAAGCTGCACCATTGATTAAAATCAAGCCTTACAGCTTATGATCTGATACTGAAAACCAGAAAGCCAAAAAGGCTTTGTGATTCCTTGCGACATGGTCATATTATAAGAAACATGGATTATCTACATGACAAGTATGAGAGTTACTGCAGTAACTGCTCTTAAAACAACACATTTGCCTTTAACCCAAAATAACCTTTATTTTGGTGACCTCAAATGACATTTGAGGTCCACTAAAAGCAATAGGGATCACCTACCCAGTATGGTGAACCCACACATCAAGTATGATATCAGTCAACATTACACTTTTGGAGATAATGTGTTAGCAAGGTTTGACCTCAGGTGACCTCAAACGACCTTTGACCTCCACCAGAAATGGAAATGATAACAGTCTTCTACTTAGTATATACAATCCATACATCAAGTATGACATCAGTCACCATTATCGTTCTGGAGATATTGTGTTCACAGGGGTTTCACAGTTTGACCTCTGGTGACCTCAAATGACCTAGACTTCCACCAAAGGGGTCAATAGGGATCATCTACTCAATATAACCAACCCACACATTAAGTATGACATCAGTCACAGTTACTCTTCTTGAAATATTGTGTTCTCAAGGTTTTTCAGTTTGACCTCTGGTGACCTCAAATGACTTTTGGCCTCCACCACAAACAAAAGGGATCATCTACTTAATATAAGCAACCTACACACCAAGTATGACATAAGTCACAGTTACCATTCTTGAGATATTGTGTTTACAAGGTTTTCACATTTTAACCTCTGGTGACCTCACATGACTTTTGACCTCCACCCAAAAGAAGACGAATCATCCACTTAATATGACCAACCCACACACCAAGTATGACATCAGTCATAGTTACCCTTCTGGGGATATTGTGTTTACAAGTTTTTTACGGTTTGGTCTCTGGTGACCTGAAATGAACTTTGACCTCCACCAAAAACAGTAGGGATCATCTACTCAATATGACCAACCCACACACCAAGTATGACATCTGTCACAGTTACCCTTCTGGAGATATTGTTTACAAGGTTTTTACAGTTTGGCCTCTGGTGACCTGAAATGAACTTTGACCTCCACCAAAAACAGTAGGGATCATCTACTCAATATGACCAACCCACACACCAAGTATGACATCAGTCACAGTTACCGTTCTTGAGATATTGTGTTTACAAGGTTTTTACATTTTGACCTCTGGTGACATCGAATGACTTTTGACCTCCACCAAAAACAATAGGGATCATCTACACACTATGACCAACCTACACACCAAGTATGAGATCCGTCATGATAACCCTTCTTGAGATATCGTGTTTACAAGCAGGGCGCCACACACACACACATACACGCACCCACAAACACACACAGGACATCAGCATGCATAGATTCCTTCTGCCTTAGGCAAGGAATCAAAAAGACACTGTAAGTACAGAAATCAGTATTTTTTTCAAGGATATACATGTAAGTGATTATTTATGTAATGAAAATATATAATACAGACGTAAGCATTGCTAACTGAAACTAGAGCACCAATTGGTGCAGAAGCTCATACCTCAACATCCTGAAGGTACCATTTATGTATCACCATGTCAAATTATAGGTATCACTGAGTATCATTATACCAAATCATCAACACTGTACAAGAAAATCTGTAGGACTGCACAATTTTCAGAATTTCATAAACTAGAGCCCCAACATTGCAGAAGTTTGATCTTATAGACTCCCTGAAGTTCATGAAACAATTCAAAGTGCCCCTTTAAGTCCAAATACTGGTCAATACACCTGAAGGCAATAAAGAGTTCCAGTTAGCATTGCAACTGACACTGTCCAATTACCAATTATCATTCATGCACGATAGGGATATTTGAGATGTTTATGACAGTTTAAAGGGGCACTTAAACAGTAGAAAAAGAGGTATTTTGCAGAATTCCATAAAATGGGCCACTGGGCCCACATGGGGCCTTGGACTACCAATTCCTGAACACCCTGAAGGGACCAATAACTGAGCATCATTGTGACAAACCATCAACATTGTACAATATAATCTGTAGGAGGAGATACATTTTGTAGAATTTCATAAAATGGGCCAAAGGGCCCACATCGGACATTGGACCAAAAATTTCTGAATACCCTAAATGGTCCAGCACCTGACACACATTGTGCCTAAGTTTCAGGCAAATCCATGAAAGCATGCCAGAATAAAAGCATTTTGAACAAATTGTGGACAGACAGACAAATAGATAGACAGATAGATAGACAGACAGATAGACAGATAGATAGAGTGATGCTGCACGATCACAAAAGCTCACACCAGCATGCTGGTATGAGCTAAAAAATCCAAAACATTCATTGTAATAATAGACAGAAGCTAAAGAGAACACTAACTGTAGAACAATTTGTTGGACTAGATTTAATGTTCAAAACTTCACACAACTATTCAATACATACCAAAACTCAAAATTATCAATAGATGTTTTACAAATATCTATAGAATATTCATAATGTCTATACAATGTTCACTTTTATTAGTGATACATCCCATCCAACCAATGATACATCATTAACAAGCAGAGGTTTGGTAGAATAGCAGACATAAGAAACAAGTCTACACTAAAGTGACATTCAGAGAATGCTAGGGATGAGAGAAATGATCACCAGCAGTATAAAATTGGGTACAAAGGCAGGATGTGAGTGTATGTGTGCTTTATTTGGGAGAGGGTGTGGGTCTAGAGCATTTTCTGTGCCAAAAAGTATTGTAAAAACATGCTTAAGCATATCATCTTATTTCATATTTAAATGATGAAATTGTTCACACTATCTGATCATACTCTCTTCTGCTTTCAGTACAATGTTCTGTAATCACTTTCTCAGAGAGAGTGAGAGAGGTGGAGAGAAAGAGAGGTGGAGCAAAAAATAAGCCCATAGATCAGAAAATGGTTTCACACAGTACTGGCTGCTATGTTTTCTAATATTGTATCAGAATTAATATACAGAAAGAGTCCACATCTTCCTTTGATAGAATTTCAAAGCACTGCTTGTTAGTACAACTTCATTAAAGTTTATTTGTTATTGTTTATCTCCAAATCCAAAATAAGAGACAGAACAAAGATAAATGCCAAAATATCAAAGAAAATATAAGCAGAGAGATAGTACACTAACTGACGGCACAAACCACAGTAAGTTTAGATGTTTGGCAACTTTCTATAAAACACAACAATAGATGGGCAAAGCTAATAAAATCTTTAGAACCAAACTAAATGTGAAAACAGAAAATTCAATACACAGTATCATGTTGAATAAACAGTAGGAAATTTACCACAGTGCTAGTAGCATCCAGAAGTTTAATTTAAGAAGAATTTACAGCAGAAAAGACTTTTTGTCTTGCAGAAAAGACGTGTTTATGCAAAGCCTTAGAGCAGAAATTGGGCAGTCATATCACACTCCATCTTAATTACTTTAGGTTTCCTATCATACATAATAATAAGCAACATTACCTGTAGTGCTTAAGTTTCACTCTAAAAAAAGTTCACCTCTTATTCCACATGGGTTTGCCAAAATATGAAATCACTGTAACACTTGAAGGTCGTTCAAATATTGCCAAGGTGATGTTTTGCATCACTTTTGCAAAACATTACTTAAAGTGCATGGATGAAGTTTGCAGATCTCCTCTCACACATTACAGCATTACAGCAACTGAATGTTGCAATTGTCATACCACTGGATTTCTCTGCTCTCCTACATTTCAAGGCTACAAATGTTGACAAGCAAGTTTTACCCTACACAGATAGCAAAGGCAACCAGACATCTCAATATTTTAAAAACCTTGTTTCAAGTAAAAATTTAGTGATACAAAGTGGTATAAATTTGGAAATATTGGAACAGTAGAATTAGGTCAATAACAAATGTAATTTCTCTTAACAGGAGAAACCACTACTACAGTAGCAACAAAGTTGTTTTAAAATTGTGTTGACAATTATAAATAATAAAGAATTGGGGACATCTCAGTACAATATTATGTTCCATTGTGTCTTGTCCACCTTACTTAATGAAAGCCATTTACATCAATGCACATATCACCACTGAAGCAGAGCATATAAACTAATCGAGCAAGACTTGTCTGGTAGAACCACCTACAGTATTTCCCATAGCACTGCTGCCTCTCTTATGAACCATATAAGCATCCATAGCATGAAAAGGACACAAAGGAATTTTCAGAAACCAAAAGTTCATTGCCCACAGCATGCACAAAAATTCAAAATTTTCTGCACACTCTTACACACATTGAAGCAAACTGACCTTTCAATCAGGTGTTTATGGTAGTTCAATATTTCCATGTGGACCTACACTTTGCCACAAATGCAAAAAGATGCAAAAAATTGAAAATAAAACTGCCATGGTCTTGTACCTAATATCTAACAGTACCTTGCTAACACATTGGAAGCAAATTAGACATGGCACTGCACAGATATTGCAACATCAGGAATTTTACATTAAGTCTCGCCCACTCAGTAAGCAAGATATAGGCACAAAAATCAATAGCGCAACATCTACTTACTATGATACATGTAAACACCAAGTTTGAGAAAAATTGAGCACTCGGTTATTAGGTTATCAAGTCACCTTACATTACAAAGGCATCACCTACACATACATACACACGCCAACTTGACTGCAGAGGTTCCTTTGTTAACACAAAGAACCAACTAGCATCAGCATTCGTCAGCAATAAATTGGTTAAGTTCCCAGTGAACAGTACACTGCAGCAAGAAGTGGGCAATGCACAACTAACTTGTCAACAATGTAGATGATTTTGATGGCCCAAGGGAGTGTTTTACATATGAGGAGTGTTTTACATATGAAAGTCAATTCCTCAGTTGCTTCTATGGGTTAGAGACATTCACACCAGTTGCCACCAAAATCCTATTGTTGATAAGATCTACTTTCCTTTGCCTGTGTCAGATTTGATTGAGAAAACCATGAAATACAATTATTATCACATATTTCACTGTCTGACTGCTTCCGCTCATTTAACTTGCAAAGTTGAAACAAACTTAAGCCTTGCTACCTATGAGAAATATTCTGAAATTTCTTGAAGGTTGGGCACCATTACTAATTCTCAAATCGCAAGTAAAAAAAAAAGAATTATGCTTGTATAATTTTCAAGGATGAGGAACGGTTTGTTTCAGGTAAAATCAAAGCAGTTAAGTCAGAGAAATTTGCAATCCTAATTGAGACAAACAATCAAATTCCTTAGTAAACATTTCTAGGCCAAAAAGCAGTTTGAACTGCAGGAAAGCAAAATAAATCATTGCTGTTAATTTACTCTTACAGAAAACAGTCCAAGTCAATCAGTTCAAATAAAAGAGAAGTAAATTTATTGTTAAATGGTTTTTAGAGTAACATTTCCACATGTTATTATATTCTGATGCATATTCTTATAATCACAATTGTGACAATGTGCTGCAAATTCACTGTACACCAGAGTGATGATCATTCTTCCACTTTCTTGGGTGGTCTGATTGGCAGATGTAATGACAGAGGGTCATGAAGTCTCTCTAGATCCATTTCTACCTGCACAACAAAGGTAAGAACAAAAGACAAAAATTTCATGTGTTTTTAGTTTCACCCAATAACCTCTGCTAACATTGTTCATGAAAGTGTGGGTGTAGCCATCAGTAGAAATTTAACGATAATGTATAACCAACCAATAATGTAAAAGAAAATAGAGCAACAATGGTGCAGAAGCTCATACCTCAACACCCTGAAGGTATCATTTATGTATCATTATGTCAAATCATATGAACCACTTTACCTGAATATCATTACACCAAATCATCAACATCGTACAAGAGAATCTGTGGGACTGCACAATTATCAGAGTTCATTTACTTGAGCACCAACAGTGCAGAACATTTATCTTCGTCAATAAATTAAAGTTGTGAAAATTTTGATGGGTACTACCAAATAAGAATGCTTATAATTAGCATCACTATTCACATCCAATAATTATGGATCTATTTTTTTCCATGGTTTGTACTGGCTTTGGGTACATGAACTATTACTAATGTGGAAAGGTGAATGGTCACAAGTTTTCCGTAGCCGATTTAAATCATTAACTACTCACTCATTTGTGGTCATTTGTATGTGACTCTTAGTTGACCATCAATCTGTCACTAGAAACTTGACACAAAATTGACAGGTTTGTGAAGACTAATTGAAGGTCATGAAACAATTCAAAGTGTCCCTTTAATGTCCATATACTGGTCAACATATCTGAGGGCAATAAAGTGTTTCTGTTGGTACATCAACTGACACTGTCCCATTACTCAATTATCATTCATGCATGGCAGGGATATTTCAGATGTGCTATGACAATTTAAAGGGCACTTAAACATTTATAGGAGAAGCATTTTGCAGAAGGTCATAAAATGGGACATGGGACCCACATGGGACCAAAGAATGCTGATCAACCCAAATGGCCGATTGCAAATGGAACACTGTGTCCAAGTTTCATACAAATCCGCAAGTTACATGGTGTGAGCTAAAAACAGTGGGCTATGCAATGTGTTGTTTTTACTGGTAGTGTAACTTTACCTTTATTTATGCCATTCATTTTACAAAGCACAAACAGCTGTAAAAAATTAATTTAAAGCCCTAAAGAATGAATTCTGCAACATAGCCCCTTTAAAGTCCATCCGGTCCAGGCAGCATGCTATAGTGCAATCCTAAAAATGCGATCTTGCTTCACACAAAACAAAAGAGTACTGGAGAGAAAACGGCAAGTAAGCCTGTGTACAGATGAGTAAACTATAGGTAGGGCTATCTCCCACAGCTAGTTCAAAAGCTTGTTTTTCTCAAAAGCAAAGAGTCAACCAATGAGACTGCTTCCAGTACTTGTTATGGGCAGGGCGTGGCAGAGGACTCCGTTTCAAGAAAACATTCTTTTCTTCTCTCAATCAAGTACGTGGTGCATACTATGTTGAATTACTTCCGTGCCGGGAGGTGTGAGCTAAATACGTTATACTAATGTCTTACGCAGCATAGTATTTTGGCAGACAATATGGTGTGGTTTCAAAATTATAGGCATACTGACTTCATGATCGTATACTGATTTTGTGAAACCAGGGCAGAGCCAATTTACCTGATTTTATGGGCATATCTGAGTAATGTTTTTGAATAATCTGACAACCTTTTGTACCCTGCATTTCATGTACTGTTACCAGGGTTGTTGATTTTTTTTCTATTTTTTAAAAAACAATTTAAAATCAGATTTTTTTTTTTATAAAAAAGCGAATTTTTAAAAATTTTTTTAAAATCACATTTCAGTTTGATGGCTTTGACCACATTGTTGCCAAAATTCTCTTGCATGCATGCATACTCCCCCCTACATTACATTCAGAATACTCTTCACAGGCGAATTAAACCTAGGATCTGGTGCCTCAATCCAACATTTTTATGAAGGCAGGATCCTGCGTCCTGGAGCAAGTGTTCACCCAGGGATACAAATTCCTTCAACTACTTGTGTCCAAGGGACGCATCTTTATAATCCAAGCTATCTTGCTTCAAGAGATTGCTATTTTCATCCTAATCCATTGGATGCAAGTCAACATTAAGCCTCGTTCACCCCCTCCCCCCATCCCCCATCCCTGAAGAACGAAAGGAATGGTCACCTACTGTTCGTCAACACTGAGTTGTGCTGGAACCAAAGAAAGGAACATTATACCTTTGAAGTCTCAATTGATTCCGTACATAGCAAACTAGAAATCATGACAATCAAAAACTGCAGTGAACAGCATGCATTCACTTAATCATTATTTCATCTGCATGCTATTGCTTCCACTACAATGGATGGCATCTAGATATAGCAAACTACAGTACTTTGCATGACATTACTGTTATGGTAGTTTTGGAACAATTTCCTGAACAGTGAATCTGGAAATCTGGTGTGTGAATGTACTACAGTGTAGGCCTGTGTCTGGTTCCAATGATCTAGGCCTAATTCTTGTACCACAGAGAGCTGAGTTCATAAGGGGGTGGCCTGAATGTCTTACATTTACACTCAATTACAGTATTCAGTCTTACAGAATTGGTTGTTTTGAAACTTATTTCAGTTATCTGAAGCAATTTTTCAAACCAGAAAGCCAAAAGGATTTGTGACTTCTTGCTACACGGTTATATTATAACAAACATGAATTATCCACATGACAGGTATAAGATCAACTCCAGTTATTTTTCTTGATACACCACAAGCCTTTAACCCAAAATGACCTTTATTTTGGTGACCTGAAATGACTGTGACATTTGACGTCCACCAAAAGCAATAGGGATCACCTACCCAGTATGGCCAACCCACACATCAAGTATGACATCAGTCAACATTACCCTTCTGGAGTTAATATGTTAGCAAGGTTTGACCTCAGGTGACCTCAAACGACCTTTGACCTCCACCACAAACAAAAGAAATCTTCTACTTAGTATATACAATCTACAAATCAAGTAAGACGTCAGTCAATGTTAGACTCCTGGAGATATTGTGTTTACACATTTTTACAGTTTGACCTCTGGTGACCTCAAATGACCCTTGACCTCAATGAAAACAATAGAGATCTTCTGCTCATTATTACCAACCCACACACCAAGTATTACATCAGTCATGGTTACTCTTCTGGAGATATTGTTTTTTCAAGTTTTTACAGTTTGACTTCTGGTGACCTCAAATGACCTTTGCCCCTCACCAAAGATGATAGGGATTATCTAATTAGTATGACCAAGCAACACAGTAAGTATGACATCAGTCACAGTTACCCTCTTGGAGATAATGTGTTTACAAGGTTTTCAGAGTTTGACCTTTGGTGACCTCACATGACCTTTGACTTCCACCAAAATCAAAAGAAGTATTCCACTGACTACATACAATCCACACACTAAATATGACATCAGTCACAGTTACCCTTCTGGAGATACTGTGTAAAAGGTTTTCACAATTTGACCTCTGATGAGCTCAAATGACCTTTGACCTCGACCAAAAACAAAAGGAATCATCTACTTAATATGAACAACCCACACACTACGTATGACATCAGTCACAGTTACTCTTCTGGAGATATTGTGTTTACAAGGTTTTTACAGTTTGACCTCTGGTGACCTCAAATGACCTTTGACCGCGACCAAAAACAAAAGGAATCATCTACTCAATATGACCAACCCACAAACCAAGTATGACATCAGTCACAGTTACTGTTCTGGAGATATTGTGTTTAAAAGGTTTTTACCAGTTTGACCTCTGGTGACCTCAAATGACATTTGACCTCCACCAAAAACAATAGGTATCATCTGTTTAATATGAACAACCCATACACTTAGTTTGACATCACAGTTACCCTTCTGGAGATACTGTGTTTACAAGATTTTCACAATTTGACCTATGGTGATCTCAAACGACCTTTAACTTCGACTACAGAGAATAGCAATCATCTACTTACTATGACCAATCCACACATCAAGTATGACATCAGTCACAGTTACCCTTCTGGAGATAATGTGTTTACAAGGTTTTCACATTTTGACCTCTGGTGACCTCAAATGACCTTTGATCTCACCAAAAAACAATAGGGATCATCTACTCAATATGACCAGCTGACACACTGAGTATGACATCAGTCACAGTTACCATTCTTGAGATATCATGTTTACAAGTTTTTCACATTTTGCCCTCTGGTGACCTCAAATGACCTTTGACCTCCACCAAAAACAATACCGACCTTCTACTTACTATGACCACCCCACACAACACAATGAGATCAGTTATGGTTACCCTTCTTGAGATACAGTGTTTACAAGAAGCGTCACACACACACATACCCGTTTAGGGCGCCAATCGGGGACATGAACTTTTCCTCACGTAAATGGGGATATCCCCACTTTGCATATGATGTCCCCAGTTAGTGGTACAGTAAAACCCCGTTTATCCGAACACGTCGGGACCAGACGTTGTTCAGATAATGGAAAAATTCGGATAAAGGGATTTCATGTTTATCTTTAATTTGCTACACCTAGTGAAACATGCGCGTATTAATAAAGTGAAATGAACCATTGCTACGTTGTCTCCGTGTTATTTCTTTGGTTTCATATTAACAAAATAAATATTTGTTGAAAATTCAAAGTACTTCGTGTGGTTTTCTTAGATTGAACTTCCAAGGAGGATAAATTGAACGACGGTAATGAATGTCCGTCTGGGTTGCGATACTTTGCTCGCCGTTAGGATAACACACAGCCTACACACGGAATCCTAACATTCAACCAAAAGCAACAGTAGCCTACATTTCAAAAAAATGCGATAAAATAATGAACATGCATTCAAAATTTTACCTCTACAAACGGTATAAACGCTTGCCAAAATGGAAAAGAGAGATGTATAGTGAGAAGCATGGCACTTAAAACCCCCGACAGTCTAACCGGTAGTACCACTACTTGCGAATTTAGGGGCGCTAGCGACAACATTGCGAGGCTGCGAGCGCGGTTACTTGCGTGGTACTGAATGCTAGGCTTATCGAAATGCCGGAATCTCGGTAGTAGAAAAGTAACGTGCGCTGCTCCATTTTCTAAACAGTGATTGGAATCGAAAGTGGCAAGGGATAATTCGCCCATATGTCTTGAGTACAGCTCATTTTATTTGTTTGAATCATTTGTTGTACCGCCTTAATTGGTTATTCAGGAGATTTGAAAAGTATGATCGATTTTATCAAAATGGCTTTTCCAAAGTTAAAGGCTGTATTGCATCACCCTAAGCTATATTTTTACTTCCCGGAAAGCAAAATTCTCAACTGGTTCTAAGTTACAGTACTCTTTGATTGACAGCAAATTCCAAGGATGCAGAGCAGCTCGTAGTACACAGCGTACACAGGGATCCATTGTTTTGATAACACACGGAGGAATTTCAGACAGGCTGAGGGAGGGACTAGAGGTAGGTGGTTGGGAGAATTCAAACTGTCTGGGGTGATGAGTTTTTGTCTTTAAACTAAGTTTTACAAGCTTGCTATCTTTCACAAGCTCGTTAAGTGTTAATGGGGCTATCAGTTCCCTTGCCACAATGCATGAATGAATTCAATGATATTGCCGAAAGATGTCTGAAGACGGGATTTATTTGTTTTGAATTTCAAGCTTTAAAGCTTGTTAACTTTCTCATCTGGGGCCATCAGTTCACTTTATTCTCACCGTGACCTATAGCACCCATGCAGATTTAAGTCTGATTGACACTCTTCCACACGCGTATTAATTCCAATCACTGTATTGTTAGGTGTGAAAAAGAACAACTGTTGGGCAGCGTTAACGCTAGCGCAGGGCTTTGCATGAAAAGCCTAAGTTTAATACACTTCGATAGGCTATTGTCAGTATGGACTTAGTGACGCTATTGTGATTCTACGCCGACAACGAAGAAAGAAAACACACGGAGAATTAGCCAGGTATTTCTGAATCATGTATTCATCCTCCAGTTTGGCAGTTTCAGTTTCTAGTAGAGATAAACATTAACAATAGCTGGTTTAACTGCAATAAAGATCTTCGAGGATCGAAAAAAATTAAACAGAGAGGCAAAATGTTGTCAAATCTAGGCTGAAAGTTTAAATTGCTTGTGTACGATGCCAGTTTTGCGAAACTGAATGGCCAGTTCGGATAAACGGGGTTCGGATAAACGGGGTTCGGATAAGCCAGGTTTTACTGTATTTAGTCTTGCATGATCCCCGATTCACGCCAGAAATGGGATTGTGTGTATAATTTTTTACACACATACACCCCTATACACAGGTCTAGATCCATAAAATAGGTAATTGGGGAAAAAGATCATGTACTCACAGTGAACTACCAACACACCAACCTTGAAGTTTAAGCACCTTTCGCTTCTCGAGATCCTGTGTTTACAGGTTTTCACATTGTGCCTGATATTGACCATATATAATTTTTGACCTCCATAAAAAATGACAGACATCTACTCATTAGGTGCTACCAATAATAAGAGTTTGAAGTTTCAGTAACATTTAGTTGCTGAGATATTCCCATAGTAGGTTTTCTTACATTATGCTCTGATGACTTTAAATGACCTTTGACCACCAGCGAGCATGAGAAAAAAATATGGGCATTGTTTACAAACATAGTAATATACTGTACTTTTTTTGAAGATTGAACATGGATGGTGCATTTAGAACATATATTTGAATGGATGTGTTCAATATTTATTTTTAGACATAAGAATTAAAGCAGAAAGCCAAGAGGCTTAGTGATTCCTTGCCTCCAATATACTTGAATGTCCAAATACCTTCCTAAGACCTCCTGTGACCTCCTGTGAGCCAGAGAAATTAACTATGAGAACCCCATCTAAGTTCAAGTGCTCATCTTTTCTGTATGTATATAATGTATACAATGTGATGCAGCAAAACTGAATCACACCAACTACTTGAAATTGGTGAATGCAGTAAGACAGGTTTAACAGTAATAGCCTTTTTTCTAGCTCAAAGGCTTTTTTCTACTGTAAAAGTCTGAAATTTCACAGAATTTTTCCTAAAATATCCTTCCAGGTTTGTAATGGATTGCCAAGAATTCTGCAGCCAGGAATGATATATTACACTTAAGGTTATATCTTTGAAGTCAGTTCATTACAAGGTGGCACTGACTCCTTCCCTGGCTGAAAATCTCACAAGTAAAAAAATCTCATAAGTAATCCAAACTGACATGACAAATCACTTCTCTCTAAATAAGCTGACATATTCCACAGTGTCTATTGTCAGATAAAGATCTCTCTGAGATTGATAATACTAGTCTCAGTGACCTTAAGGTCAATGGTCACTTATCAGCTAGAAAAATTCTCTCTGTATGGGAGGGATTCCATCTTAGTAAAGCACAATAAAAAACCAATTATTTGTCTTTTGGGAATTTTGTACTTGTGACTATCAAAATGTTCAGTAATAACTGATAGATTTATAATAACAGGATGACAAAGGTATGTACTGCTTTCTATTGTGCATTGCATTTATTAGACCAAAAATACTAACTGAATTTTATAAAACATTTCAAGTATTACTTGTCTTTGCCAGCTGGTTACACCAAATACTTGTATACCTACTAGCAGAGAAGAGTTAAAGTACCTGCTAAGAGCTAACATTTTGCACCTCCTAGAGACCCAAATAACCTTCAATTTACAACAAAACCAAACCCCCAAAAGATTATGCACTGCACATAAACCCCACCTGTAAAGTGCAGGTTTACTTCCCTTTTGAAGTAGTGTGTTCACATGCTTTTCACTGTATGACCTCTGATGTCCCCCATATGACCTTTGACCTCAAAACCCTCCATAATCTTATTTACTTAGAAGAAAGTACACACCCTCAAAGTTGGAAGTCTATGCAACATGTGGTTCCTGAGATACTGCAGAGATTGGTTGTCTACATTCTGCCTACTGGTGACCTCAGATGACCCTTGACCTGTACCAACAACAATACCCGCTGAAACTTCTATATGTCCTCCCCAAACACTAACTTCAATTGACCTTGCACCTTTCCTTCAAAAGTTAGAGCATTAACGAACATACGCAAGCTTTTCACATTATGGCGTCTAATGACCCGATATGATCTTTGACCTACAAAAAAATCCATCACAATGTTATTTATTCAAAAGGTAAGTACACACCCTCAAAGTTTGAAGTTCATAAAACATGTAGTTCCTGAAACGCTGCAAACATACTTTGTCTATATACTGGCTGCTGGTGACCTCATATGACCTTTGACCCACACAAAAAACAATCCCAGTAGAGATCTTTGTATGTTTTACCCACACACCAACTTTCACCTATCTTTTACCTTCTCGTAAAAAACTAGAGTGCTAATGAGATTGTTGTTGCACACACACGCACATGCACACACACACACTGAACCAAAATCACCATCGCATAGATTCCTTGCCTGCCTTTGGCAAGGAATAAACCAGAAAGCCAAAAGGCTTTGTGATTCCTTGCCACACGGTTATATTATAACAAGCATGAATCATTCACATGACAAGTATGAGATCAACTGCAGTTACTGGTCTTGAAACACCACATTAATAAGCCTTTAACCCAAATAACCTTTATTTTGGTGACCTCAAATGACATTTGACGTCCACTAAAAGCAATAGGGATCACCTACCCAGTATGGGGAACCTACACATCAAGTATGACATCAGTCAACATTACTCTTCTAGAGATAATGTGCTAGAAAATTTTCATCTCGGGGGACCTCAAACGACCTTTGACCTCCACAAAAACAATAGGAGTCATCTACTCAATATGACTAACCCACACACCAAGTATGACATCAGTCACACTTACCCTTCTAGAGATACTGTGTTTACAATGTGTTTACAGTTTGACTCAGGGTGACCTCAAGTGACCTTTATCTCCACCAAAAACAATAGGGATCATCTACCCAATATGACCAGCAAACACACCAAGTATGGCATCAGTCGCAGTTACCGTTCTTGAGATATCATGTTTACAAGGTTTTCACATTTTGACCTCTGGTGACCTCAAATGACCTTTGACCTCCACCAAAAGCAATAGGGATCATCTACTTCATATGACCAACCCACACAGTAAGTATGACATCAGTTACAGTTACCCTTCTGGAGATATTATGTTTACAAGGTTTTTCCAGTTTGACCTCCATTGACCTCAAATGACCTTTGACCGCCACTAAAAACAATAGGGATCATCTACTCAATATGACCAACTCACACACCAAGTATGACATCAGACACAGTTACCGTTCTTGAGATATCGTGTTTACAAGGTTTTCACATTTTGACCTCTGGTGACCCCAAATGACCTTTGACCTCCACCAAAAACAATAGGGATCATCTACTCAATATGAACAACCCACACACCAAGTATTACATCAGTCACAGTTACCATTCTTGAGATATCGTGTTTACAAGGTTTTCACATTTTGACCTCTGGTGACCCCAAATGACCTTTGACCTCCACCAAAAACAATAGGGATCATCTACTCAATATGACCAACCCACACACCAAGTATGACATCAGTCATGGTTACCCTTCTTGAGATATCGTGTTTACAAGAAGTGTCACATACACACACACACATACACACACACACGACATCACCATCGCATAGATTCCTTCTGCCTTCGGCAAGGAATCAAAAATGACATGTTTAAGCACAGGCAGAAAGCTGCTGATTGGCAAGCGTTCTACCTATAGTTGCATAATTGTACGATGATGCAGATAGCCTACTGAGTAGTTGCAACATCAGTACAGAGAAAAAAAAAATGTATGACAGTTGTAGTCTACACACTGTAGAAAGATTCCCTCTTTCATTGAAGAAAGAAGTTAACCAGAAAGCCAAAAGGCTTTGTGATTCCTTGCTACATGGTTATATTACAACAAACATGAATAATTCACATGACAAGTATAAGATCAACTGCAGTTATTTCTCTTGATACACCACAAGTCTTTAACCCAAAATGACCTTTACTTTGGTGACCTAAAATGACCGCGACATTTGATGTCCACCAAAAGCAATAGGGATCACCTACCCAGGCCATACAACCCACACATCAAGTACAGTATGAGTATGACATCAGTCAACATTATCTCTGAGCTCCAAGAAACACACAGTAATCAATGCTGCTTCTAGTCTTGCCTGTTGTTAGTTGAATCAAATAACTCAACCTTACCTCATCTGAACTCAGCTTGTCTGCCATATTTACCTCAAAATTCTTCATAAACGACCAGAATGTTCTTGGGTTTCCATCGTATGGTGGAATTTCTGCCTTAGGTAATTCCAACGCTAATTTGAGACTCAATTTCCTCCTTCAACTTTTTCAATGCTTCCGCCATCTCCTCAGTATAATGCTTTTGGCATTCCAACATCCAGCTTTCTGCTTGCTCAAATGCTTCATCAGACAACAACCCAGCCAGATCAGCATGAACCTCTTCCATTGACTCAAATTGGCGCTCTGCCTTTTGCAAATTTTCCTTTATCGACTCTGCGATAATTTCTTCCTTGTTACAAGTAGCTTTTAACACACTCAAAGTCCTCGTAAGTTGACCCTAAGTTATGATTCCTCCTCAATATTTTTGCTTCCCCCCATCCTTTCCGACATTGTGAAATATGATTGAAAGCACTCCAATTTGATTGTTAAGAAACCTTGTTCTGCTACCAGCTGTTCCTCTGGATATTGATATTATCCAAATAAATGACAGAACAGATGGTATTTTATTTTCCTCATTCTTTTTATAAACCCATTAACATTCCAATGCATGCCACCTTGTCTACCTGACCCCATGATCCCCCATACCAAGACTATCTCTCTGGACAACTTATCGAGGCCTCTCACACTAGAAGTTACTCACTAAGTTACAAATGCAGTACTGTAGAATTAAATCTGGAGTAACCACATTGAGTTAACTGTGTTCGAGGGAACCAGTAGTAATTTGGCACAATGTAGCCCCCATATGCATTTGTACGATAGTTTATAATAACCACAATAATGGTGTTTAGGCTATTATTATTGTTTTATAGTAAAAAATTATCCCTTCGTCTCTATTGATAAGCATTAAATTTCACAGGGTCGGGAACCTGTTAATAACAGACAACCTTATCAAGTTTAAAACAAATCTGACCCACGGATAAGGAACTATGGCAGTTTTAACATTTTTTATGTTTTACCCCATAATCTCATTAATATGCAAGATTTGGACACAAAAAACAATAGGGATCATCTACTCAATATGGGCAACCTACATGCCAAAAATGAAATTACTCAGAGTTACCTTTCTTGAGATAGAGTGTTTACGAGCAACCGTCACAAAGCAAGAAACCTTTGACTGTTGAGTACTCTGCAAATCCTTGTTACTACCTCAGCATGTACTTAAAAGTGAAGACTTCTTAATCCCAAACAAAGTTCTATTCATGCCAGACACCATTTGTATTGCACACAATGGAACTTATTCAAGGGAAATAGGGCGTTTGTTTTACAGGAACCATCCATATTTTTAAAACCAATGTTTGTGGATGCAGAATGATAGCTTATTCAAAATAAGGAAGGGCAGTAGTCTTCTTTTCAAGAAATAAGTTTCTCACAGATAGAAACTCAGTTATTTGTTTTTCATCACAAATTTGTTCACCCAAACTTTTCAAAATTCAAATGATGCATCTTCTGATACTCATCACATGCATAACGTTTGAGGAGATGAAGCTTTGGCAGATGTTTATTGATGAGAGTGAATGGTTTAACAATGACTAAAGCTATTTCTCTTGTATGTCATGTTGGTGTATTCTAAACACCCTATTTCCCTTTAAACTTCAGAAAACTCACTGATGTCACCATGCATTTTCATTAATACCAGAGCTCAATCCTTCTCCATGCAAGAACTTCACAGCGAATATGGAAGTTGCCCCTAAGAAAAGTAGAGGAAAAACAAGGCTCACCTGGACAAGATGGCCACGGAGAAGTGCGATAGTAATCCAGTGTGGGGAGACCCCAGCATCGACAAGGTGTGGAGGCTCTGATAGTATCGTCAACTTTTCACTGACATTCATCGTGCACCTTGGGACCAACGTGATATGTCCTGCCTAAGAGACTAGACAAGCCCATTAAGACATCATGGGAGGTGAGACTATCTGAGATGATGTGCTTTGGGCTCAAGCTGTCCAGAAAGTGGGGATGCTGGTGGGCCCTTATATGAGTATGTCGCTAATTAATACCCAAACCAAGAAGTTTTGGGGAATTCACAGAACATACTCCCTCACCTCATATAACCTACACATTCCTGACACAGGCAGCTAGGCGGCGGCCTAAGACCCTGCCGTCGGAGGCCTGAAATTTACTGCGGTCAAAGGTGTTCTTAAAAGCTGGCGTATTCGTGAGATAGTACGAAACAAGAGGACGGCGTCTTCCATGCAGTGGCCTTGAGAATGTCCTCCACTGGGATGTTATGAAACCAGGCCGTGGACGCAGTGTATCACCGTACTGTCATGCCTGGAGGTCAGAGCTCGTGGGTGAGCGTGAAGGAGGATAATTGCCACAATCCAATGCTTATGTGTTTCTCTTGAGGCTAGCATTATGGATGGCACAGCAATATCAACAGGTGTCCGACATGTGTACAGATTGCGTGCACTTGATACACCATTTGAGGGCCTGGACTGGGCACCAATACCTGTCCTCTGGTACCAAGGAGTAGCTACTAACGGTTCAGTAAGCTTATCTCATCCGGTGAGAAAGATAGCGAGGAAGTGCGCATCTGACAGCAGCCGTATTCCTCAAGGGTCAAAGCACGTAAACCCTGCCTGGAGGGTAAGCACATGGAGGCCATCCCTGGCGCACTGCGAAGGCCATGGCGACTAGAAAAGCATCTTGAAAGTCAGCAGGTCCACGGGCACATTACATAGCAGTTTGCAAGGTGGGCAAATCAGCATTTCCAGGACTGCATTAATCGACCATGATGGGGTCAGGAGGCAGAGAGAGGGGTTAAACATACATCAGTGAAGTTGGCGAAGAGCTGTGTTGGTTCCGACTGTAGGACCATCTTTGAAGCAGAGAGGTATCACTGCAATGTCCAACCTGCAGTTACATATCATACTGACTTGTTTGCCCTCTGTTAAGACCAGTAGGTTGCTATGTCCTGAGTGGACACTTCCACGAGATCATCAGCATTATCCAATGCCAAGGTAAAGAAACGCTCCAGATGCAAATCGTAAGTCTTAACTGTGGAAGTACATCTGGCTGCTGTGGCAAGGTCGGCAAACTTCAGCTGAAAAGCTCACTGCCTGCTCACTGCCTCATAGAGGCCAGGCAGCCAGGTGGGGGCTGTCCAGGTTGGGGTGCAGGAGCCTGTCACTCTGCTGGGCCAGGAGCATCGGAGACAGTGGGAACAGGTACAGCTTATCCCATCAGAAGTTGCAGTAGCAGGGAAATCATGGCTAGTTCAGCCAGCATGGTGCAATCAGGTCTGCCGCTGTGTCCTGCAGCTGTTGTAGGACTGTGTGAAAGGGGCTGAACAGCCGGAAGGAGTACATTGAAAGGCCCCTTCCATGGGAAGAAGAGCTTGTCTGTTCTGCACGCTGTGGGAGTAGCAGAGTGCCAGTTGTCTGACGGAATGGTTACGTTTCGGAGGGGGACCTAGAGCCAGAAACTACTATGTCGCATTCATCTATGATGCATTGGTCATAATGGTCATTTAAGGAACCGTGATCTGGAAGGGCCTGCTTGCCATTAGTGTGTCCCTGTTTTTCCACCATTCTAGAAAGGGATGCAGGTCCGATGGCAGTGAGATTGAAGACAATGGGTCTGGTACTGGTATGCCATGTTCACAATGAAGTGCCTGTGAAGTAGGCGCAAATGTAGCTGATATAAGCCATGGTTCTGGGTCAGACCTATGCCATCGCAGCCAGCAGCTGATGATGGTGGGGGTCGACTTGGACCACTGCCAGTGGAGGCGTGCGAGCAAAGACTTACCCTTCGACAACAGGGGTCTTGGCAGAAAGGCCGGGTCTTACACCATCTCATATGGAGGCCTGAGAAGGGAAAGGACTTACGCCATTTCGTATGGAGGCCTCTTCATTTCAAATGGAACTTAAACCATCATTGGTGGGAATGGGATGCAGTACATGGTTCCAGGATCCTGGGTCCCGGCTCTCAGGTACCGGTGCCTGAGGCACGCAGTTTCTGTTCTGCTCCTGGTTTGTGGGACATGGGTTTTTCTTCTTCTCGGACATGGGTTTTCGACTTCCCACATTGCTTTTCACATTTATGTAGCCAGTCTGTGGTAGTAGACAAGTGCTCTGGAGGCCATGGACAGCAAATTGTGCACATCTGGCACTCCCCACAGGAAAAACACTTCAGACATTGCATGTGCTTTTCCCATGCGCTAAACTGCCAAAAGTGCTTACAAGAAGCAAAACATCCTGGGATCTCTCCACATCTGTTTGGAGAGGATAAGGCAAAAGCAGTGAAACAATGTTGGCCAAGAACCAGCATAAGAAAGAGATAATCTGACACAAGGTCAAAAATCAAGACAAAAATTCACAAGAATGAATAAGAGGCCCCAATGTGTATGGGACAGGAATCTTCTTCCAAAACCCATGGCACAGGACAAAAAGTGGCTATAAAGAGCAAAACATTGAAAAACCACAAGCTAAAGCCTATGCAAATACCCCCAAAGAAAAAAAAAACTGACAAGCAACTGATGAAAGAAACTGACGTGAGAGGCCTAGGGAAACAATGTTCAAGTAAACAATCATAATTACGCTACGTAACACAGAGAGCATTTGGGAACATGCCCAGCCAGTCTCAACACTAAACACAAATGTGTAAAGTAACAATATTCATGAAAAACATGGAAAATAAAAGGATATTCATCCAAAGAGTTCCTGAAGAAGAAAAAAACGATGAATACAAGTGAAGCATGAAAGAAATCATGAACGGAATGAAAAAAGATGCAGATTGAGGAAGATGCAAACAACTTGTGCAGAAAACTTCAATGCTAGACCAAAAGATTGACGAGTGCCAGACACTGGACCACAGTCGATACCATAATGCATGAGTTATACGAGATCTGGGAGTACCCGCTGTGAATTTCTTGTACGCAATGTGGTACACCTACTAAGGAATAGGAGATTTGTCCAAATTTCCTTTCTTGAGATATCACATTTACAAGGTTTTTACAATTCTTCCAGTTGACCCAAAGTGACCTTCAATCCCCACCACAAACAACAGGTTTTTGTACTCAGCATAGTACACTTACATACCAAATATGACATTTGACCAAGCTTTCCTTCTAGAGATTTGTTTTCAAGGTTTTTCACTGTTTAACATGTTGTCCTCAGTTGACCTTTGACCACCACCAAAAACAGTAGCCTTCTTGTACTCAATGTGGTACACCTACGTACCAAATATAACACATGTCCAAGATTCCCTTCTTGAGATATCGTGTTTACAAGGTTCTCACAATTTCTCCTGCTATTGACCTCAAATGACCTTTGACCCACACCAAAAATAATAGGATTCTTGTAGTTAGTGTGGTACCCTACATAACAACTACCACATATGTCTAAGCTTCTCTTCTTAAGATATTGATTATAAGGTTTTTACACCAAAAACAATGAAATCCTTGCAGTTAATGTGATACACCTACATACCAAATATGACATACATCAAAGCTTCCCTTTTTAAGATATTCTGTTCACAGGTCTTCATAATTTGCACTGTTGACTTTGAATGACCTTTGATCCCTTAAAAAGACAGGGTTCTTGTGCTCAATGTGGTGCACCTACATACCAAATACGAGATTGTCCAAGTTTCCCTACTTGAGCTATTAAGTGTACAAACAAGGTGTCACAAACACACACACACACATGCCATCACTGTTGCATACATCCCTTGCCTGCCTTCTGCAAAGGGTAAAAAGTAGGCCAGAAATACCCACAAAAGTTTCTCAAATTATTGCAGAGGTGTAAGAAACTGCAGGCTCAGGCACTCCTGTATCAAAATTACAAATTATGAATAGTGGAACACAAAAAGTACATGAATTACATACCTGAGCTATTTGGTGCTTGAGTTTGTTATATTTTTCAATATCCAATTGTTTCCTCTTGGCATATTTGTGGAAAAACAGCAAATATTGTCTGTCTCGTGCATCTGGAAAGAGGTATTCCTGTTAGGCAAGCCAAGAAAATACATAATTTTAGTCAACAAATCTTCAAAATCCAAAGATAAATTTCATACTGTAGTATACTCCTATATGTGATACAGAGGGAGGGAAAGTACATTTTTCTACCAGTCCAATTCATTGTCTCATTAACTGAATCCAATATCACAGAGCTTGATGGAGATGCTTACATGTGCCATCTGTCAGTGGCGACATGCTGGAATATCTTCTTTCTTGCCCTTCCCAATCTCCTTCTCTCTCTTTCAGTCCCTTCCTTTGGTTCTGAAACACCAGTGCAAATTCTGATTGCCATAATTTACACAGTCTGGGTAACCACATGGAGACATAAAGACAAGGTTAAAATGTATATCCACTTGCCTCATGCACTGTTTGCAGAACAAATCACAAATGGACACAGAGATAGGTCATATTTACTCAGTGGGTTGAAAATTGACTGCAGGTTAGTTCACACTATTGACACAAACTGTACAATATGATGGAAGTAGCACTATCCCTTTCCTTGTATCAAGCACACTTATTAGACATTGGATGTTGGCAGTATGGTAGATAATTGTCCATTCATGCTCAAGTCACAATGCACAAGTCATTTGAAGAGAATGTTCACTGCATATTACATGAAAATCCCGAAACTCACCAGGTTTAGTTAATTACAAACAACTCACTTACCTGACTCAACACAACAAATGCACTCCTATCTACCCACCTAGATGGGCGTGCATTTGTCATGTTGAGACAGATAAGTGAGGAGTGAAGTAAATCCTATTGTTTACACTCTAAAGATATTTTTGTGGATTACCAGAGGGTGCTTCAGGCACGCATTAATTAATAGCACATCAACCATGAAGGATAAATACTAGCTGTCCAGCAAGAGTGTGTGCATCTTTGATGGTTGGAGTCAGCATTTATAACATTGTTACCACTCAAGGAGTTCTTCAATGATGAACTCTTCCAAACAAACCAAGTTGGGATATTCTGAAGGGGGGGGGGGTCATTCAAAGGAACACTCTGAGAGAAGATTCACTTGGTACTGTGGAAGTTGACTGAACGTTATGTACTTCCAGTTCATCAGAATATTATGAATTCAAACCTTCTCCACCAGATAAGTCATGGGCCATTCACAATTGTTTTAATTTCTTTACCAGGAATCTGGTAGTATTTCTGCTTCTATCCATCAAGCCTTCAGTGCAATGTATGTTGAGCAATTTACAGCACAGTAACATCCTACCACCCACAGCTTATTAAGGACAGTTACCAAGTCTGTTTAAACTGCTCACAAATAAATATAAATCTTGAAGTTATAAGTTTAAGTGGAATAAACAAAAATTACACCCAATTACTGGAACTTTGTAACACTAAGCAACAAACAGGGTTGTTCTTGATAGACAGATAGACAGTAGCAACATGCAGGGTTCCTGTTAGAGGATTCTAAGTGGAGGCTGCAGTGCTCTATCAGTGCATTGTAACCACTGTAATGGAAGAGGGGTCTAAGCTGTCCACCCCCCTTTGGAATTTCTTGCAGATAGACTATCCTACGACATCAATGAAATGCAACATGTTGCAATATATTTCCAGTTTTGAGCTAAGGCTGGAATTGTTTTAAAATAAATATTTGGCAAGTTTGCAAATTATAAAAGAAAATATCTGCAGCATTGTATCTATTTTAATATTTTACAAGGGTCTTGTACTTTTTTAATATTCTGTCAATTTTGTGTTGACCATATGTCTGGAGATTGCAGCTGGCAGTCACCTGCCAACAAGGCTAGAATCCGTGATGCATGCTTGGGAGGAATTGAGTGGCTGGCTCACAGACTAACAATTACATCATTACAATTATGCAAAAACTAAATTTTAAATTATTCCTCACAAGAAAATGGGGAGGGCTTGGAAAATAACACAGCATTTAGCTAGTAAGATTTTCCCTTCTCAAAATTGTTGCATTCTGAAACCAGAAAGCCAAAGGGCTTCATAGTGATTCCTTGATGTTATTATACTTGAATGTCCAAATGCCCTTCTTAGATACTGTGCCCCAGGAAAATTTAGTGTGACACCCAATCTCAACTCAAGTACTGGTCTTTTCTGCATATGCATACTGTACCATGAGATGTGGCAAAAACTGAATCATCATAACTACTTGAAAGTAATGAAAACAGTAAGACAGATTTAACAAGTGTATATTAGCATTTTTCTAAATCTAGTGTAAAAGTTTGAAATTGAAATTTCACATTATTTACAGAAGTTTTCCTCCAATGTCCTACCAGGTTTGTAATTGACTGCCAAGAATTCTGCAGCACATGGTATATCTTTGAAGTCAGTTCATTACAGCCTGCCTTTCCCTTGCTGGCTATATCCAAAATATAACTACAATCTGATGGTATCTTGGAGTAAAAAACCTCTCATAGGTAATCTAAATCAACATGACAAACCACTTGTCTCTGAATGTGCTGCTTAATTGTTAGATCAAGATCCCTCTAAGATTAATAATACCTGTCTCAGTGAGCTCAGAGGTCAATGGTCACTTTTCAAGCTACAGAAAATTCTCTCTGAATGCCAGAAATTTTTTCCTAGTAAAGTGAAATCAAACACCAATATGCTTGTCTTTTGGGAATTTTGTACTAACAAAACAGTTCAGTAAATAGTAATAGATTCATTTACAAAAGGATTGTGAGGGTATGTATTGCTTTTTGTTGTGCACTGCATTAAAAGTCACAGAATTCAGTTTACAGGACCTGAATTTTATAAAAGATTTCAAAATATTGCTGGTCTGTGAATGCAGGTAACACCAAATACTATCGACATAAGAGGTCGCATAGTGAAAAGCTTATGAACACACTGTTTTTAAGGGGGAAGTCACTCTGCACTTTACAGGTGGTGTGGTTTGGTTTTGGTGTAAATTGAAGGTTATTTGGGTCACTAAGAGGTGCAAAATGTTGGCACTCAGATGGCACTTTTTTCTCTTCTTGTGGGCCCATATGACCTTTGACCTTCAAACACCTCCACAATTTTATTTACTTAGAAGGAAGTACACACCCTCCAAATTTGAAGCTCATGCAACACGTGATTCCTGGTGCTTGGCCACCTCCCCAGCTTTCAGAGGACCCAGCAGACTCCCAAATTGGACCACCCAGCTCTGGTCAGATTTGTCTGACAACCCCCGAGGACTGTGCAATCGGGACAGGGAAGCCCAATTATACCCCTCGTCTGAGTCGGCAGAATCAGAGCTCTGACGCATGGAACCGGACCGGTTAGAGCTTTGCGACCTGTCAGACCAAAACACACTATCACAATCATGGTACAGTAAGGGTTGGCTACCCAAAACACTCCTGTGAGAGTCCTGGGCATCCGAGGCTCTGGCCTCAGAGCACATTCCAGATCAGGACCCAAAGACAGGCTATTTCTACTTCCTTGAGTTCTCCCAGATCCTGGCCCCGTGGAGCTGAATCCTGTGGAGCCAACTCCTTGGACAGGCTCCCAGAACCCACAGCATCCCAAAAAGTCTGCAGGAGAAACTTCCGAGGAATGATCTCAACTGCAGTCTGTCGGGCAAGGTTGGAACAATAAAGAATCTGCTCGAAAACCTGCATTGCGGAACAAGATTCCTGGTCAGTCTCCAGAGTGCCAGAAACTGAAGCTTGGCTACACAAAACTGACCCCACATTCTCTGCCAGCAAGGCCCCCCTCCCCTTGGATTTGACTTTAGTCTTAGCTTTATCCGACCTAGCTGTGGTCCTGCCTGGACTCCCGCTGGTCCAGTGACTACGGCGAGATCCGCGTCCAGCTGCCTTCTAAGCCTCTCCTGCTGGCCCTGTAGCCAAGAGTCACTCTTGGACCACTAGGCCAGAGTAAAGGACATGCACCGTTCCCATGGATTAGATCGCATGCACGTATGGTACAGGGGGTACTGAACTAGTCACAAATGGAACAACAGGGACCAGGACAGGCCATGCCAAGTTCCAAGGGTGGTGTCAGTCTTACACTCTTATGTAGACTAGATAGCGTCGATCAAATTTTACGACAGGCTCATAGCCTGTACAGCCTAGCCTATACAATTTTATCAGCACACAATTATAGACATTGTAAAATTGCGATCACACATTAGGTTTGTTAAATGTTCCCAAAAAGAATTCATTCAACAATGGGTTCGGGCAGACCTTTGATGGAAGTTTGACGAACAATAAAATGACTTTATATTTTTACAAGCTCAGTTGTACATACGTAGCCTACACGTACTACAGCATAGAAACATCATGTCGATTCTGCGCAGCGAAAACCTTCCCGACAATGGTTGTACAATACTCTAGTGTTAGAAAATGTGACATAGACCTTTTTACGTTAGTTTTGTGACCAACCTCAAGGGAGAACCTAAGTTTATCACCAAACAATTTCTTAATTATTAGTATTGACAAATCTGGCTGATCCCACATGCAGAAGTTGCACATTTTAGAGAATATGAGCCAATTTGAAAAAATGACATAATTTGAACCATCAAAGAAGATGAAAACTTTTGCCCATATTTCTGGCAGTATTCCACTATTTCAACAAAACACATGGTTGAAATATTTGCAGTCAGTTAATGTGTGGAAAGATTAAAGTGGCATTCAAGCAGAAGTCATTAGAAATTTTGTGAAAGAATTCAGCAAAGTATACGATGCTAAAAACTATTTGAGACTACGAGAGCCTAAGCCACAGCTGGAAAAAGCGTAAATTTCCCAGGATGCTAATTACAATATAGTCAGATCTCCTGGGAGACCTAACAGAGGGCCGTAGGCGACATTTGATCGCAAAGCCATTGCCATGCCAGCGTGGGACTAAGGGGCACCCCAAAGGGTCCCTTGTGAGGTCAAGGGACGAACCCCAGTGGGGGTCCTGGGGGCAAAGCTTCTGGAAACTCAGCGATTTTAGCATTTTTGGACGTGTCTGAACAATTTGAAATACATGCAAAATTTCAACTCTCTAAGTTGAAAAATGGTTTTGTATCAGGGAAAAAACATGATAGTTCGATGAGAAAAAAATCCTTGATGTCGCTTAAAAAGCAAAATGTTCTATGAAATGTTGCACATGTCTAGGCAAAGTACATGCAAGTACATACTGCACGTACATACTGTACAGGCTCTTTGCCTGTATTTTTATGGAAGTACGCACAAGACTAATCAGGGATCTGCTACTCTAAATATCAGTTCCCTGGTTTGACTGGCATAGAGTTCTGAGTTTTGAATGATCATTGAAGAGAAAAAAATCAGGTGAAAACATTTTTGAAGCTGTAAAAGGAATTTTTCCATTGCTTGGTCCTTTGCAAGATTTTCATAGGGAGGAAGAAATAGTCAAGCATTTTTTTCTTTTTTTTTTAACGATCATATTATTTCCACTGTTGCGCAGATTTCTCACAAGATGCAAAATTTCTCGGGAAGAGGCCTCCTCGCTTCCTGATTTTTTCCAGCCCTGGCCTAACCTTACCGAAGGAAAGAGGGTACTACAAAAGATGTTACCAATAGCTAACTGACATATCAGAGACGAGCACTTGCCTCTGAGACAAAAAGTGAAGCCTCATAAGGGTAAGAAGAATTCCAAGGTAAACTGTCGTTATAAAAGTTGTAAGTTTGGCTAGAGAACTTCAAAGACATGTAATATGTTGTTATTATAATCACAATGCAGGCCTAGGGTATACAGTATCGACATACTGAGTTAATCATGCATTGTTTATTAGTGCTAGATACTGTACTTGACATGCACAGCACACCATGACATAATATAACAAAGGTTAACTGTAAGACATAGTAGGCCTGATCAGTGACCGAGTATAACAGTACACCCACAAAAAATTTCATTGTCTTGAAGGTCTGTGATAATCTGCTGTTTTTTAACTATCATGTTTTTTTTACCCAAGCAAAGTCATCTGTACAATCTGTGCGTTTTTTGTCACAGCACCAACTTCAGTATACAGTAATTTTAATACACTTAGATGACATGTTAGGGAAACAGCATATACCAATCTGACCCGAAGCCAAACAGTCTTTTCTTTTTTTCTGTTGTTTTCTTTCTGCTTTTTGGCAGATGATAAACAATTACCTTGCACAAAACAAGCACCAGAGGGTAAACATGTACTTCCCTCCTCATCACAGAAAGGAATCAAGAAATTAGCTAGAAGTAGCCATGAATTTCCTGCGATATGTGTAACTTTGCAATCAATGAACCAATTTTGGTTATAACAGAGATTGACAATAGGCTCAAGTGTCTGTGCATTCAGCACGTCAGAACTCACGTAACAAGAAAGCCAAGAGGCTTAGTGATTCCTTGCCACTTATACATGCACTTCCATTAATTTTTTTTCAAGTTGCAGTTTACTGTAGTAACCACAGGATATACCAGATGACACCATTAATACTGCACACTATTTTCCAATACCTGCTGTATGCATGTAATGTAAGATAACACTGGTGGCCAAGAATTCTCCAGCCTGCACAGTGGTAGCCTAGGTACAGTACAAATTTCCCAGGAACAAGAGATATACTTATATGACAGTTGAAATGACTGCCTATTATATAAACTACATAAATTCCTCCATCTACCCCATCATATGACCAAGTAATAACTTATCTCTATTGCACAATGAGACTTTTCCCTAACAGAAATCTCCATGTGCAACTGTCTTCACTTCAGAAAACAAATCTATTCTACATTGTTTGATGACAGAAGGAGGCTGTATCTCAGATAATGATTCCTCTGGGAAAGATAAGGGTCAACCTTTCTCCCATTTCCCTCAGAGGTCATTGGTCAATCACCATTTTCAGACCAAACAAATGTCTCAGATGGAATTAAAAGCCAATTATGGCTTTCAAAACTAAGTGAGCACTTTTAATTGTCAAAACAAGAGTAATAAATAAAAGAAGCATGATACCAAATACTGTACAGCTGAATTGGGGACTAAATAGAAACTCAAAGGTGTATTGTACCTGCTGAACTTAATTAACCAAATTGGGCTTTTAGATACTTTACAGATGCTTTCAGACATACAGTATTTTATCAGAAACCAGCATGATGCCAGCTGAAGATCCATAGATGTAGTTTCATCATTATATGTCAAAGACTTGTGAAATTAGAGCAGCAACTACACTTTATTACCTAACTGACAGGTAAAAGTTTTCCAATTGGAACTTCCTAAATGTGCAAGCATTGCTAGTCTTTGCTTGGGAGGGAGCTCAAATACCTTCCACCCATAGGAAAAGACAGAAGGAGAGAAACAACAGCAAAGGTCTTAACACTTTGTACTCAAGAACCTCAGATGAACTTTGACCCACATCAAAACTTAAACCAGTAATTATATTTATATACTCCATCTAAAAAGAACAACTTTAAAGTGTGAAATTGTCTCCCCTTTGTAAATATTGAAATTATCTCCTCCTTTGTAAATAGTGTGTTTACAAGTTTTTTTCATGTTACGACCTCTGATGACCCCACATGACCTCTGATCACAAGACACACCCTCACCTTATTTACTTAGAATCTTACATACCCTCCCTCAAAGGTCAAAGTTTGTGCAATGTGCAGTTCATGAGGTACTGCAAACATGTTTTGTCTATAGTCTGTCTGCAGATGACCTCTGGTGACCTTTGGCATCCACCAAAATCAATCCCAGTCAAGATCTTTAAATGTCCTCCCCACACACTGACTTTGGACTCTCTTGCACATTCCCTTCAAAAGATAGAGTGTTCACAAGCTTTTCACATTATGACTTCTGATGACCCCAGATGACCTTTGACCTACAAGAATACCCTCACAATCTCACTTACTTACAGAGCAGTACATACCACCGAAGTTTGAAAATGATGCAACTTGTCGTTTCTGAGATACTGCAAACATAGTTTGTACACATTCTGCCTGATGGTGACCTCAGATGACCTTTGACCTTCACCGAAAACAATCCCAGCCGAGATCTTCATATGTTCTATCAACACACCAACTTTGACCCACCTTGCACTTTCCCTTCAAAAGCTAGAGTGTTCACAAGATTTTGCTCACACACACACATACACACACCCTCACACACATACACACGCACATACACGCAATCAGCATCGCGAAGATTCCTTGCCCACCTTCGGCAAGGAATCAAAAATGGCTGACAGCTTTAGATTTACACTTCTACAGAAAGTGTTGAAGAGCACAGGAATTTTCTGTATTTGGCAAGTTTCCTGGTAACAGTAGGAAAGTTTAACAATCAGCCATTTTTACATGTAATTAATAAAGGTGGATTTTAAGTTGCAAAAGAATTTTACACTTTTGTAATTTGTTGGTAAGTTAACATAAACAATTCCATCAACAATTTTCAGATAAGGAATATAGTGCACTCATGGATTGAAGGATGCGAGTGCATCTGTAGGGTAGGGTTATGGCCGTAGCGTAGATAGATAAATAAAATGGCTCTTTTTGGATTTGAAACTTTGCGTAAAAACTTTTTTGGAAAGGCAGATTACGATTTGTATGAAATTTAAGCTGCTTCAAACTTCACCGAAAAAGAAGGGTTGATCGTTTATTCAAGTTTAATTCATTACCCCATTCTCTAACAACTCATTCTGATCCATGGTTTGTTTTTGTTTCCAAAGTTAAAAGTGTTTGAAATGAGCCATGCCAAAACCCATCGTTATGAGCCATTAAAGGCTGCTATGTTCATTTTCACATAGCAGGTAAGGTCAAGGGCTGCTGCACCATAACCACTAACCGTTGCCAAAAATAGGTGGATCAGCACCCATAAAACAATGGCAATACTGACAATTCTCTCCCAAAAGGCAGGCCCATAGGCAACAGGTAGGTGAAAGAGGGAGGAAATCCACCTGAAAAAAATTTGCCCCATGTACATAGTTTGAAGTTTACCATTGATTTTATGCATTTTTGAAAAAATTTCCCCTCCTTCAGTACGTTGTCTGGCTATGGACCTGCCAAAAAGGCTAAAAAGTCAGCAAACAATTTTGCAGCAAGACACAAAGAATACTTTGCACCGTTTACATAGGAGCATGAGAATGATACTTGGTTCCTGTACCATTGCCCTTTGTTGATGATTTAATTATACTATAGCACAATACTACTGACCAATGGTACACTTCAGACAAAGATTGTTCTGTTCTGATAGAATGGAACCTGGGCATACATGTTGCAAACTGAAAAGTAATTTTTCAGTCATATGAAGTCATGGTGATCATTTTAGTTGATGGGTAAGGTATTCTTCCTTACATTGTGAGTTGGGTGGGTGAAATGAAATAGGGCCTATATGTTGTTGAGTCAATATATCCTATCACATTCATGTGACAACTAGTAGCATCTAGCTATTGTCTTCATATACCAGAAAGTTGAAGTTTACTTTAAGTAGTGTACCCAGTCTCTATCTTTACTATGTGGGGAAGTATTTAATGAAAGGGAAGAGTATGAAAGGGCCTAGAACAAATACAGCCAGCATAGGGCCACTGATTTTCCACCATTGCAGAAAATCAGGGGAAAACAAGAGCCCAAAGGCACTCTGGTTAAAGGAAAGAAGGAGAGCATATAAAGTAAATTATGAAGTAAAAGGGAGCATATTGCATTATTTTGTACGATAGCCCATATGGCCCATTTCTGACCATGAACTCTCACTGCATTACATAAAATCTGTACAGAGAGAAACATATTTCATGCTTTTTTTAAAATGGCCCATTTCAAACACTGGACCCAAACATGACAAATATGTACCCACATGGAACCACTTCCATAGCACTAATGTGACCAACTATCAACAGTGTTACATACAATCTGTAAGAGAAGAAATATTTTGCATAATTTCACAACAGCCTATGGGCACTATGGTTCCTTGCACTTGAAATACATACTGTAAAATGATATGCCTGAGTTCACAAATATCAAAAAAGACATTTCAATTAATGCAATGAATTGCAGATGTTGAACTGCAATATACAGCAATATCCCATTCATTTTACAAAACACAAACAGCTGTGAATCTCTCATTTAAAGAAGGGGCTCTGCAAATTGCAATATGGCTTATATCATCTATGCCCCTTTAAAGTCCAATAAACTGATAGAATGCCGTGGAGGGAACTACTGGGGTCTAGTTTAAACTGGTAAGAACACCAACTGACTTATTTTCTTTGATTGTGTCCTGCTCATCTCACTAATTGAAAAGACACTTACATGAACGCACACATAAGCACTCAGGCACGAGGAGGTAAACTGATCCAGCCAAAACTTGTCTGGTGTGGCCACCTACAGTAGTGCCAACAACACTGCTTCTTTTTCATTTGATCAAGAAACTGCTAACTCAAGCAGTACTTCCATGATGCACTGGAGGGGGACTGATGGAACATATGAGCAACCATAGCATAACAGGGTTTTCAGACTTTGCCCCCAGTTCCCCCAGATGACCTTCGGCCTCCACCAAAAATGATAGGGCACACCTTCTCTATATGGCGAACCTACATACCAAATTTGACTTTCATCTGACTTTCCCCTATTGAGTTAGAGCGTACCTAAGCGAAACAAACTTTTGCCCCAGTTCCCCCAGATGACCTTTGACCTCCACCAAAAACGATAGGGTACACCTTCTCAATATGGCAAACCTACATACCAAGTTTGACTTTCATCTGACTTTCCCCCATTGAGTTACAGCGTACCCAAGCAAAACAGACTTTTGCCCCCAGTTCTCCCAAATGACCTTTGATCTCCAACCAAAAACAATAGGGCACACCTTCTCAACACGGCAAACATACATACCAAGTTTGACTTTCATCGGACTTTCCCCTATTGAGTTAGAGCGTTCCTAAGCAAGTGTCACAGATGCACACACACACACACATACACAAACATACACGCACACACACACGCCAACCTGACTGCATAGGTTCCTTTGCTGACGCAAGGAACCAAAAAGGGAATTGAACTTTTGAACGATGGAAATTCACTGAGTTGACCAATTTTACAGAAACTTTCACAATAAGATATTTCGGCAAAGAAAAGTAAAAGTAATGAAATGTACATGGTTTCCATTTTTAAGTTTCTCGCATAAACTTTACAATCCATATATCAAAAAAACTATCCTAACACTTTGCAAGCATAACACAAAAGTTGGCCCAAGCAGACCAGCTGCAGCTGGCTAAAACACCTGATTGAATCAACTGAGCATTCACCATGAGCACTGGCACTGACTACAGTATGCCAAGCCCTCAAACACTCGAGGGGGGTAAGTTACTAATGTTAATGCTAGTGTTGCCTCAACAAAGCCGTCTTTCTGCAAATTCAATCTTGATTCTCAATACGTTAAGCCTCTTGGACTGAAAAACAGTAGAATACATTTCATTGTTTATTAAATAAAATGAATTCTTTAACTTACATACTGTAAGGCCTGCTGTTCTTTGATGGGCGATGAAATATGAACGTAATCTCCAAGGTGGTTAGGCTATTCCCTATACATCCAACTACATTAGGATATAATTACTGTAACTTTTCAGAAGGCTTTGGGCAATCTTTGAATTTTTTCAAATGATACCTTTCTGAACATTTTAACTGTAAAAATGCATGCAATAAGTTTGTTTACATAAAACATGCAACATTTTGTGAAGCATTTAAGTTTTGAAGCAATATGAAATGATTTCTTTTGATCAAACCTTCGTTATGCTGATGTAGTTTTCATCCCAACACTACATCGTGTAAATGGATTCTATATCTCGGTGCGCTTTTGTAAACATGTGGAGCAATTCTTACATGAGTAACTTGCAATTGCCATTTATGTTTGTGACGGAAATTCACGGAAATGGGAAAGTTGAAAACTGAAAAACACAGAATTTGAGGAGTGGAAAACAGAATTTTCCATTTTGACAATCGGCGGCCCTACCAGCACCATTATTAAGGGAAGTATCTATGGCAAAAAATATTCCTGGGGGGCCTCCTAGATCTGGCATTGTGAAGAAAGTTGGGGCTGTCCACTCGACCCCTTCTGCTTAGTCCAGATATTTGAGTTTGAGAGAAATCACAAAGAAAGGCGGTCTGATGTCTGGGGAATGGGGATTACACCCCTACATACACCCTCGGTAATTTCTGACATCTATTGCATGCCATTCAAGGAGTAGGGCCCAGGTGCATTCACAGATGATATATGCCATGATTATTTATGGCACTGGGCTTATAATGAATTAATGAGTTTATGGATGATATAAATTTAAGAAACTTTATTAATAGGTAAAGTCTTTTACAGACTTTGGCCCTGTTACAGGTGAGGATCATCACAGAGAAATGTTTTTTACAGACATAAAGTCCCTTCCAACTTAGCAGGTCTTTTTGGTTAGATCTTGCATTTGTGAAACAAATTTTCATATCTTTGAACATTATCATATGGATGTGGAAACTCAAGCAAGTAACGAATCAGTTGACAATACTTTGTCAAATTCAGTGTCCCCGTACGAGGGGGAACTGAAACTAGTATACAAACTAATGGGGCATTGTGCAATCCCCTGGAGTAAATTGTGCAATACCCAAAAGAATAGGCTAAGCTGCAGTTAATAACTCATACGTGCAGCGGTACGATAGTATCTCTGTACAAGGCATGCTGCACAAAGTAAAAATTCTGACACAAATTACTTGAGGGAGCGAGGATAAATTTCCTAAGGATTTATACTTCTAGAAAAATAATGAAATTAGGAACAAAACACAAGAATACTTAAGGTTTGAAAGTTCAAGATGCCTTTGCACGAAGCAAAAACAAAAAGCGAAGGACAGCACAACTCACATTGTAGGTAGTGTTTACACAGATTAAAAAAAATTGGGAACCGGTTACCCAATATCCAAACCTGTCGGGGAACCCATAAATTTAATATGTTAGAAAAACTTTCCAAACAACCAGCAACTCCCTTATAATATATATATATATATATATATATATATATATATATATATATATATATATATATATATATATATATTGTACAACATTGGTGATGGTGTAGCCTCAGTGAAGCAGGGTTTCTTCTCCTGTTTTCACTTAGTGCCTTACCAAATTTCCCTGTAATTTTAATCTTGAAAACACCATCTCATCTTTATTTTGCTTCATTTGCAAACGTATAATTTTCATTCTAATTTATAATAAGATGTTTTGAAGAGACAGTCGATCAGAGTTTGTGCACAAAACCCATGTACACAGGCACAGTACTACAGCATTTCAAACTACAGCTACAGCGAGAAAATCCCTACAGTTAACTCAATGGGATTTGGTTGTTCAAAATTTGCAATAGGCTCTACAGACATTTAGTAATCTAGACAACAGAAATACAAGTAAAGAGGAGTGAACCGCTGCTCTGTGCGGTTACGTGGGTAATATGGAACAACCAATCACAAACGACAATCTTGTCAACTAGAGCAGCCATGCTGCAGTTGCTCAACCCTTCTGATGTTAGGAAGTGTCCAGTTGAAAATTAATTTGGAACACATCTATGGTCCTAACATCGTTCATACTGTACACACACTCATGTTGGGGTGGCCAGCACATTAACACTGTTGACCTAGCAATTAACTTTCACAGCTGGACCGTTTCAGCAGGGAGTTGCTATTTGACAAATAGCAACTCCCTGGTTTCAGGGATAAATCCTAGCTATCTAACACTGCCCACAGGGGACAGGGATAGGGATCAGAAAGTAGACTTCTAGTACATGCCACCAGTTTATGCAGGGCAGTGGCATAACCAGAGGGGGCTGTCAAATGTCTAATTGTCCCTTCCCACTACCCCCACTGAAATTGGTGAGTAAAAAAAATATTGGATGAAAACCACACCATGCACTTTTTAAAAGAGGCTCATTGAGTTGTTTCCTGAAATTCACTAAATTTATCTACACCCGTCAAGTTTCCTTCACATACAAGTGACAAATGGTCAAACTAAGAAGATCCCAATGTTTCACATACAATGGAACATTAATGAGTAAGTAATTAATGATTTAATTTGTTTTATGAAAATTCATGACCAGACACTTTTCATACTAGTACTACATTCACACGCACACAACCAGTGCAACTAACAGTCAAAAATTTGAAAATTTTGACAGTTTCATAACTATTGGATGTGAAACTTGACTACTTATGCTAATTGTAAGTATTGTCATGTGTTTATATCCTTCAAAACCACCACAAACTTTCAGTATTGATGTCAACTCAATGAGTCCTTTTAAGTAAATGCTGCTAAATCGAGTGGAGTCTAATATTGATTCCGTAAAAAACAAATTAATGAAAAGAATCTAGTATGATAAAATATGTAGGCTTTTGTTGACAAATAAGAATGTTGCATCT
The DNA here is from genome assembly GCA_021234535.1 of Stichopus chloronotus. NCBI lineage: Eukaryota > Metazoa > Echinodermata > Holothuroidea > Aspidochirotida > Stichopodidae > Stichopus > Stichopus chloronotus. The sequence goes on from CM037844.1 coordinate 10,658,967, forward strand.
CTACTTAGTGAACCCCCCTGTAAGTGCCTGAATACATTAATTTAAACTGAACTAAACTAGCACTATTGATGTTATCAAAAATTAATCAACAATTTCTTTTTGTGGCTTTCACTCGCAACCCTTGCAGAGACTGACCTTTTGGAAGTGTAAATTTCTAAATGTGGCTTGTCAAAAATGAAGAATATTTGGCCACAATTCACAAGGTCTATGAGGTTGGGAACTGCCAATTCCTGCACTATGAGAGGAACTTTTGGCAAAAATTTTAGTGGTATGTTACACTACACTTAGAAAGTGCCATAATCACTTGTCTCCCCCCCCCTTAAATAAAAAGTCTGGTTATGCCACTGGTGCAGGGTCTTGACCAAGCCGAGACCAAACCTCAACTCCCTAACATACTCTGATAACCATTCCAGCTAGACCAGGGAAACAACTGGTGAAGAACAATAACCCCTCTGTATGCAATGTCCACACAACCAGCAAGGGGGGCTATGTAATAGATTCTAAAATTAGCTGTCAGGGAACTTTGCCATCATGGTACATTAGTTGTGTACACAGTGGACACTGGATACTACAGGGAGTACAAGTAATGCCCAAGAATAACAGTAAAAACAAAGTAACTGAAAACTGTCTTACACAAGCTTTAGCTTGAGGCTATTCATTTAAGGTGGTGAGCATGCCCCTCCAAATAAAGCTCACTTCAACTCACTACCACATAATATAACCACACAAATCGAGGGAGTGAGACTTCAAAAGGATCTAAAGCACAAGGAAAAATGATCAAAAATAGCCAAAAATGATGACTTCCCTTTGTCCTATCATATAGTTAGGAACAACTTGTATTGCCATCCCAATGTGGCACCTTCACTTCAAATTTCAGAAAAATCCACCAGTAACTGCAGAAGAAGTAGGCTTTCGAACAGAGAGACAGACATTTTCTCCCCCTACAGTACCACATAAGCTCTACCAACACTCCGTGGGTTGACCTAAAAAGCTGCTATATAATGATTAAAAGGATGATTGCCAGGTATTTCAGACTGAACTTTTAGAGCATGTTGCTTGTGCGTAGACAGCTGCAATGAAATGTATACAATTGTTTCTGTGTAATATAGGTGAGTGGTATTTTGAGAGTACTACTGTACATAAAGATCGTTTTTTGGTAGAAGCATGAAGGAAGTCACAGAAAATCTTCCATGAAGGGACAAAAAAGGAGAATATCAGAAAGAAAAACAACTGGCAGCAATGTCTATAAACATTCTTTAGGTAGAAAACAACTACAATCATGACTCTAGGAAATAACGAAACCGTGTCCACTGTAGGGCCATAGGCTATCACTGTATATATTTTTGGAACCAGGTAGTGAAACGAGACCCTGGTAAGTAATGTGTTGTGTGGGTACCCAGGTTTTCGGGTGACTTGTGCAAACACTAGTTGTAGGCAACTAGAGCAAAAGGCAAATTGAGGGCAGGCTAGGAATTAAAGGGCACAGTGCTAGAATTGATTTTGAGCACATTTAGAGCAAGGTCAAATATATGAATTAGTGAAGTAAGGGGTAAGTATATGTCTACGATGTGAATAAATGTAAGTTGAGTGCAAGAAAACGACTTGAAACCTTCAGGAAAACTATTCAACTGTGAATGCAACCGAAAGGAAAATTTCATAATAACGTCTGGTTCAATGCCCGTGTTTAGTTTACCTTGAAGAGGTTGGGACATTGAAAATAACAACACAAGAATTCAAAGAATGCTTGAATACAAACTTGATTATTCTTAGATGGGCTCACTGAGTTGAAATAGTCTACTTTGAGTCTGAAGGAAACCTTGTATGTAATACTTAGCCTCATTAGCCATGCATCTATTCCTACAGTTACTGAAAAGTGAAAAAATTGTCGTATGTTTATGAACAGGAGTTGCCTATGTTTAATACATTATGGTGAGAAATGCCTGGTCACAGATTGGCAATAAGTGATTTTGATCGTTAATTACCCTATCATTGTTGCTTAAGTTGTGTGTCTGATGTTCAGAAGCTCCTCATTTAACCATTTACTATCAACATATGGGTAATAGTCAACAGGTGTAACAAAATATCATGAAATTTGTGAACCACATCAATGAGCCTCTATAAGTTTGGGATCTTTTTCATTCCCTCTCTTTATTCTGTTTTCTTCATTTGTGTGCAGATCTGTTGTTAGGGAATATTCCTACCAACCTGTAAGATTTTTCACTTTTTTCTTTCCTTCTTTCATTCTTTCTTTCTAAAACTGTATTTTCCATCTCTGTCTCATGTTGTCTGAATATTAAAAAGTTTGAACAATTATACAAAACAAAAGCAAAGTGCAAAAATCCATAGAAAAAATCCATTCATCCATTCAATCCCAAAAAATCCATGGAAAAAAATAAATTCATCAAAAGAACATACATGCTAAGTTAAGTACTGTGCAGTGCTGGAAAAATTTTGAGAGCTGTGAGTAGTTGATGAATACATCCAAGAAGTACCAACAACCAGGCAATCCACTGAGTTGCAGATCTCATCCCCGTCGCTTTGCATACCCATACTCCCAAAGAATGCTGAGCTGTATACGTCATCAAATGATTCAGATTGCTCGTTGTCGATAGAAAAGCTGAATATTCTAGTTACTTAATGATATAGTACTGCAGTACACCACGTAAGCGTCGAACGGCACTGACAAATACCTGCATGTGCGTACACATGTGCCCAGACATCGAGCGTGTGTCAAAAGTATTCCCACAAAACGCATGCACGTCAGAGTATTCCTCATATTCGCATGCCACATCACTGTACGTGGCTACTTTGGGTGCCCTGAAAAGCATGTTATGCATGGCTCAATATTTTCTTCACAGTGCTTAACTTCTTGAGTTCTTGAACTAGAGTTTAACATGAAACTCGAAGAAGACCTTCTGCAAGAGTTCAACCTGTTTTTCTCCTTTCTGTTACTTTGCACAATTAGTCACTGATATAATACTAATGCTAGCAGTATTACCTTGAAGGTCAAAACTGCTTGACTTTAGATTCATCACAAAACTGGCCATCATGTTCAATTGACTTGGTCACAAATGCCACTGAATCTCTCTTGCTGAATCAAAGGTTTCTCCATTCTCTTGCATTATGTGTTCTTGTTTTGTTTCTCTGTTGGCTGTCAAATCTTCTCTGTGGTAGGTGTAACTTAAGGTTTACTGCTTGAACTGCTACTGTCAATCCCATTGTTACTTAAATGAAGGTGCTGGGGCTTAGCCTTACCACAGGTTTGTTTGAAGTATGGTAGATCCATCACTGATCACTGTTACTGTGCAATGGAAAGCCACCGGATATACTTTCAAATACACAAAGGTGTCAGTAATTTTTGATATCAAAAGAATCTCCAATTCCTAGACTAAATTAATAAGAGGAAAAGAATAGGAGAAAAGTGCAGTTTCTGTGCATGCTATTGCATTTACACAAACTGTTACACAAACTGTCCGAGCATGTGGAAATAGGATTGCTTATTATTCATTAGTTATCAGGACAAAAAAAGGATGTAAGCATATGATACTGAAAGTAGCAGATTTATGTCCAACTGGAAACAACGTATACACTACAGTACAGTACCAGGTTTGTTGCCCATACTAAGTCTACTCCCCCCCCCTCTTGTTTGTACAAAGATAGTCTTGAGCATAGTATCATACATGCTAGGTTGGTAAACTGTGACTATATAGTCCTGATGTTTTAGTACGCAAGAACCACAACCACTTAGCCTATAAAAGCATAATAACCACATAAAAATGATCTATGCTAACTAGGAATAACCTGTATGTAATTATGTACAATACAGATAGCTTGATAGTAAATAGCACCGAACTGCATACAAATCCTAAGTAGATACAGAGAGATATTAAACATGTAAACTAAATGTTAACCAGCTGCCTGGTAGATAAGTATTGTCCTTACCTGCTTTGTAAGTACATAGTAACCATACATGACGAGTGCTGTGCCATAGGTAACAAAATAGGTGATCGGTTCAACAATATCCCAAGAGTATTCCCACCAGGTGAGTCTAGCAAGTAGACCAAACTGCAAACCCATGAAACCAAGACCACCCCAGACAAGGAAGCTGGTGCGGCTAGCTGCTTTCTTGTCAAGTTCTTCCTTCAGCTACAGCAAATAGAAGTGGACAACAAAATGTTATTTTTTTAATATCAGGATAGTAAAAGCTAGGTAGTTGGAATATGTGACGATACTCTATAAGTGAGATTACTGAAAACACAGATACTACCACAACAGCAAACAGTTGGAACCAACATTAAACATCATATAACAAGACAAATAACCAGTAAGTCAAAGAACTTTGTGATTCCTTGCCAATATTTATGAAAAAAGAAAGACAACCAACATACCAATTCTGAAGTTCAGATGAATTACCCTTCATGCCCTGTATGGCCTCTATGATAACGTTATGCGACTATTGACCGACATGAAAATGACAGGGACTATGTAATCTTCAAGAGCTGCCAATGCAACACTTTCAGCATCATTTAGTTGCTAAGATATCACCCTAAATAGGTTTTCAGACTACAACCTCTATTGACTTCAAATGACTTTTGACCTCCATGAAAATATTTAGGGATCATCTACTCACAATGAACAAGTGTGAAGTTTCAACAACTTTTAACATCTACTCCATCAAGAGCAACAAATGTTAAAGAGTTTGACATTCCAGCAAGTTTCAGAAGCTGATATAGCTTTCTTACTGGGTTTTCAGAGTTTCTAGTGACCTCAAATGCCCTTTGACCTACCTTATTAAGAAAGGAGATCACAATGGAATACCTGTATACCAACTTTGAAGTTGAAGCAATTTCCTTCATTTCAGATACCGTGTTTACAAGGTTTTCTTACTAAGACATTTGACTTCACGTGACCTTTGACCTCACCAAAACTTGACAGAGATCAACTTCTCATCAAGGGCTAATAATGGTAAAGTCTGACATTCCACCAACATTCAGTTGCTGAGATATCTTCTTAATAGGTTTTCATAGTTAACCCTCTGGCAACCTTAAATGACCTTAGTAAGAATAAAGATCATTTAACTCCCAATGGACCACAGTAACTTTCAAGTTCAATGAACTTTCACTTCTTGCGATATCATGTTTACAAGTCAAGGCATCACATACACACACACATACATGCACACATGCCATCAACATCACACAGATCCCTCGCCTGACATCAGCAAGGAATAACTAGAGCGTCAATGACGCAAACTTCGACTAAAGACGGCATACAAGTTAGCAACAGTTTCTTAAAATTAGCTGATTTTCTAAAGGCAGTCATCATCGAGACATAATACAAGATCACATTCAAGTTTTAATTTGAAACGTTTCGAAGCCATATTTTTTTATTCTTGTGAAAGTGAGTACAAAATACCCCCTTCAAGTTTAGCAGTCAACAACAGCTTTTGCATATTCATATTTGCTATTAGTTTATACCAAATGGTGATAAAGGGTGTATCATATATTGCATGGAAAATTGTCATAAATTACAATCAACCATCACGACCAAAATACACAACCATGTATTTAATACTGGAAAAAATTAATTCATGTAAAATTTAAAACTAACTCTTTATACGGGCTGGTTTCGTTGTTAGTATCAACGAAAATACTCCTTCTTCAACCATTATCTTTAATGGTTTCCACTGACCTAGGCATGACAAACAAGTAGACTGCATGCTCTGCATCAAAGACACCCGGCTTGCGTATTACACGTTGACTACCGTAAGAAAATTATGGCATACAAAGCTACCGTACATCACAGCCACCGAGCAGGACTAATCCACACTGCCATACCAAACCATGCTTGGTGAGGAGATTGAAAGTAATAGAAACTTGAGTTTGGACACAAACAGGCGAATTTCATTTTGCATTTTCTCCACAGTTTCACAATCAATTCTCACCAAATTCATGGACAACCTTTACAACAAGTGTACAATCTAAATGAGATTAGTTAATTTTCGATTTTTTGCCTTATTCAAGAGAAATTGGCCATTTTCCGAAAGGGTCCATTTTGGAGGCCAACCGGTCCAGAAAAACGCCATTTCACCGAATTTCGCTTAAAAAAGTACAACTTTTGTGAACGAAAGACCCTTCTAACAGTGTGCAAACTTTCAAGAGGTAACTCCGAAATCCCTAGGAGGAGTAGGCTTTTTGGCGAAAAAATGGAGAATGATCGCTAGCGAGAAAACTAAATCGCCGATCCCCACCAAATTTTACAGATGCATGCCGCCGTACACGGTCCACCCGTCCACCAAATTTCAGCTCCGTAGCTCCCGTAACGGCCGTGAAATCGCCGTCGAAAGGGCCCCGAACGCACTAATCGGTACGCATGACTGCACAAACTGCTCTGGGATTACATTACTTCGACTGAACTTCGTTCAGGTCGAAGTAAAAAAACAAGACAGGATGTGTCAAAACAGAAATCCTTTAGTACAGAGTAGCCTGCATGTTCAAATTGTGAGAATACATAACATCACACAGCAAATGAGATAGCAATGTGCCATTAAAGATGAATAGTTTCTATTCCTCGCAATCAATTTGCAATCACACATACCATAGCAATTGCTTCACTAGACTTGGCAAGACCATAGTAATGTAGTATTATCAAGCACATTGTACTACTTCTTTGGAACAGCACTGACATACTGTACCCTCTACTGCTCCTCTCTGACATCTGATTGATACTAGCATCTTGTAAATTTGTTCTTTACTTCCTTGCAGATTTCTCTTGGGAAATGTGAAGAAACCAATAAGGTTTGATCAATGAGATCACATCCTCAATATACATGTTTACCCATGATTTCTTCAGTGTGAACAATCAACTAAACATCCAATTATTTGGTTTAACCCACCTCACTTGAAAAGTGTCGCTATCAACATCGGACAATCTTTACTTTATTTAGTTCAGAAACATTTTCCTACTGTGAGTATATTACATAAGACACTTAACAGAAATACGTTAAAAATCAGCCTATTGACAATGGACAATGTTCAATATATTATAAGCACATACAATCAAACCTTGCTTAATACAGACAAAAAGCCACACGATACATGCAACTGCAAAAATACGAATGCCCGATCTCTGGTAAATGCAACACCCCTTCCCCTGTAGTCTACCAAGCAACTGCATCTTCTAAACAAAGCATCAAAATATATGTAGGATTAGCAGATTCCTTAAAACTTAAATACAACGACCACATTAAATTGTTTAATAATAAAAGTATTTACATGATATTGTTCTCAGCAAATACATCTGGCATCTAAAGGATAATAAAGTCAAGCACAACATCACAAGTAAATTTCTATGTCAAGCCAGCAACTACTGAGTTGTGACAAATAGATGCAATTTGTGCCTCTGGGAAAGGGTTTTTTTTTTATTATTTGTAAACCTAACATTGCCACTTTGAATACCCGTCTGGAATTCATTGCCTCCTGTAAACATGCTAGAAAATTCCAGCTTTCCAACTATAAGTAGTAACTTTTTTGGCCTGTTCTTTGCGCATACTGCGTGCACCTTTTGTGCTGTACCGTTTGTATTCGTTGTGTTGTGTGTATATATCAGTGTCATTCTGCTTCACACAAAGAGTGGATAAGTTCATGGCACTCAGAGTAGCGAGCCATGAAAAATATAGCAAAGATGTATGGCACAGAGCTCTTGTGTAGACAGCTCATGAACAGTGCGCTACTTAAGAGTAGCAGGGCAACATGCATGTTGTATGGAAATATTAAAGAGAATGAATATTACTGTCTTGATCAAGACTATTGCTTCACCAGAATACACAGACCTCTCTGTATTTATAGATGACTGAATGAGCTTAACTCATACACTGCTTATGTATCTTGGTTGCAAACTTACTGTAAGTGTGCCATCACTAAAACTCAGATATCATTCTGTGAAGACATTATTTCCCCAATATTGAGACTGTCTTAGTCTTGACTAAGTATCTGAAAGATATGCTTAAGCAAGAAACTCTCCACAGTAGCACTAAAAGTAGTGCTGAAAGACTAAAGGCAGTCACAATTACTTATTTGCATATTAGGAGCTATTAGAGAAGACCTTGCTTTAGTCCTTTGTTGTCATGACAACACAATGGTCAGATGTAACCACCTACACTTTCACTTTTCTCTTCATTATGTGGACAGTTCAAATAAATTTCCATTTAGTGTCTATACCTCTTCTAAAGGTTGTAATTCTGATTTAAGGTTCTCCATTTTCTTTCGAAGGTCCTTTTCTCTGTGGAGCTGATGCTCCTCCACATGAAGGGTTGAATACAATTGATAAATCATAGATTTAACATCTGAAAAGGCTTGTAGATCTTCTGTCACTAGTTGTCCTGAGAGGAAAGCAGAGAAAACCACAGAGTAAAGTGCAGATGAAAAAGTACTTTGGGAACAAACAAGGCTATGAACAAGACCAGTAAATTACTGAATGAACATTATGTGGAATAAGAACAAAAATAAACAGCCAAAAGAAATGAAGGGAACAACTGTCAGGATTAAACAACAAATTCCCGCAAAAAGCTTATTCGTTTGGGAATTTGCTAGCGATGTACTCACCTCATATAACCTATGCATTACCAAATTGACCATGGTCTAGCATCTGGCAATTTTGTGTGTGTGTGTGGGTGTATCTGGCCACCGCCCTTCCATAATTCCCAGGCAGAAAGAGCCTAGGGTCTCAGCAAAGTGACGATCGAGAGGAAGAGTGGTAGAGGACGGGAAACGAACGGGTGCTTACCTAGTCCTCCGTAGGTGAAGGTTGGTCAACCGTCTGTGTCTTCACTATTCAGAGTCCAGCAGAGGTTAGCCACAGGTGCCGCACCCGAAACAAGGAAGGCGCGGGCGGAAGCGAGTGTACAACAAAGCCGTGGCATACCTAACGCTTCTGTGGACGTATCCCTACAATCCGGAAGCGGGAAGGCTGGCAGGCTGTTATGTGAGATGTGCACGTCGCTAGCGAATTCCAAAACCAACAAGTTTTGGGGAATTCACAGTGCGCACTCCCTCACCTCACGTACCCTATGCATTGCTGACACAGGGGTGTCAGAGGCGGGTTAGGATCTGGCTGAAGGAGGTTGAAGAACGGCGCAGGCAAAGGCGTCGTCAGACGTTGCCATATTCGTGAGGTAAAACAAAAACAAGATTATACTAAATGAGAAATTTACAGCACTGTACACTACGCTACCAACCACAGGCACTGGTTTAAGTTTTTCGTGTAAGATGTTATGGCAGTGAACCAATGAAATTGCTTCATCTTTGTTGTTACAAACGACATAAATTCTCGGTGAGAGTTTAATATTAGCCAGATCCCTCCCATCCCATTGAACTACAACGTGAAGGGTTAATACAGTAGTCATCCGCTGATGTTTTCACTCACATATTTGGCGAGCGGGTGACTGCTTGTTTCAAACCCTGCTTGGGTAAATGTTCGCTTGAGTGAATTTCAAGATTTCAACTGTCAACATACAGACAGTGAACATATCTGCAGCATGACGGTAGAAAAAATGATCACAGACACATTTCAAAATTAATCTATTTTGTTTCATGTTTGAAATTCAGAGTGATGAAATTTAAAAAAAAAATTTGGAAAGGCCTAATTAGCCGCGGGCCTAACATGGAGCTCAATTTGAGAGGCCACAGTAGCCGCGACCAATCGCTGAACAAGTACTTTGGTGACTACGTTTCATGCTTCAGTGACCGCAGACACAATGTACAGTGCAAGGTAGTGTGCTAATTATCTCTAGAAGGTAAGGTGGGCACAATAAAATCTCCCAATTGTTAGTTGTAAAATCCTAACAAGCCAGCATAGCCATGAGCCTCCTGAGGCTTTGCCACGGCTACTGCAGGAGCCAAGGTTTTGACATAGTGCATTAATAGGTTTTCACAATGTCTTCTCTGGTGACCTCAAATGACCTTTGATCTACTGGGAAAAATAGGGACCTTCTACTTACAATGGACTACCTACATACCAACATTCAAGTTCAAGTGACTTTTTCTCACTGAGATACTGTGTTTACAAGGTTTCCAAGCTGTCCTCTACTGACGTCATGTGACCTTTGACCTCATCAAAGCTTGACAGAGATCATTTACTAATCAAGTGTAACCAATGGTTTAAGTTTGCAGTTCCACCAACTTTTGGTTGCTGAGGTATCTCCCTTAACAAAATTTCACACGTCTCCCTTTGGTGACCTCAAATGACCTTTGACCTACCTGAAAAAGAATAGAGACCATCTACTCTCTATGGAATACCTACATACCAATTTTGAACTTCTAGCAACTTTTGCTACTTGAGATATTGTGTTTACAAGCCAAGGCTAGATTCATTGCATGCCTTTGGCAAGGAATAAAAAATTACAATTTTAGGAAAGCGTGGCTTTACACCGATGGGGACTTTATGTAAACCAGAATGCAGAAATGCATTGCCGTTTCGACGATCCGATTAAGAGAATCTTTTGCAGAATCTGATATGATAGCATTAGTATGTGTCACATTGAGCTACGTATGCTTTACACGAAATATGAGATCTGCACAAGCTTCCTTTCTTGAGATCATATCTACATGTTCACAATTTGACCCTTGTTAGCATGGAATGACCTTCTACCTCCATTAAAGACTAACGTTCTTGTGCTAAATGAGATATACAACTACACATTGAATATAATATCTGTCCAAGTTTCCCTTCTTGAGATAATGTTTACAAGAATTCCACACTGTGACCCGTTTGACCCCAAATGACCTTTGACATTCATCCCGACTCTACTCATTGCAATGTTCCTTACTTCCTATAGCATACTTGGTACACCCGTAGCAACAGTAACTTGAAATTTCATGAAATTACTGCTTATTAATTACACATACCATCTGGTTGTCGACACAGACATGTTCCCTGTACACGCATGTCTACATTAAGTTGCTAACCACACACAGCCCTCTTGAGTATTAAGAAAAATTGCTGCAGCAATAAAAATGCTGAAGTGAAATGGCTTTACCTCGGCTAAAGTACGTTTTACCACAGCATCTTTAATAATGAGTATCTTTACATGTCGCCATTGTCAAATGGCAGGAAAATATCCGCTTTAAGCATCACTTTAACTCTGCCATCAATTAAGACCTGATACATTCTGTAACAACCATGCAAAAGTATGCATTTGTTTTCTTCTTAACAAAATAGTGAGGCATCCAGATACACTAAGTGACATATGCAACCATTAACTTGAAGAAATTAAGTCCCAAACACATTAAGGTGGGGGGGGGGGATGAGGATGGAAGATATTAGGAAGTTTTAAGTAGAACATTTACAAGTGTCGGGAAATTCTTTACCCATCCCCTGTGGCTATAAGCCAGTATGATTGAGCTTGGTCTCAAATGCATTGAGTTGGAGTTATGAAGTTAATTGTGTTGGTTTGTCGTAACACTGTTATATATGGTGAACTTTTCTCCACTCTTTTTTAAGTTGAATGAGCAAAGTTTTGGTGTAAAATATGCCATCCTGTTCCTGATGACCCAATATAAGCTTAGCACTATATCAGGCAAGATAAAGCACATATTCAAACAGTCTGGCTCAAAGTTTACTTGCAAATCTTAGTCTAGTCTGTTCCTGTACAGTAAGTGTAGGGCAAATATCTCATAGAAAACCTTCGAATTAAAGTTTGCGAAAATGATGAGGATTGCTAGTTTGGGGTCTTTTGCACATGCCATGCAAATGTTTTAGCAGTTTTGACCAATTGAGATATTTTTTTTATACTTCTGAAATTCGATTTATCCTGAACATATGAGAGTAACTACAGTACCAAGTGTACACAGACAACAAAACAGCGTGTGAGATCCAACATGGTTTTTGTGGGTGGAAACTCTTACTTTAGGGAGTCTAAAACCTTAACAACATTCACAGTTTGCATCAGCAGAAATTTGTCTTTGGAATAAACGTTGGGTAAGCATTCGTTCCGACCAGGGAGTTGCTATTTGACAATACTAACTCCCTGTTGCGGCCACACTGCCTTGCATACGCGATGTACTGTATGTGTACGTATGTCGGCTACTTACGTGGGCAGTATGTACTGTAATTGGGCCGAATCTATCATTTTATGCAACGTTAAGAAACAGACAGACAGACAGGTTGTGCAACTGACTCAGTATAGGGAGATGGTATACAGAGATGAGCTCAAAACCGTAGGTGAAAACCTTATTTAGCTATTTTTTTCCCCCCACTTATACAACTGACATTTCTTTTTGGCGGGAATTACGGGGAAAATGTTACTCCATGTTTCATCAACACGAATGTTTTCCAATTTGTAGTAACGAAATGGAAACATGCATGCAAAACACTCCTCTTTTTGCTAATTTGACACATCTAATATGGTGGGAAGTACAGTCATATTGGCCTTTCAACTGTTTTTCTAGGTAGGTGTACGGTACTTCGGACACTCCTTGGTCTCGCACTTTGCTTTTGTTTTTATGTCTGCCATACATTGCTACTTATTTTGATGTTCCATTGTCACCAATTTTTTTTTCTTTTTACTAAAATGCTAATTTGTGTTCATGTGCTCTGCAAGGTGCACATCTTTTGCATACACAACTTGAAGAGGTTGTCTTGGAATTTTCCGTAACCCCCAATCACGGACTATTCCAATTACGTACAGTTCAGTTACGTGCTCTCTGATCGTCTAACTTGAGAAGCGAGGGGGTATCAATTGGTTTCTTCACACGGCTTTACTTTTTACGATGTATTATCCATTTTTCCGGGTACACCTGGTATGTTTGGTATACTTGTTAGCTATTAATTTTGATACTGTAGGTGTAGGTGTCAATGCCATGCCCACATATACCACACAGTTTATTTACAAGGTTTTCACACTTTGACCCTTGTTGACCTCAAATGACCGTTGACTGCCATTTAAAAAAAATAGAGTTCTTGTACTCTATAAGATCCAAGTACATACTTCATATGACATCTGTCCAAGCTTCCCTTCTTGAGATATTGCATTTACAAGATTTTCACAATTTGACCCCTGTTGACCCCAAATGACCTTTGACTTCCACCAAAAACAATAGGGTTCTTCTACTCAATGTGGTACACCAACATACCAAATATGGGATCTGTCCAAGCTTTCCTTCTTGAGATATCGTGTTTACAAGGTTTACAAGGTAGGGCGTCACGAACATACACACACATACACCTGCACATACACACACACATATACACACACATATGCATGATTACAAAGGTTATGATTATCATCGAAACCAAAAATGCGTTGACGTAAATCACTAACTGATTGAAAGATACTACAGGTGCATGGTGTAAGTTTTCCTATCTGGTATCAAAGTGTTGTTGCATATTGTGCAATCCCGGTTTAGTGCCATTAGTGCACAAAAGTCACAAGATAGTAAATAAGGTTCATAACTTCTAATAATACACTCAGGAATAAAATGTCTCCACCCAACAAAAGCAAATAACATTGACACTTGCAATAATGTTTTCTGGGACCGAGAACAAACCTGATATTTTCAACATTTATTCCAGCCCGATCCAGTATTTATAACTTTACCACATAAGTTTTTAGGTTTGCTCCGACCGTTGTTATGAGCATTGTGCGTTGAGAGGTCTTGTGTGGTGAGTGTTTTTTTCTGTTGTCTCTCTCCACCTCTTTTTTAAGTTTTTCATACACAAGAGTTCTGTGATAGCAATTCTGCCTTGAACACTGTGTGGCTTGTGAAGCAGTTGGAAAAAATGTCAGGTCCAATGTTTTTGTCCTTAAGGACATATTACATACAGTAGAATTCTTAATGGCTGCATTTGGATTTAACTCCGTATTGTAGTGAGACTTTTTCACTCACCAACTTTTGTAGTACTTTCTTCCCACGAGGGTCGGCATTGTGGTTAGCTACAATCGTTAAACCCTCTGATGAACAGACCCAAACTTCGTCAGGTGCACCCAACATGTTCTCCCAAATTTTTTAGGAGTAAAATTTTTCAATCGTTGCAAGTGTCACATATTGTCAGATTTTGTCGAGTGTGTCGGCAGTCGTCAACCTGGATGAACTACTACTGTAAACGTAACTATCAGTAGACAAATCCTCTCCAAGCAATCAGGACTGGCAAAGTCGTCCAGTTTATGCCAGGAGGCATTTAGGTAGAGTTAAAAAGTTTACCAGCACCATTACACTGGTAATGGGGGGGGGGAAGGCAGTTGCTGAGTGGAGAAAGGTAAGTGATGAGAATAGTATATCATGACATCTTACCTAGATCAGGTGGGTGCACCACATATCTGTTGTCGTTGATCTTCAGTTTGAACGGCTTTCTCATCAAAACATCAATGCTTGTTGACCTTGCAATGATTATGTCATCTGTGAAGGTGAAAATTTGAAAATACATCATTAACTTGCCAAATCATCAGTATAATCATAACTGTTGTGTTACATTTGAGAAATTCACTTGGGACTTGAAAAATTTTGCAACACCACTGTTTTTTTGTGTGTGTGTGTTGAAGAATGCCAAGATGACAACAGGTACTTTAAACTCTGCATCACAAATCTGCAATTACCACTTCTCTAATTCCTAGGCAAAAACTCCAAGCACAAACTGAGATTTTTAGCACTTTCAATACAAGCTGAAAATGTATGGGTTTGCTGCACATGCACAAAATATGCCCAACATATAGAAATAGAACTAGAAAGCCAAAAGGCTTAGTGATCCTTTCCCTTATGATATATATTGTAACAAACATGAATCACCCACATGAAAAGCATGAGATCCCACACAGTTATCCTACTTGAGATACCATCTTAGTAAGGTCAAAACCTTTTGAAATCTCGTGACCCAAAATGACCTTTCACCTCCACTTAAAACAAAAGGGATCACCTACCCTATATGGCCATCAACATGCTAAATATGAACAATTCATAAGCTAAGTATGAGATCCCTCACATTTATCACCCTTACAATATCATGTCTACAAGGTTTTGACCTTTTGTCAACCCAAATAACGTTTGACCTCCACAAACATGAGAAAACTCCCAAACGGATATGATGCTGCAGGGGAACAAATTGTATTTTGTTGTGTCTAATAACTTGATAAAAAGGTAAGCATGTTTATTTAATCAAAATTATAGCATTTAATTTTGTCGAGTTATGGCTATTGGTGAAAGCTCTTTAGTATTTGATTTTTTGGCGTGATGCCCTTCCCAATGATGTTCTTGAAAATTAACTAGAGCAGCAATGCTGCAGTTGCTCAACCCTTCTGATGTTAGGAAGTGTCCAGTTGAAACTTAATTTGGAACACATCTATGGTCCTAACATGGTTCATACTGTACACAAACTCATGTTGGGCTGGCCAGCACATAAACACTGTTGACCTAGCAATTGACTTTCGCAGCTGGACCGTTTCAGGGACAAATCTTAGCTATATAATACTGCCCAAAGGGGACAGGGATAGGGATCAGAAAGTAGACTTCTAGTACATGCCACCAATTTGTGCAGGGCAGTGGCATAACCAGAGGGGGCTGTCAAATGTCTTATTGTTCCCTCCCACTACCCCCAATGACATCGGTGAGTAAAAAAAACATTGGATGAAAACCACACCATGCATTTTTTAAGTAAATGCTGCTAAGTGGTGTGGAGTCTAATATTGATTCCGTAAAAAACAAATTAATGAAAAGAAAAGAATCTAGTATGATGAAATATGTAGGATTTTGTTGACAAATGAGAATGTTGCATCTATACTTAGTGAACCCCCCTGTAAGTGCCTGAATACATTAATTTAAACTGAACTAAACTAGCACTATGGATGTTATCAAAAATTTATCAACAATTTCTCTTTGTGGCTTTCACTCACCACCCTTGCAAAGACTTACCTTTTGGAAGTTTAAATTTCTAAATGTGGTTTGTCAAAAATGAAGAATATTTGGCCACAATTCACATGGTCTGGGAGGTTGGGAGCTGCCAATTCCTGCACTATGAGAGAAACTTTTGGCAAAAATTTTAGTGGTTTGCTACATTACCCCTTAGAAAGTGCAATAATCACTTGTCCCCCCCCCTTAATAAAAAGTCTGGTTATGCCACTGGTGCAAGGCCTTGACCAAGCCAAGACCAAACCTCAACTCCCTAACATTCTCTGATAACCATTCCAGCTAGACAAGGGAAACAACTGGTGAAGAACAACAACCCCTCTGTATGCAATGTCCACACAACCAGCAAGGAGGGCTATGTAATAAGCCGTGTTCCCATTTGAGTGAGCGCAGTGGATCAAGATCTACCGCGCTAGATCAAACTCTAATGGGAACGCGGATCAACAACGCTCACTCAAGATCAAGATCCACCGATTTTGATGCACCCATCGGGGTAGATCAGATCGACCGCTCTGGATCAAAGTTCGTAATGGGAACACATCGGTAGATCAAGTGACCCTGGATCTCCGGTTTATTCCTTCCCGGCATGCATTTGCTTTCCGGTGGCAAACGCGGGTAATTAGTTCTAACTTGAGCCTCGCTGGGCACGTCGCTAGTAGGGCAAGTGTATACACCATAGTGCAGTAGTGTAGCGTACATGTACAGCGCACATTTTCTGCCTGTATTTCGCTACTGATTGACCGAGAAGGGGCTAAGTTACTGCAATTCTGATAATGGTACTAATTTAGAATCGGTAGCAATCGGACAAGGTATCAGGTATAATTAAAAGAACTAGCGAGCACGTTCATATGGTACGGATTTTAAAGTTGCGCCCTGATAATTTATAAGAAATTTGGTCTGTTCGTTGACTTATTTTCGGTATGTTGCTTTTCAAAACAATTTCTTCTTACATCTGCTCTGTTACCGATAAATTGAACCCCTGATATAAAGTGTATATAAACTGCCGAATGGCATTTTAGTGCAACAAGAGAAACATTCTTCAAGTGGTCAACTACCTTCGATGTAATAAACTCTTAACTGAGGTAGAAGCACGAGCAAACTTGCCAAACCAGCAATGTTTACCTCCATATTAAAAAACAAATGACGTTCTTGACATGTGTTAATACCTCACGCTCCTAAGTACGTCGTAGAAGTGGGAACAAAGTTAGTGCTAAGCTGCGAAATTATGATATGACCAATACTATGCTGCTGTTGTAGTGTGCATGCAGTTAGCAACACCCGCACATGTACATTTTTGTGATACAGTGCTAGTGTGCGATATCCGACTTGTAAACGTTGGTGACCTTTTCGTGCTTACGCAATGTGTTCATACAACATGTTGATCTACCGCGCTCACTCAAATGGGAACGCGGTTCTGGATCAAGTTATTCGACACCACTCGATGCAATAAAACCATGATCCACCGCGCTCACTCAAATGGGAACACGGCTATAGATTCTAAAATTAGCTTTCTGGGAACTTTGCCATCATGGTACATTAGTTGTGTACACAGTGGACACTGGATACCACAGGGAGAACAAGTAATGCCCAAGAATATCAGTCAAAACAAAGTAACTGAAAACTATCTTACTCACGCTTTAGCTTGAGGCTATTCATTTAAGGTGGTGAGCATGCCCCTCCAGATAGGGCTCACTTCAACTCACTACAACATAATGTAACCACACAAATCAAGGGAGTGAGACTTCAAAAAGTATCTAAAGCACAAGGGAAAATGATCAAAAATAGCCAAAAATTATGACTTCCCTTTGTCCTATCATATAGTTAGGAACAACTTGTATTGCCATCCCAATGTGGCACCTTCACTGCAAATTTCTGATAAATCCACCAATAACTGCAGAAGAAGTAGGTTTTTGAACAGAGAGACAGACATTTTCTCCCCCTACAATACCACATGAGCTCTACCCACACTTCGTGGGTTGAGCTAACAAAAACTGATAACCCAGAAACCAGAATCTAGCAAGACTTGTAACTTTGCCTTTAGTCTACTTAAAGACACAACAAACAGTACAAGTTTCCCTGGTTTGATACACAGTAGTCATTAGTTTAATGCTTCCTTTGATTACCTGAACTACTTTAAGCCTTGCTCAGAGGGCTAAACAGAGACACTGTTTAAATCTGGCTCATCAGACTGTATGATTTATTCTGGACATTGTGGTTTCTACTGGCAGTCAACTGTGATAAATTATGCCAGATAACAGTGACCAATTTGACCAGAGGTGGGTCAGATACAATTTGATTCATTGAATTAAGCAATCACAGTTTATGCACGCTCAAGGATACTTGATCCAAATGATCAGTAATTTAGTTCTTTTTGTAAAACTAATAACCCGTGGTATATTTAATTAATTTCAATTTACAATTCATGCATGCTCACATGTCCTTGTGAGGACAGTGGCATACAGTTTGCCAAATAATAATCTTTGATACCAAATTTAATGTTGTCTTCATGTTTTCTCTAAGGTTATCGAAGAGACAATGTTGGAATGTCCTAAAAGAACTTCTTGTGCATCAAAAAACAGGAAACAATACCAGGTATATATTTTTTTTCACAATATATTCTGAAACATGAACATGCATTTCATTTTCATTAATATATGCCAGAAGCCAAAAAAGCAGTGCATCTCCCTGTTATTAACAGGCAACTCCCTACCCAGGTATTACAGTATTTCTGGACTAAGCAGTGCCGCCAACTTCAAGTGCTGCAAGCCAAATGATATGTTACTGCCAAAACTATTTGGCCCACTATTAAAAACTGAAGGCCAACCGATAAGAACTGTAGGTCAAGCGATCCTTAATTATGCCAATATTACCTACTTTCATTTTTAACAATTTGATGTCAAATAACCCCAAACTAGTTTTTGGCTCTACAACCAGAATGCAGAAATGCATTGAGGTTTCGATGATCCGATTAAGAAAATTTTTTGCGGAATCTGATATAGCATTAGTGTGTGTCATATTGAGCTACGTATGCTTCATATGAAATATGAGATCTGCACTAGCTTCCTTTCTTGAGATCATATCTACATGTTCACAATTTGACCCTTGTTGACATGGAATGACCTTCTACCTCCATTAGAGACTAACATTCTTGTGCTAAATGAGATATACAACTACACATTGAATATGATATCCATCCATTGCTTCCCTTCTTGAGATAATATGTTTACAAGAATTCCACACTGTGACCCTGTTAACTATCTTATCTATGATTATCTTTTCATGTCGCCATCGTCAAATGGCAGGAAAATATCTGCTTTAAGTATCACTTTAACTCTGCCATCAATTAAGACCTGATACATTCTGTAACAACCATGCAAAAGTATGCATTTGTTTTCTTCTTAACAAAATACTGTAGTGAGGAATCCAGACACACTGAGTGACAATATGCAACCATTAACTTGAAGAAATTAAGTGCCAAACACATTGGGGGGGGGGGGAAGGGGAGGGTGGGTGAGGGATGAGGATGGAAGATATTAGGAAGTTTTAAGTAGAACATTTACAAGTGTCGGTAAATTCTTTACCCATCCCCTGTGGCTATAAGCCAGTATGATTGAGCTTGGTCTCAAATGCATTGAGTTGGAGTTATGAAGTTAATTGTGTTGGTTTGTGGAACACTGTTATATATGGTGAACTTTTCTCCACTCTTTTTTAAGTTGAATGTGCAAAGTTTTGGTGTAAAATATGCCATCCTGTTCCTGATGACCCAATATAAGCTTAGCACTATATCAAGCAAGATAAGGCACATTTTCAAACAGTTTGGGTCAAAATTTACTTGCAAATCTTAGTCTAATCTGTTTCTGTACAGTAAGTGTAGGGCACCAGTAATACATGTGTTGGCTAGGGTCTATCTCAGTATTACGTTTACATGTTAGGCTACAGCAAATGTCCCAAGTCACTCTGAACTAAAATATCTCGTAGAACGAAACCTTCGAATTAAAGTTTGCGAAAATGATGCGGATTGCTAGTTTGGGGTCTTTTGCACATGCCATGCAAATGGTTTTATCAGTTTTGACCGATTGAGATATTTTTCTTATACAGTTTCGAAATTTGATCTTGTTATCCTGAAAATGTGAGATGAACTAAAGTACCAAGTGTGAAGAGACAACAAAACAGGGTGTGAGATCCAACATGGTTTTTGTGAGTGAAAACTCTTACTTTGGGGAGTCTAAAACCTTAACAACACTTGCAGTTTGCATCAACAGAAAGTTGTCTTTGGAATAAACATTGGGTAGGCATTCGATCCGACCAGGGAGTTGCTATTTGGCAATAGCAACTCCGTGTTCGGGCCGTACTATACTGCTTTGCATAAGCGATTAACTGTGTCGCAGCTAGCTAGTGACATGGGCAGCGAAGACCGTATAGCGCTGTAAGGCGCAAGACCGGCTACTCACACGAAATTGTACACAACTGCGCGTAGTATGCAATTGGAGGAGAGCATCCTAGTGAGCAACTTTGAGGTATTGAATGGTGTGGTATGGCTTATAAAGCATCTTCATACCTCTCCCTGTTATTGGGGAATCTGAAAAATGATAAGTTAGGTCTTTTACTTTGGCGAATTCGTCAATTTATTGAAGAACAGTGAGCTAAACTCTTCTTCCCCAACGCCATAACATGGAAATCGATAAACAACCCAGTCGTATACGTACACACACTTCATCGTATCCCATCAGCGCCGATGTTTAGTTTGCTCATTTAAATGGTGGGTGCTTCGCCCCACGGACAGACTGCGGCTTTATAAGTAGAGTAACCGGTCTTGCGCCTTACAGCGCTATAATGTCTTTGATGGGCAGTATGTACTTGAGACGAATCTATCATTCTTTGCAACGTTAACAAACAGACTAGATATAGATAGTTGTACAACCGTGCAGATGGATGATAGGGAGATACTGTAGTATAGCGAGATGGGCTCAAAACTGTGGATGAAAACCTTATTTAGCTATTTTTTTTTCCCACTTAAACCACTGAGGTTTCTTTTTGGCGGAAATTACTAAGAAAATGTTACTCCATGTTTTATCAACACACGTTTTCCAATTTGTAGTAATGAAATCGAAACACGCATTCAATTCACTCTTTTTGTTATTCTCATGAATCTAATATGGTGGCATAGTACCGCCATATCGGCCTTTCAACTGTTTTTCTAGGTAGGTGTACGGTATTTAGGAATACTCCTCGGTCTCGCACTTCGCTTTTGTTTTTATGTCTTACAAACATTGCTACTTATTTTGATGTTTCACTGTCACCAATTTTTTTTTCTTTTTACTAAAATGCTAATTTGTGTTTGATGTGCCCTGCAAAGGTACACAGCTTTTGCATACACAACTTGAAGAATGTGCCTTGGAATTTTCCGTAACCCTTAATCTCGGACTATTCCAATTACGTACAGTTCAGTTACGTGCTCTCTGATAGACTAACATGAGAAACGAGGGGGTATTAATTGGTTTCTTCACACGGCTTTACTTTTTACAACGTATTATCCATTTTTCAGGATACACCTGGTATGTTTGGTATACTTGTAAGGAGTTGATTTTGATACTGTGGAGTAGGTGTCAATACCATGCCCACGTATACCAGGTAAATCCAAACAGTTTATTTACATGGTCTTCACACTTTGACCCTTGTTGACCTCAAGTGACCGTTAACCGCCATTAAAAAAAAACATCGTTCTTGTACTCTATAAGATACACCTACATACTTCATATGACATCTGTCCAAGCTTCCCTTCTTGAGATATTGTGTTTACAAAGTTTTCACAACTTGACCCATGTTGAACTCAAATGACCTTTGACCTCCACCAGAATCAATAAGGATGTTGTACTCAATGTGGTACACCAACGCACTAAATATGACATTTGTGCAAGCTTCCCCTCTTGAAATATTGCGTTTACAATTTTTTCACAATTTGACCCCCAAATGACCTTTGACCTCCACCAAAAACAATAGGGTTCTTCTACTAAATGTGGTACACCTACATACCAAGTATGAGATTTGTCCAAGCTTTGCTTCTTGAGATATCTTGTTTACAAGGTTTTCACAATTTGACCCCTGTTGGCCCCAAATGACCTTTGACCTCCACCAAAAACAATAGGGTCTTTTCATTTAATGTGGTACACCTACATATTTAATATGAGATATGTCCAAGCTTCCCTTCTTGAGATATCGTGTTTACAAGGTTTTCACAATTTGACCCCTGTTGACCCCAAATGACCTTTGACCTCCACCAAAAACACTTGGGTTCTTCTACTTAATGTGGTACACCAACATACCAAATATGGGATCTGTCCAAGCTTTGCTTCTTGAGATATCGTGTTTACAGGGTAGTGCGTCACGGACATACATACACACACACACACGCATACATACAAATGCCATCATGAATGTATGGGTTGCTCTTATCATTGAAAGCAAAACCAATGTATACCTTTTCAGAATTGTTACCGAATGTATCAGTTATAAATCGATGACAGAGTGTAAAGAGGATATTTTCCTAACATTTGATGAAAGTGTACATGTTAAAATGGTCACTTTTTTCACTCTTTACAGTGCCGTGGTTAAATAAACTTTTGGTGAGCTAAAGCCATTTTACTTCAGCATTTTTTTTTTGTTGCCATAGCAACTTTCATACTTGTGAGGGCTGCCTGCTCATAACACATAAAATCACAGCTTCAAGCTTTCCCTGCTTGAGAGATCATGTTTACTAGGTTGTCACAATTTCAATCCTTTTGACCCCAAATGACCTTTAACCCCCAACCAAGACCAATAGGGTTCTTCTACTGAATGTGATGCACCTACTTCTTACGTATGACATACGTCAACGCTTCCCTCATTGACATATCCTGTTCACAAGGTTTTCACAGAGTGACAACTGGTGACCCAAAATGACCTTTGACCTCCACCAAAAACATAAGGGTTCTACTCAATGTGATATACATAGACATTACATTTGAGATCTATCAAAGCTTTCCTCATTGACATAACCTGTTCACAAGGTTTTCACAATTCGACCCCTGTTGACCCAAAATGAGCTTTGACCTACACCAAAAACAATAAGATTCTACTAATCAATGTGGTACACTTACATACTACATATAAAACTGTCCAAGATTCCCTTCTTGAGATATTGTATTTACAAGGTTTTCACAGTTTGACAACTGTTAACCCCACCTCCACCAAAAACAATAGCATTCTTCTATTCAATGTGGCACACCTACATACCAAATACAAGATCTGTCCAAGCTTCACTTCTTGAGATATTGTTTACAAGGTTTTCACAGTGTGACCCCTGTTGACCCCAAATGAATTCTCACCTCTTCCAACAACATCAGAGTTGTTCTACTATTTGTGGTACATTTACATTCCACATATAAGATCTATCTAAGCTTCCTTTCTTGAGATATTTTGTGTTTACAAGGATTTCACAATTTGACCCCTTTTAAGATAAGGGGAAATTTCCCCTTACGATTTCCCCTTATGATAAGAGGAAAGCGTGGGTTAAGAGGGGATCCAACAGTGAGTTTGATGTCGCCGTGGGTAGCTATGACGGGGCGAAAGTGTGAAAATTGATTGGTCTCTTCGCCCTTAATGGACTGAAAACCCTGTTCCCGGACCAGGAGATAGGTCTCTACCGAGATGATGGATTAGGCACTTTTAAAAAGGTAACGCACCGCAACGCACGTAACAGCAAAGCTGAGACAATTCTTCAACGCGCATGGCCTAAGAACTGAGGTTAGCAAGCACTTTGTTTTACTTGGACATTACCCTCAACTTAGACAACAATTTCTTCCAATCTTACAGAAAGCCTGGTGACCAACCGCTTTACATTAACGCAGAATCGAACCACCCACCCTCAGTCATCAAACAGGTACCAATAAGTGTTAAGACGAGAATTTCCCAACTGTCGTGCACCGAAGAGGCATTTGATAACACTAAGCAGGCATATGAAGGGGCCCTCTACACAAGTGGTTTTGACTCCAATCTGACTTTTAACAGCAACCACGCACCCACCCAAAGACAAAGCAGAAATAGGAAATGGAAAATTATTTGGTTTAACCCCCCCCCATTTGGCAGGAATGAACAGACCAACGTTACTGCCGTTTTTCTTAAATTAATCAAAAAGCACTTCCCCCAGCACCACATTCTCCAGAAGATTTTTAACAAAAACTCTATAAAGGTTAGCTATAGCTGTATGCCCAACATGAAGTGCGTCATCAGCAAGCACAATAGTAGGATCCTCCAAACAGAAAAAACCGCCAACGACGACAACAAGTCCATGTGCGATTGTCACACAAAGAGCGCATGTCCCCTATCAGGTGAATGCCTCCAATCCAGCATTGTGTATGCAGCTGACGTCATTAGTGACCATTCAACCAAAACGTACATCGCCCTCACCAACAATCAGTTCAAGAACACTTTAACAACCATAAGAAATTGTTTAGCCATCCGATTTACGAGAGGGAATCCGAATTGTCCAAGCATGTATGGACGCTCAAACGAAAAAATATCGATTTTGAGATCAAATGGAGAGTGATAAAGAAAGCGCCCAACACTCACTCTCCCAGCGGCAGCTGTAACCTCTGCCTGGAAGAGAAGGTTGCTTTTCTCCATACCAACAGAGCAAATCGACTGAATAGCCGGTCCGAGCTAGTGTCCAAGTGTAGGCACAACGCCTTGCAACCATGCCCACCAGACCGTGACAGTATTACCTGATTTGAGTGTAATGTGTACAAAGCATCATACTTGAAAATCGCTTTCAGCGTGAAACACGTGCAGTAGACTGTTATCATAGCATATTAGTATTACAACTACATACATACATACACACATACCTACATACATACACACACATACATATATATATATACATACATGTTGTAGTTGAGTCACCACAATCCAACGCCTAGACCGAGTCCGAGTCACGACCCTTCAAGACCACGTCCGAGTCACCATGCCTTGAGTTCAAAGCCGAGTCCGAGTCACTACCTTACTAATTACCGAGGCACTATGCTTCAAAGCTCTCAAAGTCTCTTACAATATCTCATATGATTTATTGGTCTACTGTAGTGTAGGTAGCAGTAATTGTTCTTTATACTGGTCTGCTGGCTAGTATTAAACTTGCAACACTTTCAAAGGCACAATAATCAATAAAGTGGATCAGTTAATCAGTTATTTACATTAGCAATGTCCAAAAACTTTTCACTCATATACCACAGTTTAACTGTGTAAAATATACAAATCAAATACATGTATGTCTTTTTTAAGAAAATGAAAGAAATGGTCAACTGAAAACCACATGTAAACTGCTATTTGGCATTCAGTTCATTGTCATACTTGCTACAAAGCTATGCAAGCTGAAGCAGATTCAAATGATATACATGTTTCTTGCATTTCAGGAACATGAGAGTCTCCTGCATACAGTAGGTAAGGATGACTTTATGCTTGATGTGGATTGTGGACACATGGTAATGCCACTTATAAATGATGCACACAGCGAGTGAACCTCTAAGAGGCACTGACAAAACGTGGCAAACTGAAGCATATAGGGCATATTTCATACGTGCCATACTCTCGCCCTTTTGCTAAGATGCCTCTGCAATGTGAAAAGGTGATGTCATCTTTGTAATTTCTTTCATTTGCCAGTGTGAAGTAACTATTCTTCTAGTTGCCTTTCTCAAACACCAGCTTTGGGCCAGCCATGGTTTAAGTGTGATCACTATGTTAACTTAATAACATTCTCATGAATACTGCCCAAATGTGCTACTAAACAATGCTTGGCAAATAGAACAGTGCATTGCATTATGGGTAGGTAATTATCATAAATGCATTATGTTGTATAATACTGCAACCTTTTTCTTTGAAATGTTAATACTACTCATGATTTATACTTAACGTCCTATGTCACTTACGTAGAGTGAAAAGGAAGGTCGCTCCCAACCAAGACCTTGGGATTGCTCCCTTTGCAATGGCCTTTGCCAGCTCAATCGGTATGGGGGCCAAGGCCAAAAAACGGAGGTGGGGTCGTGAACTCGATACGGTAACCCTCAGAGATGACCCCTAATACCCAACGGTCAGGCGCAATCACACACCATGCTGGCATGAACACATCACTGGAGCGCTACCCACCTTGACACGACTGCTGCAGACCGTTGGGTCGTCCGTCACAGTTACCTGAGCCACTCTGCTGCGTATAAGGCTGGTATCTGCCCTTGCCAGATTTTCCCTGGTGGTACTGGCCTTGCCACGAATGGCGTTTTCACGAGGGACCCTGCTGACAGGATGACTGGCCCTTTGGGTTCCCCAGGCAAGACATATGTTTGTCTGCCTCACTTCCTCCCGAATTTTAGCATCGAACTGTCCACCAAAGAGATCGTTCCCCAAGATAGGGGGGTTCCCTAAATGCTTCGACAGCTTACGAGAAAACCAGTCCAGGTAATCCAGAACCTGGTCGCGTCCCGTTGTGATCGCCTTAACAGAGATACGAGAGAACTGATCAAGCACACTTCTCACCACCTAACAGGGCACTCCATATCCGCTCAGGAGATGACCGCCGTTTGAGCCTGAGAAAACAAATGATTGAGGAGTTCACCAAAGAGCAGCAGCGCCATACTTCAAACTTGCTCGCGACGACCAAACAACATTGTACATCGAAGACTCCAACTGGAGGAAAGTCTTACCATGGAACTTATTGGGGGCATCTGGGATGCCCGCTGTACGCAATCGTTCCTTGACCCGCACAGGGATGTGCGGCCCCGTAAAATGTAAAACAATCGAAATTCGCATGTGAAATGCGTCTCGTTGGAGAGCCGTCCACTGGTGAGCTGAAGCCAGAGATCGGATCCCGCTCGCGACTTGGTGAATACGTCGTCGAAGTATCTTACCATGCACCACTGCGGAACAACAAATCCACATCGCGTGACAGTGATGCCAACGGGCGTGTGCACTCAGCTCGTGGGGCCAACGGGCCCTTCTGCTTGGGAGGCTCACAATCTGAGAGCAAGCCTTCTAGTTGATCTTTTACTTGGCAGAGCATAGCATCCTGCTCACACTGCGGTGATCAGTGTCGACACCGGCGGAAATCCTGGACCTCGGACATAGGGGACAAATCCGACGATGAGTCACGACAGTCCGCAATACATCTCCGAGTTCAATCGTGGGAAGGTTCACTGACATCAGGGGTAACCCTTGAAGTCACGGGTCTGCCTTGAAAACAACTCTTAACCCAAGGCAAACAGATCGAAAACAGTGCTGTTCTCCACCACTGGATCCTCCTGGATAGTATCTTCTGGCTAGGCCGGCCTCTCCTATTGGGGTGCGGAACTGGAAACGTTGGCTGGACTTACGCCATCTCTGACAGCCGCCAACAGTGGTCGGGGCTAAGCGCCAGCAGGCTCGGGAGTAGCCTGCAGATGAGGACTTATCCCGGACACCCTGGGGGCCTCAGGACAGAGCTTACACCTCTAATGGAGGCCTGTGCATGGGAAGGACTAATGCCTTAACGGAAGGCGGCCTCTTCTCTCTGGTTGGGTATTAGGCCATCCTTGATGGAGGCCCGAGCAGAACAAGGTGTGTCCAAATGCGAGGTCGCTACTGTGTGCAGATTACAGCACACGGGTACGGCTCGAGTCACGGCTTGAATCCTGGGCACGATTCTTAGCTAACATAGCTCCCGGATACCGATCTCTATTGTGGAATGATGGGCACTGCTCGGATCCCAGGCTTTCTGGTGCCGGCTCTCGGCTAAGGCTCTCTCCCGCCAGCCGCGACTCAGATGTTTGACGGGCCAGAAAGGTGGCCTTCTTCCTTTTGGCTTTGGGGGCGGTCTTGCTTAAAGTGGACCTAAAGTCAAAAATTTCAAAAATATATTTTATAAAGCTTGAAAAAAGCATCAAAATGTTTCAATTCCCATCTTCACAGGGCATTCCTGAGCTGAGATATAAAATGTTGAAGCTACAATCTTGGACAAAATACCTTGGGACACCCCATGCCCCCGTTCAATGTTTGCTATAGTATTGCTGTTCAAAGGGTACATTCACTTCTACAGCGCAACATTGGGAAGGGGCGCGGGGTTTCATGTTATCCTCTCACCTAAAATTCAGTATTATATTTGCAACATACGACAAAGTGTCCCAACAATTTTGTCCAAGATTGTCTGAGAATTTCGAGGGGTTAGAAGCATGCGCGGTTTACAGGAAAAATCGTCAATTTGAAACAAGTTAAACGGCAAAATGGGGGGTGATATTCCTTGCAACAAGAAACGTCAGCAGTGCATGTTCGGCATGTTTGGGGCCTATATTGAAGTTGGTTTACTGTAATAACATTATTGTGTGAATGTTGTCAATGTTATAACGGAGTAAGGGGAGGAATAAGTTAGTCAAATTGATATATTTGCACTAAATGTGTTAAATAAAATGCAGTCATTGGGGAGGTAACATTATAACTCCAATGCATCTTGTCGACCATGAAACTACTTTAAAACATTTTGTATGATACAACTGACGTACTTTCGGCTCAAACTCTGATACTGAGACAGGTAACGAAGAAAAAAAAAACAAACAAAAACAAAAAAAATACCCCCCAAAAAATAACATGTGAGTGGTCCGTTGAAGAAGATTGATGTATATGTCTTATTTATTCAAATTGTTCACAGTGATGACGTGGTGTCTGGTATTAAAGTAACTACACTTAATGTCTATAAGAACTGACTTGAGGGTTAATCTGGGTAAAAAAGTGTACTATCACTATACAAAATAAACCTCTAAAATGCAAATTTAATAAATGTGACGTTTGCTCATATTCACATAGCAGTGACATTGTGGCACCCATTCTATTGTACCGTACATGGTGCACTGTAATATGTCAGTCATTTTAAGCAGTTTCAACGGACTTCACAGTACATATTTGTTGTTAGAGCTATATCATTATGTTAATATACATATACATATTACCTTATGCTGTATATGAATGAATGAAAAATGAGAAGTTGACAGACATTTGAGTTTATAAATGGGTAATTGAGCAGTGAAAAACACTATGGTCATGCCGTGAATCGAACCCCGGCCTCCCCATCCAAGCTGACTTAGACCTGACAACAGCGTCCGACAGTATAGGTTAATGAAACCCACGTTCTACCAAATGTTTTGACAGGAAAATTTAAGCAACCCGTGGAAAAATTGCGTAGATTACAAGACTGAAGATTACATATGTTACCAGCTTCATGCAATGTAAAAATTGCAGTCACAAATCTTGATTTAGCGGCCGAAAAGGTAAAAAACCAGCCTTTACTAACGTTCTACCATTTATTTTAATATTAAGCTGAATCTACAGTTCTGACTTTAACGCATTTTGGTAGAACGTGGAGCTACTTCAGAATATATTATAACTGGGATTCCTACCAGCATTCTACAATTGCAGTAACACTCCTGTTGCAATGCAATGCAACAGCTGCCCATCAATGTTATTTCTAAACGCAACTATTTCTGCCCGCATACAAAACCATGAAACGATCTATTCATTCATGATCACTCCTTTCCAACAAAACATATACAAATAAACCCCCAAAATTAAAATTAAACTTGTTATGTTCATAGTCGAAATTCAGAATACTTTCATTTGAAAATCCCCAGACCCATAGGCCCCGAAAACTAATTTTTATGATGCACCTTGTCCAAAAATGTTCAATTTTCTTTCGAAATTTTGCTCCAAAATTGCTCCCAAAAAACTTAGACAATCTTGGACAAAATACCTTGGGACACCCCACGCCCCCGTTCAATGTTGGCTATAGTATTGCTGTTCAAAGGGTACATTCACTTCTATAGCGCAACATTGGGAAGGGGCGCGGGGTTTCATGTTATCCTCTCACCTAAAATTCAGTATTATATTTGCAACATACGACAAAGTGTCCCAACAATTTTGTCCAAGATTGTAGTTCACTAAATTCAAAATGGTAGATTGCGCAATAATTTGTGATGTCATTCTTGTACTACTCAAATTGCCATCTTTGTTTTACTTTGTTTCTTCGAACGCCATCACACGTTGTTCCAAAATGCGATCATTGTTTTATGGTTATAGGGTGAGTGAGCTATAATAGCCCTCTCCTTACAACATGCTAACAAAGAAACAGTAATTGTGTCAAGGTCAAACAAACATTTTAATTTCAAAAGGAAACAAAAGCAGGTAATGTGAGTTGTACAAGAAGGCCATCACAGGCTATTATGCAATCAATGATTCCAAATTTAGTGAATAAATTTCAACATTTTATATCTCAGCTCAGGAATGTCCAATAAAGATGGGAGTTGGAACATTTTGATGCATTTTTCATGTTTTGTAACATATATTTTTGACAATTTTGACTTTAGGTCCACTTTAATTGCTTCTCTCGCTTATGGAGCCACTCCAGGGGCCACACACAGCAGACAGTGCACGGAAACCTTCCTTCCAAAGTCGGCACCGCGTGTGGTCGTGATAAGAACTAAAGGGATAGAACCTCTTACATGAGGAACAAACATCCTGAAATCTTTCCATACCTGTAGGGGAGGCTAAGGAAAATGAGGTATCACAGGCATGAGAAAACTACTGGAACAAAACGGGGAGAGAGCAAGGAACGAGTCCTCACCGGTGACACCAAATGCAAAGACCACTGTCGGCCTGGAACCCACATAAAAGAACAGATTCTCAAGCAAAGGTAACCTGGCCTATGAATACGACAAAATAAGCAGCCCGGGAGGAGGGAAAACTCCAAATCCCGAGAAACACACCTAGAAATTAAGATACACATGAGGAGGCTAACATTGAAGGCGAGGAGCCTAACACGGTTATGTGATTAACAACAAAACTATGTTACATAACAACACAGGGTCTAAGGTCTTCAGTAACTCAAACCCAACATGCACTTGTCAAAAGACATTTGGGGAAACACATAAACAAGAGCCCAAGGGCTCTGTGGTTCCTTGCACAGATGGAGAGCACATAATGTAAATTATGAAGTAAAAGGAAGCATATTGCATTACTTTGTACGATAGCCCATATGGTCCATTTCTGACCATGAACTCTCACTTTTGTAACATTAAATTCGTAGAGAGAAAAACATACTTCATGCTTTTATAAAATGGCCCATGTCAGACATTGGACCCCAAACATGACAAACATGCACCCACATGGAACCACTTCCATAGCACTAATGTGACCATCAACAGTGTAATACATGCAATCTGTAAGAGAAGAAGTATTTTGCATGATTTCACAACAGACTATGGGCACTATGGTTCCTTGTACTTGAAATACGCATACTGTAAAATGATATGCCTGAATTCATAAATATCAAAAAAGCCATTTCAATTAATGCAATGAATTGCAGATGTTGATTTAGAACTGCAATATACAGCAATACCCCATTCATTTTACAAAACACAAACAGCTGTAGATCTCTGCAAATTGCAATAAGGCTTATCACATCTATGCCCCTTTAAAGTCCATCAATCTGACAACATGCCCTGGAGGGAACTCCTGGGGTCTACCTGTAGTTTAAACTGGCAAGAACACCAACTGACTTATTTTCTTTCACTGTGTTCTGCCCTCTTCACTAATTGAAAAGACACATGAATGAACACATTAGCACTCACGCACGAGGAGGTAAACTGATCCAGCCAAAACTTGTCTGTTGTGACCACCTACAGTACTGCATAACAGCACAATTGCTGCTTCCTCATTTGATCAAGAAACTGCTAACTCAAGCAGTACTTCCATGATGCACTGGAGGGGGACTGATGGAACATATGAGTATCCATAGCATCACAAGGTTTTCAGACTTATGCCCCCAGTTCCCCCAGATGACCTTTGACCTCCACCAAAAACACTAGGGCACACCTTCTCAATATGGCGAACCTACATACCAAGTTTGACTTTCATCTGACTTTCCCCTATTGAGTTACAGCGTACCCAAGCAAAACAGACTTTTGCCCCCCTTCCCCCAGATGACCTTTGACCTCCATCAAAAAGGATACGGCGCACCTTCCCAATATGGCGAACCTACATACCAAGTTTGACTTTCATCTGACTTTCCCTTATTGGGTTACAGCGTACCCAAGCAAAACAGACTTTTGCCCCCCCTTCCCCCAGATGACCTTTGACCTCCATCAAAAAGAATAGGGCGCACCTTCCCAATATGGCGAACCTACATACCAAGTTTGACTTTCATCTGACTTTCCCTTATTGAGTTACAGCGTACCCAAGCAAAACAGACTTTTGCCCCTAGTTCCCCCAGATGACCTTTGACCTCCACCAAAAACAACAGGGCACACCTTCTCAATATGGCAAACCTACACACCAAGTTTGACTTTTATCTGACTTTCCCCTATTGAGTTAGAGCGGTCCTAAGCAAGTGTCACAGATACACACACACACACATACACACACACACACACACGCCAACCTGACTGCATAGGTTCCTTTGCTGACGCAAGGAACCAAAAAGGATACTCATCCAAAATGGCCCTGGGAGGGTGCAGAAGGAGGAATCCAAACAGACGTGTATAAAAAGTCCCAGAAAGATGTAAACAGTAGCAGATTGTAGAAGATACAGATGGGCAGCAGAAACTTTGCTGTAAGACCAAAAGGCTGGCAATTACGGAAGGGCGGTGACCAGATACACACACACACACAAAATTGCCAGATGCTAGACCATGGTCAATGTAGTAAAGCATAGGTTATATGAGGTGAAGGCGTTCAAGATGCGAATCCTACTGTTGCACGCGCCCATTCAGACTCACCACTGTCCTATGAATAGCTGTTTGCCACTTTGTAAATAGTAAGTATTGATAAGGTCACAAGTATTGTGTCTGTAAGAATGGTGATCATGGGAGAAGAGTCTCCACTTTTTCTGGAGATCCCTATGAAGCCACTTAGCATGCTGGATCATGCAATTCTGCTACATGATTCTGCAGTGGATTTATCTGGTCATGAGTGAGGGGAATAGATGAGGCTTGGTAAATAATTGATCTTAAGACTGCAACATTACCTTCACTGTACAGAGCAACACGTTCCACTCCTCCATCCTCTGATTTGACATGAGCTAGGAAGTCTCCTACCGTCTCTGTCACAGGTTTCAAGGTGAATTGACAAGTCTCCTGTTTAGAAGGGAGTGGAACTAAGATTGTCGGCAATCCGTTCTGCAGCTCGCATTTCAGTTCTGAAAGGATAAAGAAATCAAGATACACTACATAGGAACACTTCTCATTGCTATGTTGCACTATCAACCAGACAGTGAAAGGACTTTGTGATTCCTTGCCAATATTCATGAAGATAGGATGCATACAAAATTTGCAGAATACTGCATTGTTGAGTTGACATCCTTGCAAGACTTTGGAACTAACTGTTTACAGTGGAGACACACATTTGGACTGTAACATATAACTAACCTCAAAGAATGGAGAAAGATAATCTACTTGCAAGAGGTTAACAACAGACACGAGTGAAGTTCAAGGCAAGTTCAAACATGTTCTCATACCGTACTTTCATTTGTTTGAGATTGTGACCTCTGCTAAACCCAATAACTTTGACCTCCACAAATATGACAGATGATACACTCATCAGGAACTACAGTACGAATGTCAAATTTATATCTCCTTGTCAACAAGAAAGTGTATGATTATAAATATTGGTCGAAAACACAGTTACATTTCAGCAATCTTTAACCAGAAAACCAAAAGGCATTGTGGTTTCAATGATTCAATTATGAGTATTTTGAATCTGGCATATTGCATATTGTGTGGATATGTTGATCCCAAATGACTTTTAACCTCTAACAAAATCAATAGGTGTCTTGCACCCGATAAGGTGGATCTGAAAATCAAATATGACATCTGTCCAAGCTTCCTTTTATGTTTACAAGGTTTTCACAACTTGATCCCAGTTGACCCCAAATGATTGTTGGCCTCAACGGAAAGCAGTAGGCTAGTTTTGCTCAATAAGGCACAGCTCCAAACTCCACACCAGTTATGTAGATGCTTCTGTTCTTGCAATATCATGTTCATAATATTTAACAATTTGAGCTCCTCTGGCCCAGAGTGACCTTTGACCTCCATCAAAAACAAAGGGTTCTTCCATTTAATGCAACACATTGACAAACTACGTAACAAAAGTTTCCATGATTCCTACCTTGAGATAAATATTAACAACATTTTTTCAGTGTTTGATCTCTGGTGACCTCAGATGACATTTGATGTCCACCAAACACCACAGGCTTTTTCCTCTCAATACGTCGCATCTATGTATCAGGTTTGAGAACTGGCAGAGCTTCCCTTCTTGAGATACTGCAATAACAAGATTTTTAGTGTTTGACCTCTGGTGACCTCACATGACCTTTGACCTCCACCAAAAACAATAGGGTTCTTCCTCTCAATATGGCACACATCTGTCCTAAGTTTGAGAACTTTCAGTGCTTCCCTTCTTGAGATATTGCGATAACAAGATTTTCAGTGTTTGACCTCTGGTGACCTCAGATGACCTTTGACCTCCACCAAAAACAATACGGTTCTTCCTCTCAATATGGGGCATCTATGTACCAAGTTTGGGAAATTTCCAACTTTCCCTTCTTAAGATATCGTGATAACGAGCTGGAATCACAAACACACACACGGCTTTGTTTTCCATTCATTCCGAGGATTTCATTGTGCTTTCTTTTGTTCTTTCTTCCTCAACCCTAAACTTAACAATAGACTGTTTATTGTTAATCTTGCGAGGACGGGAGAAACCTATTAAATCTCCTACACAGGACCTAAAATCTATTGCTTCGATCCTCGATCCCACCCTAAAAACAAGGGCACACACACACGCACGCCAACCTGACTGCATAGGTTCCATTGCTGACGCAAGGAACCAAAAATCAGTAAATAGTAAATTTGACTCCATTTACCATACAACCAATACATCTTAGACATATTAGCATCATGCACAACCTTACCAAGTTAAAAGTTTATCGCTCCAATACTTTTCAAAGTATTCTAGAAAAACTACAACTTGGACAGGTGCGGACGCACACAAACACATGCAAGCACACACACGCCCACATACACGCGCAAACATATTGGCACAGACATGTTTTCATGTAGGACCCACTTGTACCCATGGTCACTACCCCTAGGGTGTCGCTACTCATCCACTCCAAGCGTTTCCATGGCAACCGTTCTCCCGTGGATGCACAGTACAATATATAGCTTCACTAGCCAAGTGACTACAATATCTCATCTTAGCCCCTACAGGGCGATGAGGTAAAAAATACCTCTAGCGGCAGTAGTGCTGTCACATACTGTCTAATTTGCTAAATGCTTATGTCCGAAAATCCATTCAAATATATATCTCCATTATATCACCCACATTCAATCTTGAACAAAAAGTAAAATGAATTACTGTTCTAGTAAACAACTGTATTTTTTACTCATAGTCGATTTTTTTCAAGTTATGTAAAAAAGAAAACAACGTTAGCAAACGTTTCTAGAAGATTCCACATATACCTCCTTTACTACGCTCAATGTCAAACAAAAACTTAAGCTTAGGTCTGTATGTGCATACCATCTGTAAAGAGACAGTGGTCATATCACATTCACATCCCATTGAAATACGAACATATTTTGCTATGATCAAAACCCTTCACAAAGTCAACATCCTGCTACTTCAAACCTTTAATCTAAACATTTTTAAGTGACTAGGATCAACGAACAAAACAAAAAAAATATTATTCAAAATGGTTCTTGAAAAAAATCAAAAGTCTGCAACGTACAACATGTCATTTTTACCCTGTAATATGGAAATATGAGTCACTGAGTTGGTTAGGCTATTCGCTATACATCCACTATGTTAGGATATCATTATTTGAAATTTCCTGTCAATGATCTAACCTGTTATTTTTCACAAGACTTTTGCTGACATTTTTACTTCAAAATTGTATGTAATACTGTTTGCTTTACTTGACATGAACAACGTTTCATGGAAGGTTTTAGTTTTGAAGCAATATCAATGACTTTGTTCTGATCAAACGTTCATGCGTGACTGACCATGAAAGAGACTGAGCAAAACCCCCACTGATAGATTTTGGTTAGTTTGATAATAATAAAGTTTGATCATGCTGGATAACAAGGGTACATTCATTTAATTTTAATATATATATAGCGACACTGCCGCAGACTGATATTCGTAGCAAGAATGGAAGTTTGCCTCAAAACTTTTGCTAACTTCGCAAATCAACAGAAAAAGTTGTGCGTCCTCCAAACTCACACGCCTTGCCTAGTGTGTGTCCTGCATCATTTTGGCGTGGATTTCACCCAAGGTCCCAGATTATCGTGGGCCCTGCATCCTACCAAGAAGACAGCCTCTGACTCTCTGTACAACTGAAAATGTTGTTTTTGAATAAACATGCAGAATATCACTGCAAATAGTAATGAATTTGTTTGCTTTTTAATGTTAAAAGTAACCTGCTACACAATTCAAGTTTTCCATGATTTCTATCTTCAGATGTTGGGTTAACAAACTTAATTTTACGTAATTGACCTCTGGTGACTTCTATGTTTCCCCAAAACTTACTGGTTTGTGAATTCGCTAGCGACGTACTCACCTCATATAGCCTATACATTATGGTATTGACCATGGTCTAGCATCTGGCAATTTTGTGTGTGTGTGTGTGTGTATCTGGCCACCGCCCTTCCGTAATTCCTAGGCCGACAAAGCTTTGTAAGACAGTGAAGTGCCAATCGGTAGGTAGAGAAGAAAAGGAGAGAGGGAGTAAACCCAAAACGGTGCTTACCTAACTCCACCTAGACGAAGATCGACCGTTGGAGTCGGAAAAAAAGGCGTCCCCTGAAGATTCGCCCCAGGTGAAGTGCCCTAGCCACGACTGGCGTGGGCAGAGGCGTGTGTAAAATGGGCTTGCGGCGTGCCTAACGCTCTTGCGGCCACGACTACCAAATCCTGAAGTGGGGAGGCGGGCGGGTCATTATATGAGGTTAGTACGTCGCTAGCGAATTCCCAAACCAGTAAGTTTTGGGTAATTCACAGCGCGTACTCCCTAACCTCCTATAACCTATGCATTTGTTGACACAGGGGTGTCGGAGGCGGGCAGGTTGGAAGGACGCGGCGCCCAGATGGGCTGGAGGACGGCAAGACTATCCAGCGTGAGAGGGTCTCCATGGAGGCCGGCGTGAACGGGAGGCCGGCGTGAACGGGCGCCGCAGGAGTATGAAGAGCCGGTTTGACATGCGAATATTCTTAGTGTGCGCGATATACCATTTGAGGGCACGGACCGGGCAATGCAGCCTGTCCTCCGCCACCGAGGAGGTAGTGCTAAGTTTTGGTAGCTTGATCTCCCCTGGAGTAAAGGAGAGCGTTTGATTGTTGGCCAGGAATCACCGGTCTGGAAGGAGGCAGACCCCAGCAGGGTCAAAGGGTATGAAGCCCACCTGGAGTGTGAGTGCATGGAGCGAGGCTCGGCGCCGGGCCGAGGCTGTGGCCACGAGGAAGAGGGTCTTAAATGTCAAGAGGTCCAGCGGGGCGTTGTGCAGCGGTTCGAACGGGGTTTGGAGAGTTTATCAACAACCACGTTGATGGACCAGGACGGTGGTAAGCGCCGCGATAGGGGCCGTTGATGGAACATGCCCCGCAGGAGCTGGCGCAGGGCCGCGTTGATGCCTACTGTGGACCCATCTCGGAAACCGCGGTGGACCGCCGCCACGGCCGACCGGTAGTTCCTGATTGTGCTGATTTGTTTTCCTTCTCTGAAGAGGGCACAGAAGAAGCTGGCCAAGTCTGGGGCGGACATCTCCACGGGATCGAGAGAGTGCTCAGCTGCCCACGTTTAGTAGCGCTCCAGACGCGAATCATAAGTGCAAAGCCTCGCGGGAAGCCTGGCTGCCGCGGCAATGTTCGCAGTCTCTGCTGAAAAGTCGGCTGCTTGGAGAGATGACCTGACAGTGACCATGCAGCCAGCCGGAGTGTTGCCAGGTCTGGATGGCATAACGCCCCGCTCCGCTGGGTCAGCAGGTCCTGGACCGGTGGAAAGAGGAATGGAAGGTCGCACAGGAGCCGCAGGAGCAGGGGGAACCACGGTTGGTTCGGCCGCACGGTGCGACGAGGAGGTCTGCCGGGGTGCTCTGGAGCCGGCGGAGGACTGTGTAAATCAACGCGAATGGTGGAAACCCATACATGACGAGACCCGTCCTCGGAAAGGAGAGGGTATCGACCCTACACAACGTGGGTGTTGCGTACTGTGATACGAAGGTCAGTAGGCGCGCATCGGAAGAGGTCGCAAACATATCCACGAAAGGCCGACCGTAGAGGGCGAAGAAGTGATTTGCCCATCGGCCCACAAGGGTCCAAGCCCCGGAGTCGTAATTGCCCCGGGAGAGCCGGTCTGCAACTATGTTCTGTTGCCCCGTGAGGTGCGACGCCCAAAGCGTAATCCCAGGGACTGGCACAGCAGGAGGAGGTCCCATTCCTTGCGCAGCTGGGCTGCGGACTTGGTGCCCCCGTGGCGGTTAATGTACGAGATGGTCGTGGAGTTGTCCGACCGGACCGTGACGACGTGACCCACCAGGGACAAGCGCCAGTGCCGGATACAGTTGGTGTCTCGAGGACATTGATGTGATGAGCTGACTCCTCCTGTGTCCACACCCCTGCTACTACCTGGTTGCTCCAGGTTGAGCACCATCCCGTTAGTGACGCGTCAGTTGTGATCATTGCGAGAGGAGCATTGTCGCAGAACGGCCTGCCCGCCGTGAGCTTGTCCCCATGCGCCCACCAATGGAGGAATGGGTGCAAATCCGCTGGTAGAGGGATCGTGGCCGACTCTGGGATGGGGGCGTACGTGAGGAAGTGGCGCTGGAGAGGCCGCATGTGATGGCGGCAGAGGCCTAAGAGGTCTACAAGGCTCGCCATCCTGCCCAACAACTGCTGCAGGGCACAGCAGGACAGGGGACTGTGGAGCCGAAAGCAGCTTGGTTGCTCCCACCCGAAGATCAGAGACCCGTTCCTCATTCTGGAACACCATCCCGAACGAGAGGTCGAGGCGCACGCAGAGGTAGACGATGGACTGAGATGGCGTGAGGGCTGATTTCTCCTCGTTGACGATCCAACCAAGATTGCCCAAGGAGTCGAGGACTAGTGTTGGCGAGTGCGTCCTCTTCCGAAGATCCCAGTCCGAGCCAGTCGTCGAGGTATGCGAAGACCGTGACGCCAGCCCAACGCAGGTAGGCTAGCACTGTGCGAGTGACCCGTGTGAAGACTCAAGGCGCAGTCGAGAGACCGAACGACAAAGCTGCGAAATGATAATCGACGCCGCGATAACGGAACGCAAGGAAACGCCTCGACGCTGGGTGAGTTGGGATGTGCAAGTAGGCGTCCCTGAGATCTATGGACGTGGCCCACATGCTCTTGCGCAAGAGGGGGAGGATGGTTGCCAGGGTCTCCATCTGGAACCCCTGCGGCCACACGTATCGCTTGTTTAGTGGCTTGAGGTTTGGTATTGGTCTCTTCAGCGTGAGGAAAAATGTTGAGTGGACAAGAAGGTCGTTCTCGGCTAGTACCTGTACAACGGCGCCTTTGGCCAGAAGGTCCTCGAGCTCTTGCTCTAGAATGACCCTTTTGGCCTGTTCGTCCGGAATGGGAGTCAGCCGGACGAGGCCAGATGACGGTGGATAAAAGCAGATGCAAAGGCAGTATGAAACTTCGCTGGCAGACCAAAAGGATGGCAATTACAGAAGGGCGGTGGCCAGATACACACTCACACACACACAAAATTGCCAGATGCTAGACCATGGTCAATACCTTAATGAATAGGTTATATGAGGTGATGGAGTATGCGCTGTGAATTGTGGTGAACAGAGATGATTCACGACATAATCTCCTGGTACACGAAAATTTACGTAGTGAAACCTTTTTTAATAATCATATAACTTGTGAAGCACACAATGGTACTGCACGTGAGCATCTGTGCTGCAAATGTTTAAGCTTGCTTTGATTCTGCTTGAGCTTACAATGGATAAGGTAAGAAAGAATGCAAGTAAAAACAGGATAACTCATCACAATTTTTATGGCATGAAATTTCAGGCAAAAATCATGGACACGATGAGTTTGCAACTGTATATTTTGACACTCAAAATAAGATTTAAGCCAGGAGACCTTTATGAGAGACACATGTTGAGTGACACATACAGTTAGGTCAAGTGGCTCCACTATCTATGGAAACACCCATACATGTTTAAAGGGATCAGTTTATGACTTATTTTTCAAGTGAACATTTTAGAAATGCACCTGTGTGTGGAGGACTCCATGGATACTGGTGCTGAAACTGGTACTGAGGCAGGGAAAAATACTAGTACCGGTTCTTACTGGCACCACCTGGTCCTAATAAAGGCAGTCACTCATCACCCTTTGCTACACTTTTAACATGGGGGCAGCAAATTCTCAATTTTTTCTGCTCTTTGATTAAGAGCAAATTAAAAAGATGCAGCATACTGTAGCTCATACTACACAGTTTTGATTACACATGTGGATGAGTTTAAGACAAGCTGTACGAGGGGCAAGACGTAGGTGGTTGGGAGAATTAGAACTGTCTGAGTCAATGAGTCACTGTCTTTAAAGGCTACTTTCTCTTACACTAAATCTTTCAAAAATCTTTTGAACTGGTCAGTTTTAATAATTGATATTACACATCCAGTTAAGTCTACATTAGTAGACTACAGATTATGTTTTAGTGACCATAGCCATGGAGTTCTCTTGCATACAGTACAAGTCATGAAATTTAATCTCAATAGTAATAACTTGTTCCACTGACATCACCACCACAACTGAACAAGAAAATTATCTCCTATGTGGTACTGTATAGTAGCATCACTTCAAAATTAAGGAAACATTTTAATTTCCCTTCTGATAGAGGAGCTACTGTAGAAAATGTTATATGCTAGTGTATTTTGGGCTCACTGAGCTAAGTAATTTTTATGAGATAAACATGCAGGAACATATTAACAGACAAACAATATTATTCAACCAGAAAGTCAAATGACTTAGTGATTCCTTGCCAATATCTCATTTTTTCACACACACACACAATCAACAAAAGAACTCAGTGGAGAAGGGAAGGGACCATGTCAAAATGAAAAACACCAGAAAGCCAAAAGGCTTTGTGAATCCTTGCGACAAGGTTATATTATAACAAACATGAATTATCCACATGACAAGTTTGAGATCAACTGCAGTTATTCTTGTTGAAACACCACAAACAAAAGGAGTCGTCTACTTAGTATGTATACAATCCACACATTAAGTATGACATCAGTCAAGGTTAGATTCCTGGAGATATTGTGTTTACAAGGTTTTTACAGTTTGACCTCTCGTGACCTCAAATGACCTTTGAACTCCACCAAAAACAATAGGGATCATCTGCTCAATATGACCTACCCACACATTAAGTATGACATCAGTCACAGTTACCCTTCTAAAGATATTGTTTACAAGGTTTTTACACTTTGACCTTTGGTGACCTCAAATGACCTTTGAACTCCACCAAAAACAATCGGGATCATCTGCTCAATATGACCAACCCACACAGCAAGTATGACATCAATCACAGTTACCCTTCTTGAGATATTGTCTTTACAAGGTTTTCACATTTTGACCTCTGGTGACCTCAAATGACCTTTGACCTCCACCAAAAACAATAGGGATCATCTACTCAATATGACCAACCCACACAGCATGTATGACATCAGTCACAGTTACCCTTCTGGAGATATTGTGTTTACAAGGATTTTAGCATTTGACCTCTGGTGACCTCAAATGACCTTTGAACTCCACCACAAACAATAGGGATCATCTGCTCAATATGACCAACCCATACATTAAGTATGACATCAGTCACAGTTCCCCTTCTTAAGATACTGTGTTTACAAGGTTTTTACCATTTGACCTCTGATGACCTCAAATGACCTTTGAACTCCACCAAAAACAATAGGGAACATCTACTCAATATGACCAACTCACACACTACGTATGACATCAGTCACAGTTACCCTTCTTGAGATATTGTCTTTACAAGGTTTTCACATTTTGACCTCTGGTGACCTCGAATGACCTTTGACCTCCACCAAAAACAATAGGGATCATCTACTCTTTATGACCAACCCACACACCAAGTATGAGATCATTCATGGTTACCCTTCTTAAAATATTGTGTTTACAAGCAGGGCGTCACACAAACACTCACGCGCACCTGTACACACACGACATCACCATCACATAGATTCCTTCTGCCTTTGGCAAGGAATCAAAAATACTACAAACATTGCTGCAGGAAGAGAAAACAGAAAGCACTGATGGAACATGTGAACATAGATTCATAGCAAGTGGAATAGTCAGGATTGTTTTCTGTAGCTACATATTAGGATCCAAATATAGCAAGTAGTGAACTACAGTACATGAATATCTTGTCCATGATTCCCTGCACAGTGCATCACTGTCACAAGCTAAGGTATCACAAAAGTCAAGGTTCTTTATTACCAGGCACACAAGCACCTACCTTGGTCACCTGATACAGAAGTGCATAAAGTCATTGACTGTTGCCACATGGGGATAAAACAAGTTTTCTGAAAGAACAAAAATTGTGTAAAATTTAGAACAAATGCAGCATTATGTGTAGTAGCATGCATAGAAAAAA
The DNA here is from genome assembly GCA_021234535.1 of Stichopus chloronotus. NCBI lineage: Eukaryota > Metazoa > Echinodermata > Holothuroidea > Aspidochirotida > Stichopodidae > Stichopus > Stichopus chloronotus. Next base: position 10,701,606 of record CM037844.1, read on the forward strand.
TCAAGTTGCAAATGAGGTGGGCAGTAGGAATGGAGAAGTTAAGTAGGCTACTGCACCTAAGATCAAATAGACATTTGCTTAACTATCAACTAAACTTGTAAAATGGTCAACCTAGCACAGGTTGAGAGGGTTGCATAAGAAGCAGACTTGTGAGGTAGTCAAGTTTTTAACAAGACTTAGGGTTACATTTTATAGGTCTACTTTTTAATACATTGGCACTAATAAAAGCTGAGAAACCATTCATTTGAAAGCTCGAAATAAAGATACTTTTGCTACAACTGATACTGTAGTAATTGACCGATAATGTATCACTAACCAATAACGTTGTAAAAATTGACCGATGATGTATCTCTTACCGATAATGTAGTAAGTTTTTAAAAAATAATGTATCACCCCCAAAACCGATAATGTAGTAACTTTTTTTTAAGCGATGATGTATTACCATTTGACCGATAATGTAGTAACTTTTTTAACGCATAATGTATTAAAAAATTAACGAATAATGTAGTAATGTTCTTGAATCATTCTAAGATGATTTTATCTCATCACTATAAGTAGTATACAGGGAGGAGATATTGTACTCATGCACTTGAGTTGTTTAAGTCCCCAAAAATGACATTTAAACGGTAGCCCACCTTACACCCCTTGTAGTGTTCAACCAAAACTTAGTGGGCAAGTAGCCCTTATGTTGGGCTACCTCATAATATACAATCGAACTTGTGTCACAATCTCCTCCTAGATGGTAGATCAGATGAACCTCAAACTTGGTGGGTAGGTGCCCGGGTATAAAGCGTATAGCGTTCGCCCGACCAATGACGTCACAAGTCAAAGGTCACGAAAACGAAAAACAAATTTTTAACACCATCTCAATGTGTGAATATCCTAGAGTGATAAATCTACCATATATGGAAAGTAGACAATACGAGAAATTCTTTTAAAAAATATTGATGACGTCACCAGGTCAAAGGTCATGTGATTAAACGCCAAATCCGCAAAATGTTCTAAAAAGTGTCACGACCTCCTCCTAGACAGTAAGTTGGCTGAACTTCAAACTTGGTGGGTAGGTGCGTGGGTATGAGATGAAGTGTCCGCTAGACCGATGACGTCATAGATCAAGGTCAAAGGTCACGGTTACTACAGCGCACAAGACAGTGTGTTAGGGGTTGGTAGTGCATGGTGTCAACATGACTTTTACATCTTTGCCTTTCCATGAATGTGACATGCTATTTAAACGTATGCAACCATGTTTTGGGCTGAGTGATTATGTCTGGCAGAAATGTAATTTTCCATGCATTAGTACCTTAACTCACTCAGCATATTTTTACAGCGTATATGTGTACTATACAGTTGTACAGGAACTCGAGCTGTTTAGGCACTGTGAAGATAATACTGAAGCACGCACAACGAGCTTTTCAGGCATTCAAAACATCCAGAGGGACGGCGTGTGTGGATCTGAGGAATACTTTGATGCGCACACATTTCTAGGAATACTTTTGACGCATGCTCGATTTCTATGCACATGTCTACGCGCATGCAGGTATTTGTCCAGTTCGACACATACAGTATGTGTTGTATGGGATCGCTAAGCTAAGTAACTTGAATATCCAGCACTTCTGTCAACAACGGTTGATCTGAATCACTGATGAAAATAATGTGCAGCCCAGCACACTCCGGGAGTACAAAATTATAGAGATGAGATTTGCAACTCCGTGGATTGCCTTCTTGTTCATCATGATGACGTCACCTGATAATGTCATAAGACAGGCAAATGGGTCTGATTGTTAGCATTATGTTAGTTAGGTCTTGAATCCATTGTTATTCATGCATAAAATATCATTTGATTCAAGCCACTTTCCTTACTTTAAAAATAATTTAGTTAAAGTCTATTCACTCTACTGTCCACTTGTCCGAAATGGTAATATAATCATTTAGTAATATTATATAGCAGGCAGACCAGGTGGGACATTACAATAGTAATTGCAGTCAAGCCAACACCACCCTTTTTGGCGTAGCACCGCTAGAGTCTTTGGTATACCCCGCAGATCGGAATATGGAGTATTCCCACTCCCTTGTCAGTTAGCGGATCACTTTGAAAAGGAAGTCTAAATTGGTCCGGATCAGGTAAAGTGTTACCATTTATCGAAACAAAAAAAAGTTTTACAACTTTGAAGTTTTATCATAGTAACGTGTTCACGTCACCTGAACACTATTGGCATTGCTAGGACCTTTGGTGAGAACATTACTATAGTGTACACTGTACAAGGGGACAATGCCTCCAGGAATTTAGCCATAAGCAAGTTTGAGTACGACTGTAATATTGACCATACATGCGATCGCATAAAACACAGCAGCCTTGTAAGGGATCAGGGATCTAAGAAAGATATCAATATTGGAAGCAATCAAAATGAAAGTGGTAACGAGGAGGTCTGCATAAAAAACGGTGTTAATGATGATCTCAATATAGTTATGAATGAGGGAAGTAGGTCCGAGGACGAAAATTTTGAGATGGGATTAGGGGTGTCCAGATCGGTAAGGAGTTCCTATGGATGGGAAAGGGATTATAAATGGTGGTGTCAAAAATATTACAGGAACTGGTGGGATTGAAGGAAATGGGAATAGGAGCAGAGAATGTAGCATTAACGGGCACATCGCTAACGATGATGAAAACTGTGATGAAAATGTTGGTGATGATGTGCGCCCTGAAAGCAAAAGTTCAGGCGAGGAGCATGGTGGAGTCGATTGCAGTGTAGAGACTGGTGGAGACAAACGCAGTGAGCTTGATGGGAACGAAAATGGTGATGTTATTGACGTGAGCAAGAATGTTAATCTTTAGGAGAATTGTACTGACAGGGGGTTTGAGGAGAATTCTGTTGATGATAACATCAAGGGGATTGGCGGGGATGAGAGTTGCAAGACTGATAGCAAGAAAGAGACAGATGAGAGTATACTATGAATGCTTCAGCCCGTCTACTTTCACCAGAAGTTCATGCTTTAATCATTAAAGCAGGACTAAAGGAAGACAAAAGTCAAGCCCTTACTCTCAGTATGGTCAGTAGCCTGTATTACAACATTGTCATGAGGTTTCTTCAAAGAAATCAACACCTTATCACTAGACACTAAAGAAGTGTTCATATCCACTATTCCCTTGCTGAACAACTTCACCTAAGTCATAATCCATCCACTATATCTGTGCGTCGAGTGCTTTGAACAGCTGGCCACTACAGCAGACTTAGTAACACAACTGTTGAAAGAATACAGTGGGGGGGAGGTGGTATAATGCATGGATTACCTTAGAACCGATGAAAAAGCCCTGGATGTTTAGAATTGTTAACTTTGCCTGGAAAAAGTAAGCTTATTCAGTAGCTTTTTAATCACACACTTGTTTGAAAACCTTGTATTTCATGTTAGCACAATATTTATTCACACATCAAACTCTGTGCTAATGCATCAAAATAGACTTAATTTTGTATCACGAGTTAACATTAGAACCATAGGTGTAGTCTACTTAAATTAATTACAGCAGTTCCTTGATCACAAATATTTAATATTATTACATAAGGGGAACACTATGACAATTTCTAATCGGATTTCTACGATTTACTCAGGGCTGACACGTGTAGAAAGTACACGCTATGTCATCAACGATGTGTTCATAGCTACAAACATAAAACAGTTGAACTGGTCTTCAATCTTCAGGGATCAATATATCTAGCAGTCTACTTCGCATGTCTATGTGATTAGTAATGTTATCAACATTATTATTATGCTAAGGTTGGCAGTTCTGCCGAGAGTCTAAATCATTTTCAAATTATACGATTATACAGCAAAGCCATTTTGTAAACCTGATAATGCAAAGGAGTGGTGGCTGTATCACATTTGTCTTTAGAGTTCCTGGATCATTTTAGTGAAAATCATTCACACTATAATACCGTACTTCACACGGATCATCCCGAAATTGTACGAGTGATAACATGTTTTGTATCTATTGCTTTTTTTCAAATTTGTTTTATTCACATCTGAAATTCAACTCTCAGTACATAATTAATTAGCGTTCTATTTTATTTATCCCATTATCCTGCTGTTTGTGTTAGTTCGTTATCTTTTGTTAGTACAGTCTCATGGAAAAGCTGGGGAGGGGGTCACCATGCGTCATGGTAGTATGAATCTGTAAGGCTTGTTGCACCTCTCCCATGAAACAGACTTTACTAATGTTGCCAATCTGCCCTCCCTTTTATAATGAACATGACGAGTAACTCGACCAAAATGTCGGAGGCCATGGTTCCCCCCCCCCCGCCTCAGTTCACCGCCGATAAAGGAGAGAGAGTTACAAAGAAGCTAGTGATTAACTTAACCAGAGGATGACGTAACTGACTTTCTTTTCCCTACGACCCTGTCCCTGTAAACTGTTTGCAGAAACTGTTCGATTTTTAATTTTATCTCTTTATGTTTTGTTCATTAAATTTTTTGGTCAATAATCAGATGAAGACAGATGGTAACAAGCATTTGCATGAATGGTCTCTTATTGGTTTGTATAGCCTAGAAGCCTACCATCAATTTGCATTTTTGCAATGTGGTCCTGAGGTTCTTTAGCGGTATTACATCTAAACCCCAATTCTGAGTTTATAGTTTATACATACATAACCAAAAAGTTAGCGTAAATCACAACGGTGGAGGAGAGTGGTACATACTGTTTGAAGTAAATGCACTGATGAGAAATACAATGCAAGCAGTGCGGTACATGTGCAGTAGCTAGGTGCTACACTTTGTGACTTTTCATTGATTGATAACGTTACAAAAAGTCGTGTGATGACGATAGCTACAAGTCACTTTAAAAATATTCACTTCTTGACTCGGTGGGTATCTACTACACAGACACACAAACGCAGCTCTACATTTCATACGGAGTGAGGGCTCCATTGAATTTTCCTTTGTTGTTCCTCCCTGAACCCTAACCTTAAGAATACACTCCCTATTGTTGTTTTTCCAAAGGCTTGAGAATTTTCTCCGAAGACCTGAAATTCTTTTGTTCAGCCAAATACTGCAACATTACTACATTATTGGTTAATTTGATAATACATTATGGGTTAAAAAAAAGTTACTACATTATCAGTCAAATGGTAATACATTATCGGCTAAAAAAAAGTTACCTCATCATCGGTTTTGGGGGTGATACATTATCGGTTAAAAAACTTACTACATAATTGGTCAATTTTTACTACATTATCGGTTAGAGATACATTATCGGTCAATTTGTACTATGTTATCGGTTAGTGATACATTATCGGTCATTTACTACATTCTCAGTTGTAACAACTTTTAAGTATGGTCAAACTGACCACCGATGGCAAAGAAGCTTTTCGGTGTAAGTTGACAGAGATTAAATCAGTGTAACATGAACAGTACTTTAGCATTTACAGCAACTGTTACAATTTTCAGAACTAAAATTTACAGATAATTGACCAAGTGTTTTCATAGATTCATACATAATGACAGACACAAGCATGTTCAAGGTCAACTAAGCATGTACATACAATGTTCACCAAAGAGGATGTTCAACCAGGATAGTGGCTGGAAACGAACAGAACTACAGTGGAACATTGGGGAATGGGGATAATGTGTTACAGGATTAGACCCAAACTTTAATTCAGTTAAGTTTGTCAGCTTCATATATTTGTACTTTAGAGCGATACTGCTTGATTTTAGGAGCAGCGTTACTGTAGGCTTACACAGGTGACTCCCATGTTTTTGAAGTCGAGTACTCGTAGCCTGAATACAGTATTATACTGTAGTACTGATGAGTGAATTCACTGAAAATACAACGCACTTGTGCATTCTGCTTATTATAGTGTACTTACAAGGTTTTCACAGTTTGACCTTCGGTGCCCTAACATGACTTTTGACCTCATCAGAATCAATAGAGATCATCTACACAATCTGGCCAATCTTCACACTAAGTATGAGATTATTGAAAGTTACCCTTCTTGAGATACTGTGTTTGCAAGGTTTGCACAGATTGACCTACCTCAAATGACGTTTCTTTGACCTCCACCATAAACGATAGGGATCATCCACTCAGAGTTACCCTCCTTGAGATGTTGTGTTTACAATTTGCATCACATACTCATATACTGTACAAACACACACATGCATATAAACACACACATGCATATAAACACAACACACACATGACATCAACATCGCATAGATTCCTTTGGCATTTGCAAAGGAACAAAAAAAAAAACAGTCATAACTCCAAGGAAAGTGGAGTGAGGTTGGCCAAGAGTCGAAGTAAAAGTAGAAACGAGTGACCTGCTAAAGCCTACAGCAGTCAACATTTGGTGACTTGGTGGAAGTGAGATTTGCTGGGAGACTCCTCGCTGACACAAAGGGGCAACGCTCAGCTCACACAGTGCATAACACCAGGGGGAATCTTTCCCAAAAATAGTCCTACATTGCAGAAAATGGCACTTCCCATATCTCATTACTATATGCCCAGAATAGAGCATCCTGTTTTTAGTTTTCAGTTTTTTCATATTAATGGAATCTTCTAAAGCAACATTCTGTTCATAGTATAAATAGGCTTACAAAAACTTAGAAATTGTGAGCCCTACCAGCATGAATTGCTGACAACCTTAAAAGGAATGTCTGGTGCACATAGAGGTGTCCAGAACAAAAACCAAATGAAAATCATTATAAATGAGGGAGAAATGTTTTCCAGGAAAAATGGTTATGTACCTTATTGAAAGAGTTGGGCGGAATCCCAGTACCCAAGTTAGTACCGCTATTCACAAAACCAGTATTCGCAGTCTTGAAGCAAAAAATTTTTCTTTGAGTACTGGTACGTTTGAATACTTTGCAGTACTGGGAAAAATTCTTTGTGGCGTTAGTACCGGTACCTCTTCCAACGAATCAACAAAAATTTGTTTTTTTCAAAAGCAGCATTAATACCTAAATTTCAGCATCACAGTGCACCAAAAATAAATTCCAGATCCATTTTAAAACTTTTCATTTCAATATATCACAAAAACAAACCTACAGGCTTCTGACAGTAAATGTATTCATCGCCGTGAACGATCGTGGTTAACCTGGTACACAGTGGTGGTTACTGCCTTATGGCTACAATCTTGGACATTACACCTTGGGACACCTTGCTCCCCCATTCAATGTTGGCTATAGGATTGCTGTTCAAAGTGTACGTTCACTCCTATAGCGCAACATTGGAAAGGAGCACAGGATTTCATGTTATCCTATTGCAATGTACCACAAAGTGTCCCAACAATTTTGTCGAACATTGTCTGAGAATTTCGACGGGCCAGAAGCATGCACAGGGCACAGGAAAAAGAGTCAATTTGAAATAAGTTAAACAGCAAAATGGGGGGGGGGGGGTGATATTCCTTACAAAAAGAAATATCAACAGTGCATGTTTGGCAAGTTTGAGGCCTATATTGAAGTTGGTTTACTGGAATAATATTATTGTGCGAATGTTGTCAATGTTATTACGGAGTAAAGGGAGGGATAAGTCAGTCAAATCCATGTATTTGCACCAAATGTGCTAAATAAAATGTCGTCATTGAGGAGGTAACGTCATAGGTCCAATGCATCTTGTCAACCAGGAAACTACTGTAAAACATTTTGAACCATACAAATGACGTACTTTCAGCTCAAACTCTCATATTGAAACCGAAGAAACAAAACAAACAAAAAACAAAAACACTAACATGTTAGTGGTCAGTTGAAAAAGATAAATATATATGTGTTCTTTATTTTAATTGTGCACAGTGATGACATGGTGTCTGGTATTTCCGAATCTAAAGGAGACGCCTTGGCTCATTTTCATTATAAATGAGACAGGGTTCCAGATGGAACATTCTCCACCAAAGTGCATGAGTCCATCAAATGGAAAGCTAAGTAGTGCTACAACAGACAAGGGTGCCATCATCACTGTCATAGCAGCCAGAAACCCCCTTGGAAATACCATACGCCAGTATTTCATATTCAAGGGAAAGAAAATGTTTGAAATTTTGAAGGATGGGGCCCTGCCTGGTAGCAGTTTTACTTTGACAGAGAGCAGCTGGAGTAATGGTGAAGTTTTCAAGGACTATGTGCAAAACCACCTCCTCAAATTTCTGCCAAATCGCAATGAAGATGAGCACATTTTACTTTTGCATGATGGCCACAACTCCCACATCAGTGTGCCCCTCATAGAGTTTGCTTTGCAGAAAAGATAGTTTTGTTTGTTACACCACCACACACCAGCCATATCCTGCAACCATTGGATGAAGCAGTATTCAAGTCTTTGAAGACTCACTTTTACAATGAGTGCCACAAGCTCATGAGGAAGACTCCAGGAGAGGGGAGAAGTCATTACCATACCACAAGAATAATTCAACTGCTTACATGAAAGCATTCACTCCAGGAAATTTAGTTTCCTCGTTCCGAAAAACAAGCATTTTTCCTCTCAACAAAAATTCTGTCAAGACGGAAAATTTCATGCCAGGTAAGAATCTCAGGACAGCAAAAACCGTCCCCATCAGTGGTGATTCTTCAAACTGCGAGTGCAATGATGGAGTCCATGAGTGGTCACTGGCAACATTCCTGATGCAGCAAAGACCTCGCCCTTCACCATCTGCTACAACAATGCTAAAATGAAAGGTCCAATATCGACCCGGTGGTGTTGCCATTACAGAGGAAAAGATCCTTCTAAAGATACGAAAGGTCTACAACAAGACAGATGAAACTACCATACCAAAAACAAACAAGAAACAAGAAGAGGAAAACTGTCACGCTTTGAGAAACCAAACTCAAGAATGTGTAACCTATAAGCCACCGCACCCCCCCCCACAGCATCCACATTCTCAGGTTCAGCGACAAATATCCCAAAACTCTTCTGGTTTGGTTATTTACGAAGAACCCCACTTACCTGTCTCAACACAACAACTGCATTCCCATCTACCGTGCTAAGAGTACTGGTAACCTTTAACACCGCCCTTGGCGCCCTCCGGTCTAATACCGGACTAGCGCCTCCTTCCCATGAAGCCATGGTCAATCCTGATGTGCTAGACCTACCCCCTGCACGGGAGAGGGGGGCAAACCCCCAACTCCAGCTGGCACCTGTGTGCCATAACGTTCAACGTCACACCCATATCTGAGAGCGCGTGCCCTTGCTAACGCACACACCCCGATTAGTCAGGTCTCGAGTATGAACCTAAAGCTGGACGTAACATGAACCTGAACATAAAGAACAGCAAATGCTACTGTATAAAATTTAACATTGTAATGCGTAACATCATTAAAAATGAACAGCAACGAAAGTAAAAGAGTGCCGTTAGGCCAACTCACCGTAACACAAGACTGCCGCAGGGTCGGTGTCGACAACGGAGAAGATGAGACACTGTCACCTAAGTCTGGCGACCAACCCACCGTCATGTTGTGTCCCGCCCCCCAGGGGAGGGAGGAGGGAAGTGATACAGGTAAGTGAGGTCGTTCGTAAATAACCAAACCAGAAGAGTTTTGGGATATTTACTTCACTCCTCACTTAAATGTCTCAACACAACAACTGCACTGAGTAGCACTGTTACGATGGTTAGAGGCTGACTCAGTCACCAGAGTGTCTGTCAAGTAGCATTTCACAAATATAGTAGGGGTCTTCCATGCCCCTGCCTTCATGATAGCTCGTATGGGTATCCCTGCGAACAGGGCTGCAGAGGTCACCTGACCCCTAACGTCGTGGGCTCTGGCTTTCCCCCTGGCCACGTGGGGGGTGATGACTTCCACCAGCCACCTTGAGATGGTGTCTTTTGATGCTGGTGTGTACGGCTCCCTCGGGAGGATGAAGAGTCTCTGAGACTTTCTCAAGGCTTCGGTTCTCTTCAAGTACCACTTCAAGGCTCTTACGGGACACCAGAACTTGTCCTCTGGAACGGAAGAGCTTGTCTTTAGCTCCGGAATAAAGATGTCCCCATGTATGAAGTCCAGTGTCTGGTTCTTTGGGACAAAGGAGGGGTCCAGAATTAAACGCACTCCGTGGTTCTCGAATTGGCAGTGGTTTGGGTTGATCGTTAGAGCTTGCAAGGCGCTTCTACAGCGAGCAGAAGCCGCCGCCACCAGGAACAGCGTCTTCTTCGTGAAAAGCAGAAGAGTGGCCCTATGAATAGGTTCAAAGGGAGGTTAAGCTAACGACTGTAAGACTTCCGACAGTCCCCAACAAGGGGTCAAGTGTCTCGTTGTTGGTCGAACATTGGCCATGTCCCTAAGGAGCTGGGTGATCACCCTGTTATTACCTATAGTGGAGCGGTCTTCAAAACCCTTGTGGACCGCCGCCAGAGCGGATCTGTAGTTCCTTATCGTAGAGACCTGCTTGCCCTCATCAAACAATGTCCGTAGAAAGGTGCAAACCTCCATCACAGGGGCTTTGGTACAAGAGGAGCCCCACTCCTGGAACCTTTGCAATCTGGAATCATAAGTGCGAAGGGTTGAGGTTCTCCTTGACTTTGCTGCCAGGACCGCCACGTCTTCCGAAAAGCCTGCTTCTCTGAGGGATCCCCCGCTAATCTCCAGGCAAGAAGTTGGAGGCCTTTGATTTGCTTGGGGTCTTGTCCCCACTCCGCTCTGTTTGGTTTGTCTGGGAGCAGAAGCGGGATGTCTATTAGAAGTCTGAGGAGCACCTGAAACCATGGGCGTCTGGGCCAAAATGGTGCTATGAGCGTGACTCTGTGATTTGACTGTGCGATCTTTGTCAGGGTCTTGTGAATCAGACAAACGGGGGGGGGGGGGGAACACGTACGCGTCTATCCCTTTCCACAAAAAGGATAGAGCGTCTGTCGCCACCGCTTCCAGGAGGAAGGTCCTCGTGCAAAATGAGCTCAGTTTCGAATTCTCTTTCCTCACAAACAGGTTGATGTGAGGACATCCCCACCTTTGAAAGAGACTGTTGCACGTCCCCTGGGATAGCGACCACTCGTTCGGGTTGGATACCCCTCTGGAGACAGCATCCGCTAGGACGTTGTCTTCTCCGGCTACGTGTGAGGCTCTCACTCTTATGTTTCTGGACTCCGCCCACAGAAGGTCTGAGACTGCCTTGTTGAGGGAGGGGGTGTGTCCCCCCTGTCTGTTCACGTAGGCCACCGTTGTGGAGTTGTCAGAGAAGATTGTCACCTGATGGTTGCGTAAAAGATCCTGAAAGGCTTTAAACCCCTTCTCTGCTGCTTTCAGCTCCAACAGATTGATGTGGAGAGATTTCTCGCTCTGGAGCCACTCCCTCGCTACTGTCCTGTCCTGCCAGTGGGCCCCCCCAGCCAATGGTCGAGGCAACTCACATTGTTGGATTACAACATTGTGAGAGAGATCCAATGGAATTTTTGTTTTGTCCAGCATGATATAAAAAAAAAAGAATGGATTTGGGAAAGGGGCCAACAGAAAACGGCACTCCTTTCGCCCAAAACGCTACTCCTATGAGGAGTAGATCCACGAAGACTGGCTTACTCCCAACAACAAGGACTTGCTTACCAAGCACTACAATTCTGGGTATTTGTGGGCAAATGCATTTCTAGTTTTTTTTTGTTTTTACTGATCTTTTTTTGTTTATTGTGGTATTTTTTTCACTGCAGAAAACGTCTGCTACATGAACGCTTTTATTGAAATCCTGGATAAAAAATAGAAACGAAATGTAATTCTTGAAAAGGAAAGAAAAAGCTAGATGACTAATTTAAGTGGCATGGAGAGTGAAAGTGAACTGTGCAAGGTAAAAGGCTAAAAAATCTGTAATGGCAGAATTCTTCTTATTTCAATACTCGTTGACATATAGATGAAAGGAGGAGGTACAATTCTCGCTCAAACAACAGTTACAGGAACTGGGGTGGACAAGTCAGCAATTTTAACAATTGTGTGCATAACTTGCTTGCCTGATCTAGTATTATAGGTCAATTGCAGGTCAATATGCACAAGTGACTCGAGAAGACTTGAATAGACAGAGTGACTCGACTCGAGTGTGGATGGGGACTCGACTCCAGTTCAGTTGATGACTCGACTCGACGTAGCTAGTGAAAGACTCTAACTCAACTTTGCCGTGACTAGTGGGAGACTCGACTTGAACTTTAGAGACTCGATTACAACACTGGTACGATCAGCGGGCAAACATATCATTTAACAGCTCGATTAATATTCCTCAGAAGTTTTAGAGTGCTTTACTTTCTTTGCAACATTTCAGACTTCATGCAAGTACAACGGTCAATCCTTCATTGATTATGGATGCCTCTTTAATCACCTTTCCGGCTGGCTATGATTTTATTGTCTTTTACTGTACTTGAGAATTATGCCACCTTCTGGAGCACGAAAATAGGTGCGCAAAAAAACTGGCAGCAGGTTGATGAGGCCTCTCCTCAAGCATTTCAGAACCAAGAGAAAGTTTCCACTCAAACAAGGTAAGAAAAACCGCAAATAAATGTCATTGCACATATACTTTTCCATTGCACACTATCTTCATGTGAGGAATTACAGGTTATTTTTCAACTTTGATGCACGAAAATAGGGGCTACCATGTTACTTCGTGGGGGACGCCTGTAATGAAGACCAGCACTCATGCACTCACAAAATTCAGCATTCCGTCTGAGAGTGATTTTATTAACATGTTGGAGGTCACGGATGCATAAAGAGTGTTAATACATCGAACGATGTGATATAAAGGGTTAAGTAAGGTTAGTAGTTGGTGTAAGGTGATTTAGTATTCTGAAATAAAAATATCGGCTTCAAAATACTGATAATATCAGCAATATCAATATTTTTGTGGAACAGGTACACACAGTGAATGTGCTTTAAATGGTATACTTTGGACTTGACTATAGTTTCTGTGAATTTCTGTTTCAGACGGCAGTTGTAAGTCTCCACGGTCTTACGTTACCCTTGTTAGAATTGCACGCGTGTGTATTAATATCCATTTAATGAACATTTTAGTGTCAGGCTGAAAACCACTTCAGCAGGGTAACAAAATTTTGATCACATGAAATCATTCGATATTGCTCCAAAACTTAAGTGCTTCACAAAATGGTGCATATTTCATGCAAACCAAACTATATTACATGTATTTTTAAGCCTTAAATATTTACGCTAATTATATGGTTTGATTTCTCTTGAAATGCGTAGACTAAGAGCCGACTTAATCAAAGTTTTTAAAATCATTAAGGGTCTGGAAAATGTTGATCACGCTACTTTTTTAAATGGTCGGATGTTAGTAAAACAAGAGGTCATCAGCTTAAATTCCAGAAGCACCATTGTAGACTAGATGTAAGGAAGTATTCTTTCAGTCAGCATATTATTACTGAATGGAACAATCTGCCACAGGAGGCTGTCACTGCCACAACAGTCAACGGATTCAAAAACATCATCGATCCTATTTTTCAGAAAGGAAGGGGGTTCTACATAAGACAGAGATGGCTGTCTGCCCCAGTTCTCACAACCCCATCGACATTTGACGCTGGTGGGCTGCGGTAAGTCGGTATATATCCTAACATAGACATGCAAACAATGTTTGACATTGTAACTAATGTTGACAACTGCTTCTGCATGGTCAAAGGGCATATATACACGTGTGTAGCGATCAAAGTGCATGCATATAAAGGGGTGACCGTCGAACGAGGTATTAAGGAAATTTATCATTCCAAGTTTGTGACAGTGCCACCTACAAAAGTCGGAACGTTTTCTTATGAATCAGTATTGTCTCAAATGTTCATTGCAACGAAAAAGCGCATCAACGGAGGTGAAATTATCCCACCTTGTTTGCGACAATCCAAACAAAATTAATTTTCCCCAAGGTGCCCGTCGAGTGTGCCTGCCGTTGACTTAGTGTAGAAATGACCAAAAATGGTGGCGTGCTTTACTATTTCAATCTGCCAAACCTAAGCCTTAAAAAGTTGTAATTTGTAAAAGAAAGGCTAGAGGCGCGTTCGACGGGCCCGCGCGGTAGTTGGCTACCTTATAATACATGTGTGTAGCGACTGCTATTAGGGCCGCTTTTGTTATGAAGGTCAGAGACACGAAGTGAAAGTAAGTGTCCCTGTGACATGAGATGGAGGGTCATCAATGTGTGTCATGTTAGTCAATACTTAGTCACTGCTACTGACTGTCGATATCAACACTTGACACGGTATGCTACTATGTTACTATGTAGTATAATATCGATAGATACTTCAATATATCGATATTGTTGAAAACGCATATTGACGGTATGGGTATTGTGGGAATACGGACTTAAACTGGTAATATCGATATACCGCCACTGCTTAAGTTAGTGTAAGGATGTAAAAATAGTTTCATGTACTGTTCGAAAGAGTTTTGTACTTTGTATGGTACATACACCAAACTTCGCGCACTGCCAAACTTCACACACCCCTAAAAGATAAGCCCTAAAATTCAATGAACTCAGTAGCTTATCTCAAGTAAATGTTGGTTAAAATAACAGATTTTGGGGTGCAATCCATAGCAGATTGGATCAAATTACTAGTAGAATTGAATTTTAGACTTGAGAAAACAAAGTCTACCATTTGTAGGGTTTTTAGGTTAGGAATAGGAGACCCGGTCCAACTTATTACTGGCTTTGTTGGGCTGGGGAGGGACTTAAAGGTCACTCCCGGCGCATACGTGGTGAGGGAATGTCCGATCCCTCTAGTAGGAAGTTGCTAGTTCCAGGGGACGTTTCCAGAAAGAAGAGCAAGAGGAAGAAGATGCCCAAAGTTTTATACATCCATGCTACTTGTTGTAGGGCATAGCTTAGGCTACTTACTACGTGACGCCTGTGACAAATTGACAACGGTTACTTTTTGTACCTGAATGTGAGACCGTGACAACGGGTTGACAGCTTTCAGCTCTCCAAAAGCAAACCCTCTGCCTACTAGTACTATCCTTCTGAACGCCATGTTTACTGATTACAGATACTTTCCTCAAGCCGAATGACGGAGTACATAAAGCGGACCGACTCTGATTTTGCGTCTTCACAGTAGGAAGTTGCTAGTTCCAGGGCCGTGGACGTACGTATATGTACGTACACACTGGATCGGAATGAAAGGCACGCGAATATTAATAGGCCTACATCAGTGCATTAGTGTGCAACCGGTTAACCACAGTGAGTTAGTGTTAGCGCGGCGGCACTATGCGTACGGTGGCACTAAGGGGCCATGCATGCCCAATAACACAAACAATATAAAGAGAGGTTTTGCAATGTGCAACAAATCTCATTACAATTATGTTATGCATATATAGCTGCAAGAAGCAAAAGAGAGAGAGATAAGGGGGGAGGGGGATTGGGTGGAGGAAGAGGTAGACTTTGCAAAGTCTTTCTCGGCAAATAAATTCTTCTCCTTTGTTACATTCCTCACAATTTGAGCTGCAGCCTTATACCTAACCAAGGATATTTACACATCTAGTAATCGGTTTCCCTGTGACTATGGGCGGCCATCAGGGCAAAAAAGACAACAATGCGAAAAGGTAAAGACAAACCTCAAAAAGTAAAGATATCTGTGCGAAAAGGTGAAGATAATTGTCAAAAGAAAAAGATAAACCTCAAAAGGAAAAGATAATTGTCAAAAGAAAAAGACAAACCTCAAAAGGAAAAGATAAACGTCAAAAGAAAAGGACAAACGTCATAAGGTAAAGACAACACAAAGCCAAAAGGATAGCAGAGGGCGTACTACTGCTAAGTCGAAAAGGTACTATATATAGCGTTTCTGTCTATGGAATAGTCGTAGATAGAGGTCTACGGCTCTGAATTCGCCAATGACAATTTGGTATCCTGATGATGGCGCTTGGTCATTTAATTGTGTCACTTGCATTTACAAAATGAGACAACCTCCGGCTAGCTTCAAGTAAAAGGTCTATCACCCCATCGGGGATGTTGGTAATCTAACGCATCTCTACAGAGACGATCTAGTCAATATTCCTCCGAATATATTTCCTGAAAGTCATGTTCAGATTGTTGGTCTCGGTAACGCAGTATTGCAGTCATTACTGGTTCCGTCCGTCGAGACAGATAGGAAATTACTGTATCGTGTACATGTTCTGCTTGTTCTCCAAGCACTAGACCTACCTCGGCCCCAGGGCCTGAGTCAGGCTGTCGCGACTCAGCCATTTTGGAGTCTAATTCTAAAAGTACATAAGTGTGTACAGGACATGGTAATCAAACGGCCTGTGCGCTATGCTCGTGTATTGAACGTGTATTACACTTTGCAGCTCCAGCCCAGCTCTGTACTCAACATCGCTCACACGCGGTACGGTGCGCGATGTCATTATGTCCTTGAATGACAGGTTGCCCTCTGTAGTTACCTTTTGAGGTTTTGTCTTTACTTTTTGATGTTCATCTTTTCCTTGTGACGTTTTTCTTTTCCTTTAGACGTTTGTTTTTTACCTTTTGAGGTTTGTCTTTTTCTTTTCACATTTGTCTTTTCCTTTTGAGGTGTGTCTTTTCCTTTGGCCGATTATCTTTTCCTTATGAGATTTCTCTCCATTTTTTAACACCTATCTTTTCCTTTTGAGATTTTGTCTTTTTCTTTTGACAATTATCTTTTCCTTTTGACGTTTGTCTTTTTCTTTTGACATTTATCTTTTGCTTTTGAGATTTGTCTTTTCTGTTGAACACTTATATTTTTCTCTTGAGATTTGTCCTTTCCTTTGGACAATTATCTTTTCCTTTTGAGATTTGTCTTTACCTTTTGACATTTATTTTAACCTTTTGACGTTTGTTTTTACCTTTTCGCATTGTTGTCTTTTTTGCCCTGATAGCCGCCCATATGTGACCGTCGTCAGCGAGGGCAGCGATCAATGACGGGAGTAAACACACTTCAGGAAGAGCAGTACTGTAAATATATGGATGTTCCTTCAGAGGTGGCCGTTCCAAGATAAGGGAACAGAAACTTTCAAGCCCAAGCAGACTCTACAGAGTCTAAGGAAGAGGAGGACTGAGAGCAAAAGAGAGAGAGAGGTGGGTGGAGAAAGAGGTTGGGAGAGGTGGAGAGAGAATGGCAGTAAAATGCGCACAGTCTTATCAACAACCAACTTGGTACACCCGTTCCTCGAAATTTTCGAAGGAGGAGGTCGTTTTATTCGCTAGGTAAGATGATGCCGGACTTGAAAGTTCTCGGCGACAGTCGTGATCGAGATCCATAGCTCTCGACCAAGAGGGGCTGCCGAAGGGAGGAAGAAAATGACCACAACCGTTTTGAAAGACATAGAAACTCAAGCTCACATATTTTCGTTTACATGTATGTAGTGATGTTATTCGCACTGTTATTCGTATGCTCTCTCTCTCTGTTATTCGACTAATTTAAGGGAATAACAGTACAGAAAACTATTGCATGGGAGCTACCGAATAAAAACAAAGAACCATATGATGGTAAACTAAAAGCATGCATTCCTATAAATGAAACACTCCGAATATTTTAACATACTGTTATTGGTAATGTTATCGAGTATTATTTATACTGATTTTTTTTTTTAAATACTAACGCGAATGTAGTAAAGATCTAATGAGTATCATACCGAGTAATACGAATGAGGAAAAAACAGACTTGCCCATTCAAGCAGCACACACTTCCCATCAAAGGCCTATGCTATCATCCACTGAACATAGATCATCCGGATATTGCTTTTTATCTTTCGAAAAATCCTCTATTTTCTCTCCTGGGTAATCTGCAGATGGAATAAGGATGCGACGCTCTAATAATACCTCCCTGGTATAGCTATGGTAACGACTGCGCGACCACTCACCTCTAAACGTATCTGATCTATTGTCAAAAACCTTTACTGATTTTAATGCTAATAATCAGAATTGTTTTATAATGGGCGACTTTAGTTACAATTTGATGGATCTTCATAACCTCACTGCTGATCAGTTCTTGAATCTTGCCCACTCTATAAATTCTATTGTACCTTTACAGAGTCTCCCAACTCGAGTGACGTCCAATTCAGCAACACTTCTCGACATATTTTTTAGTAATGTTTGGGACAAACCATGCCTTCCTGGTGTCCTTATTGATGATGTTTAAGATCACCTACCTGTTTTTGCTCTATTCGATATTTATTCTCCAACTCCTTGTGACTCTCCCTAAACAATGGTAGGTCAAAGGAGTATCTCTGCTGCCAACCTAAATCACTTCAAAACAGACTTTCAAACCGAATCATAGGCCACTGTACACGATAAAAACAACTTGGACTTGATCACGGGTACACACAAACCATTTCGGAAACCCAACGACCAACCCATATACATAAACATCAGGTCAAACCACCCCAGCACAGTTTTGAAGCAAATTCCCACATCTGCTGGAGAGAGAATAGCTACACTATCATCAAACCAGAAAATATTCAACAGCGCCGCCAAAACTTACAATGATGCCTCACCTAGCCTGGATTCAAGGAGCACATTACATACGACAAGGAGAAGGAACCCACCCGTGATCGCAAACCAGGAAGAAACAGAAAAAGAAAAGTAATTTGGTTTAACCCACCAGACAGCCGAAATGTAAAATCCAGCATCGGGGGGATTTTCTTAAAATTATTAAATAGGCACTTTCCCCCGGGGAGCAAGCTCCACAAAAGTTTCCACAAAAACACAGTGAAAGTCAGCTATAGCTGTATGCGCAATATCGGCTCAATCATAAAAGTGCACAACAATAAAATCACCAACAAGGGCAAAACCACGGAGAGGACCTGCAACTGCAGGAGAAAGAAGCTTGCCCCTTGGGAGGAAGGTGCCTGGTTAAAGGGGTGGTTTATAA
The DNA here is from genome assembly GCA_021234535.1 of Stichopus chloronotus. NCBI lineage: Eukaryota > Metazoa > Echinodermata > Holothuroidea > Aspidochirotida > Stichopodidae > Stichopus > Stichopus chloronotus. The sequence continues at coordinate 10,720,364 of CM037844.1, forward strand.
CGCCACCGTAGCTTCTGGTAACGAATCTAGAATGTACGTAGGGTTAACAGGGGGACTTTTAAAGAAAGGTATAATAACCACACAAAATCGTTTCGCCACAAAAAATACGAAAAGGAGACTGAATTATCTAAGTCTGTATGGGAATTAAGAAAGAATAACAAGGAGCACACAATCTCCTGGGAAATAGTAAAAGAAGCAAACACCACCAAAAGAAGCTCAGGTCAATGCAACTTGTGTATGGAACAAATGTTAGAAATCCTACTCGCCAAGAACCCCATCAACAGGAAAACCGAGCTGATAAGCTGGTGTCGGCATGGCAACGCGTCAACCAAGCATGTAAAGAAGAATGGCAGCTAGTATGTGTCTTTACGTCGTTTGAGTAGACAGTTACCCGATGATCACGTAAGCGTGAAACACTGTGTCGTAAAACCATTTAATACACACACACACACATATATATATATATCAGCATTAAGATGGATTGTTGCTACTCTGAGTTTCACGTTTTTACACGATCATCAGGCAGCTAACCGGGAGTTGAATGGTTCTTTACTTAAATATGGTAAACTACTCATGGAGGGTCCCTATGGTTGGCTGGTTTTGTATACCGGCGTTTGCCATGGCGACATCTTGACACAATCTCTGACCTTTTGTTCAAAAGTGATGTTTCGTCTGCTGAAAGTATTGCCATTTTCTCTTCTGTACAAAGGTTGCATTGGCCTTGGGCGGTCATGCGTGTTGGGATCCGTTTGAGGATGTTCCACTGAATACTGAAGCTTGTGCTGGATTCTTTCCGGCTCCAGATGTGCTTAGACAGCTCTGTTTCTTTCTTGTACGATTCATTTTCGAAGGATTTTTTGTGGTTATTAAACCGGGTTTTGAATTCTCCTCCTGTCATGCCTATGTACGTCATCGTAGAGTTGGTGGGGTTGTCTGTGGTGACCTTTGCAGAGTAAACAAGGCATGATGTTGTATACATATATACATACATACATATATATATATATTTGATTACATCATGTGAAACACCAAAAGATGCGTGGAATGCATTCACTCCGTACTCAGGTTGAAAGAGATTCCAGAGGCAGAGGGCGAGTCTATCGATAGCCACTTGAAAAGCATGGAAGAAATAACAGATCGTCCAGCTTCTATTGGTGCTCCCGTTTCAGAAGACGACCAGCTTGTAACCTTGTTTGGAAGTTTACCTGATAGTAATACTACGTTAGTAACTGCGCTTGAAGGTGACGAATTAAAATCAAGAGATGTTCAGCAAGCTCTTATTCACGAAGAGCGAGAAGAAACATGAAGGGTTCAGTCAATCGCCACGTTATAAGGCACAGGAGAGTGCTCTGACAGAGGTAGGATGTCTAAACGACCAGTAAGGTGTTATAGCTGTGGAGAATTTGGACATGTTCGTAGAGATTGTGTTAATGTCCAGTTTAAATCTTCAAGTTAGGAAGGAAAAGTAGTAGAAAGTCTACAAATACAACAAGAGGGCAATCCACGGAGTTGCGTATCTCATCGCCAACATGCATTGATTTCAGTGGCGGCGCTACGGGGGGGGGGGGGGGCATGAGGGGGAATTTGCTCCTCCAGATTGTTTCCTTTGCCCCCCCCAGTTGCCCCCCAGTTGCTCTCACCCTTCCCAATCAGGTCTTGTACTCATCCAAAATTAATTTAATCACAAAACTATGTATTGGCATTGGACTGAATAAGAACAGTTTCCGGGGAACCATGATTGATAAATGCCTAATTTATGTTACACAGGCTGCCAGTTTTCATATCATGCCCGTAGCCACTTCAACAGTAGGCCAGCCAACTCCGGGAGGAAAACTGTACCGTCTTGACTGGGCCTAGTGACTTTTCTACGAAAGCCTATTAGTGCCATCTAAAAAAGTTAATCTGTAATAACAGATTAATTATTTGTATTAACAGATTAATCTATTCTTGTTCTTCTTCTTGTTCTCAGTCTTGTTCTTCTTCTTCTTGATGACGCTGTTGTTGTTGATCATCGACGATCCAGTACAAAATTGGACTTAGCCGAAAAACGAAAGTGGCTACTGGAGGCAAATGTAGCACAGTGCTATTTTAGCCCTTGCTACTATTGTGTTCCTTTGTCCCTCTACTACTTTGTCCCTTTGTTCCTCTATTATTTTGTTTCTCTGCCCCCCATCGTGTGAATCACCCTTCCAAGAATTGATGGTCAGTCATCTGACTAGTAGGACACTGACCCTCAGGTTACCTTATAAATGTTTACTCTTGCAAGTAAACAAATTTGGCAGAAGTAGACAAAGAGTCTGCCTTCAACTCCCCTGATTCATCCTCATCCTCCTCTCCTCTCTTTGTTCCTTGTGTCATTCATTAAGCCATTACTTAGAATGTGGTTATATCTGCACTTCCTGCTTTCTCCCCTCAAACCACTCCTGAGACCCCTCATAAATGATCTGTGGTGGGACCACTATGTTACCCTCTGTAAAAATAGAGTAAACACCTTCTCTCAGCCGTGATGGCACGGAAACACCTCTTTGTCTATGGTCAGCAACCTTCTCTCAGATCTAAGGTTAAGTTAAAAAATCGAGACTTTAAAAACCTCTTCTCGTCCTATGGATGCATCACTCATCTGCCAACGCATGCAGAGGCAGCACTATATATTCTCAAATATAATTATTTCGATTGGAGGAGTCCTTCTCGAGCTGAGAGCAGAAGGGTTCCACCCAGCCATATATTTTCACTGTGTAATCAATTCGATTATTCAGGTCCCCTTTGGGCGGTAGGCCAGCTTGGTTGCCGGTAGGAGGTTATCCTAGGGTACAGAGAATGGGGCGATGCCACTAGCTACCTTGGGCTTGAGACGGTAGACAACCCCCAGAGAGGTCACGCGGACCTAGACATCAGCCAGGACTCCACCGAGCGGCAGCAGAGGGCGGCCCACATCACCCAGATAATAGCCCGGACCATGAGGAAGTAGAACGCAGACCTACCGAATTCATTAGACTAATTCAACAGGTTATAAGAGTGTACCAAGAGGGTACTACGTCATAGAGTGTGTCTTTATGTATTTTTCCATTCATTTATTGTTGTTAATACTTCACTGGAATGGTTCCCAACATAAAGTTAATATACAGAAAATTGGACTAGTTGCACCCGACGTTGAGAGTACCACGTGTTATTTATGTTCATGTTTTGTTACAGGCATGTATGTTATTTACTCTTACTACGCCTGATTCCCTGTCCCACTTTAGCTCCCTAACGCCAGAAGTCCTCCTGTAAACATCCCCTAACCCCGCTGCTCCTGTATCGTAGGTGTATAGCGAGTAGTCGTTACAAAAACATTTATGATTTTTCTACTGTAACTTCGTATGATGGCTAAAATTACTTTCTTTTCCTTCTGAACATCACTTCCATTGGAGTTGTTTTTCTTGTGCACAAATTCTTTATCGTTGATCATGGACAAGTTTTAAGTCATTTTTTTCTCTCCATCTCATTGGTGCAATTAAAGTTACAATTAGTACCCGTTTCCTTAGTTTTGAATTCGAAAATCATGAAGCCTCATATGGGCTCATCAAGGATCATATGCGTTCATCATTGATCGTGGATGAACGCGGAATTCGCCCTCTCTTTTCGATAAGTGTCTAGAGGATATCCGACGGACGAGAGTGTGTCCCTCAGTGTTTAGCCACTTTCCCAAAGGCTGCGAGGGTTGGAGAACCTGCCCAGCTGCCCATCAGCTGTACCAAGCAACCTGAAGCGGAGAAGACCTACACCGGACAACAGGAACCCAAATACGCCCTCAGCAACACTGTCAACAGCTTTAATGAATAAGTCAAATTTAAATCCCTAGAAATTTTATAAGTAGTTCCACCGGGATTTGATCCGGGGACCCTTTGATTGTAAGACGGACACTCTAACCACTCTAACTACCAAGCTAACTCGCCACCCTTACTTCTTGGTACAACACTAATTATTCCCTACTATTATGGCCGACTTAAGTTGTGTACGTAGAATGCTAGAGACTTAAGACAATTCAGTTAAAGGCGACAGGTTTTTACTTATTTACATAGAAACAAAAGGGACATGTACTTTTTTTCAGGAAACACATACTGCTCCGAGTGACGAAAGATACTGGCAAACTGAGTGGTGTGGAAAAATTAGTTTTTCACATGGCTTGTCCACAAGTCGAGGAGTTTGTATCATATTTCACCCAAATCTTAATTTTACTATTCATAGAACTGCGACTAGTGATAGCTGTCGTTTTCTTCTCATCGAGACTTATATCTACGATAGGGTAGTCATTCTTGTTTGCCTGTATGGTCCTAACCTGAACGACCTAGGATTTTTGGTTTCGATGATAATCGTAACCTTTGTAATCATGCATATGTGTGTGTGCGTGTGTATGTTTGTGTGTGTGTATGTATGTCCGTGACGCCCTACCTTGTAAACACGATATCTCAAGAAGGGAAGCTTGGACATACCTCATATTCAGTATTTAGGTGTACCACATTGAGTAGACAAGCCCTATTGTTTTTGGTGGAGGTCAAAGGTCATTTAGGGTCAACAGGGATCAAATTATGAATACCTTGTAAACACGATATCTCAAGAAGCAAAGCTTGGACAAATCTCATACTTAATATGTAGGTGTACCCCATTATGTAGGAGAACCCTATTGTTTTTTGTGGAGGTCAAAGGTCATTTGGGGTCAACAGGGGTCAAATTGTGAAAACCTTGTAAACACAATATTTCAAGAAGGGAAGCTTGGATAAATGTCATATTTAGTGCGTTGCTGTACCACATTGAGTACAACATCCGTATTGATTCTGGTGGAGGTCAAAGGTCATTTGAGGTCAACAGGGTTCAGGTTGTGAAAACCTTGTAAACACAATATCTCAAGAAGGGAAGCTTGGACAGATGTCATATGAAGTATGTAGGTGTATCTTATAGAGTACAAGAACGCTACTTTTTTTAATGGCGGTCAACGGTCATTTGAGGTCAACAAGGGTCAAAGTGTGAAAACCTTGTTAATAAACTGTGACGATTTACTGTTGTACGTGGGCATGGCATTGACACCTACGCCTACAGTATCAAAATTAACAGCTAACAAGTGTACCAAACATATCAGGTGCACCCGGAAAAATGGATAATATGTCGTAAAAAGGAAAGCCGTGTGAAGAAACCAATTGATACCCCCTCGCTTCTCAAGTTAGTCGATCAGAGAGCACGTAACTGAACTGTACGTAATTGGTATAGTCCGTGATTGGGGGTTACGGAAAATTCCAAGACAACCTCTTCCAGTTGTGTACGCAAAAGCTGTGCACCTTGCAGGGCACATGAACACAAATTAGCATTTTGGTAAAAAGAAAAAAAAAACTTGGTGACAATGGAATATCAAAATAAGTAGCAATGTTTGTCAGACAATAAAACAAAAGCAAAGTGTGAGACCGAGGAGTATCCGAAGTACCGTGCACCTACCTAGAAAAACAGTTGAAAGGCCGATATGGCTGTACTTGACCATATTAGACACATCAGAATAGCAAAAAGAGGAGTGAATTTCATGCATGTTTCCATTTCGTTACTACAAATTGGAAAACATTTGTGTTGATGAAACATGGAGTTACATTTTCCCCGTAATTCCCGCTAAAAAGAAACCTCAATTGTATAAGCGGAGGAAAAAATAGCTAAATAAGGTTTTCACCTAGAGTTTTGAGCCCATCTCCGTATACCATCTCCATATACTGAGTCAGTTGCCCACCTGTCTATCTGTTTCATTAACGTTGCATAGAATGATAGATTCGTCCCAAGTACATACCGCCCATGTAAGTAGCCGACACACATACACATCACAGAGAATGATATATCATTCATATATCATTCTCTGTGGTACACATACAGTACATCGAATATACAAGGCAGCACGGCCGGAACAGGGAGTTGCGATTGTCAAATAGCAACTCCCTGGTCGGAACGAATGCTTACCCAACGTTTATTCCAAAGATAACTTTCTGTTGATGCAAACTGCGAATGTTGTTAAGTTTTTAAACTCCCTTAAGTAAGAGATTTCAGTCACAAAAGCTGTAGTTGGATCTCACCCGCTGTTTTGTTGTCTGTAAACACTTGGTACTGTAGATACTATCACATGTTCAGAAAAGCAAGATACAATGTCGAAAGTATAAAAAAATATCTCAATCGGTCAAAACTTCCAAAACCATTTGCATGGCATGTGCATAACACCCCAAACTAGCAATCCGCATCATTTTCGCAAATTTTAATTCGAAGGTTTCCTTCTACGAGATATTTTCGTTCAGAGTGACTTGGGACTTTTGCTGTAGCCTAACATATATACGTAATACTGAGATAGAGCCTAGCCAACACATGTATTACTGATGCCCTACACTTACTGTACATGAACAGACTAGACTAAGATTTTCAAGTAAATTTTGACCCAAACTGTTTGAAAATGTGCTTTATATTGCCTTATATATTGCTAAGCTTATATTGGGTCATCAGGAACAGGATGGCATATTTTACACTAAAACTTTGCACATTAAAGAGTGGAGAAAATGTCACCATATATAACAGTGTTACGAACAAACCAACACATTTTCATAACTCCAACTCAATGCATTTGAGACAAAGCTCTGCTCAATTATATTGGCTTATAGCCACAGGGGATGGGTAAACAATTTACAAGCACTTCTAAATGTAAATTTCCTAATAACTTCCATCCTCATCCCTCACCCCCCCCCCTTCCCCCCAATGTGTTTGGTTGGCACTTAATTTCTTCAAGTTAATGGTTGCATCTCGATTCCTCACTATTTTGGTAAAATGAAAACAAATGCATACTTTTTCAGGGTTGTTACAGAATGTATCAGGTCTTAATTGATTGCAGAGTTAAAGTGATGAAGCGGATATTTTCCTGCCATGTAGGTATGCAGCAGCCATGTACACTGATATATGCTTAGTGCTCCTACTGACACAGCTTACTTGTAAACATTGTATTGCAAGAAGCTTGGACAAATTTCACATTTGTTATGTGAGTGTGTCACATTGATTACCAGATTCCTGTTGATTTTGGTGGAGGTCACAGGTCATTTGAGGTCAACAGGGGCCAAATTGTGAAAATATTGTAAGCACAATATTTCAAGAAGGAAAACTCAGTTAGACAGATCTCCCAGTAAGATTGTAGGTTTATCTCATTGAATTTAAAAAATTTTCATTTTCTTTAGTAAAGGTCATTTGCGGTCAACAGGCTGACAGTGTGGAATTCTTGTAAACATATTATCTCATGAAAGGAAGCTTGGACAGATGTCGTGTTCAATGTGTATAGTTGTATCTCATTTAGCACAAGAACGCTGGTCTTTAATGGAGGTAGAAGGTCATTCCATGTCAACAAGTGTCAAATTGTGAACATGGAAGCATGATCTCAAGAACGGAAGCTTGTGCAGATCTCATACTTCATATAAAGCATACGTAGCTCAATGTGACACAGTATATACTAATGCTATTATATCAGATTTCGCAAAAATATTCTTAATCGGATCATCGAAACCGCAATGCATTTCTGCATTCTGGTTTATTTCTTCTTCAGAGACTGCAGGATTTTAACTGGGATTGTTTGGTTATTGGTGGTAGATTTTAATTTCGTTTTTCATATAGATCAGGATAAGGTTGGGGGAAATTCTTGCACGAATTTCCCTGAGAAAGACAAGTGCCTTGAATTATGACCACACTTAATTTGGTCAGGGAGGTGTTATTAGACGATATCTGGCGTGGAAGGAATCCTCATCAAAAACAATTCACTTGGTATTCTAATATAATCTCGGGTATTCATTGTAGACTCGATGTCTTCTTGATCACTCGAAATTTATTGTATTCTGTGGCCAATAATAATTTTTCTCCTGGTCTGCGTTTAGATCACTCCATTGTAAATTTAGAGGTAAATATTTCTGAGCAGAGAAGAGGTCCTTGTTTTTTAGAATAGGCTAATGCATTGCTGAAAGATACTGCCTACATCGCTATGATTACCTGACCATGTTCTTGTTTTGTCTTATTCCCATGATGACCAAAATCCCAATCTAAGGCTAAAGAGAGAAGGCAGCACGAAGTTGACCTTGTTAATAACATTGCCTGCCTGGAACAATCCTTTTACCATTCAAACTCAATCAGAGTTTTTAATAACCTTGCACAGGCGAAAAACAGTTTACAACAAATCTATGACTACAAACTAAATGGCATTATTTTACGTTCCCGCGTTCGTTGGGCTGAAGAAGGTGAAAAGGCTGCAAAATAAGAGTAATAACGTTATTAGAAAGGTAAAATCTTGCGACGGGGTTGAGACTTCCAATAGTAATGAAACATTGAATATTTTATCGAACATTTAGCACTCGTTATATACTAGTGATAACTGTGAACCAAATCTTATTTTTCGTAATATTCATTGTGACTATTCACTCTCACATGAACATGTGACGGTAAACTTACTATGAATGAATGTTGGAACGCTTTATGCTCTTTTTCAAATGGGAAATCTGGCAGCGATGGACTTTCATCCGAATTATGTAAACATTTTTGGCCTATTATTGGTGACTTGGTCCTGAACGCGCTCAATTTATGCATTTGAGGAGACTCGCATGTCAGATGAACAAGGACGAGGGGTGATCACTCTTATCTCAAAACCTAATAAAGATATTACTTTTGTGAGAAACTATCGCCCAATTTAGCTGTTGAATGTGGATTACAAAATTGATGATAAGGCCCTCGCTGCCAGACTTAAAAACGTTCTTCCTCCTATTATTAGTTTGAATCAAACTGGCTTTATTAAAATCAGATTTATTGGCGAAAATATTCGCTATGTTCTGGATTGTATTGATTATTGTAAAGAAAATGCTATCCCAGGAGTTTTCCTTTTCGTCGATTTTGAAAAGGTCTTCGACAGACTGGAGTATGTGGAAGTTCATTTTTTGTTGTCTTACATTTTTAATTTCAATGATCATTTTTTTTAAATGGGTACGTACCCTTTATTCTAATGCCTCGGCTGGTGTCTGTAATAATGGATACTCTGCTGCTTTCTTCGATATTTCTCGTGGAGTACGACAGGGTTGTCCCCCTTAGCCCTAATCTTTTTTATTATTTGTGCCGAAATACTTGCAATCAACATCTTACAGTATGCGGACGATATGATTATTTTTGTGGCACCGCAGACAGTTTAAATGCAATTGTCGATATTTTTTTATTTCTTTTGAGATTTCCCCAGGACTAAAAATTAATTATGAAAAAACAAATATTTTCCCCTTGGATCCATTGCTTCAGCTAAACCACCTTTTCTCTTCACATTTAACTGGACCCTTGACCCAGTCACTGTGTTGCGCATTACTTTTGAAAATAGTATGGACAGTCTTTTTAAGCTTAACTATACTCCGAAACTGTCCCGCCATAAGTCTATGGTCAGCTAGAGATATAACAGCGATTGGAAGAATTACAATTGTTAAGACAATAGGCCTCTCCCAACTTGTTTTTTTTTTTTATTTCAAACTTTATCAAATCCCCTTTTCCTTTTCTAAACGAACTTGAGACCATTATTTTTAAGTTTATTTGGCCTGGGAAACATGACAAGATTAAACGAAACACTTTAATTGGTACCATTGATAAATGTAGTCTTCGGGCGCCCCATTTGTATTCTTTCATTCAAAGTCTTAAATGTGGTTGGATTAAGCGCTACACTAATACTATCAATGCTTTCTGTGGATGTTTTTCCATTTACTCTTCTACATAGCATTACCTCAGCTATTCCGAGACAATGGAAGGATCACTTTATCAGTGATAATAATGGTGTCATCGAAAGTAGTAAGGCTGACGATCTACAAATTTTATTTTAGACGTACGAGCAATGCGTTTTTGGACGGCAGTTTGTTTTGAAAAAGCAGGATTTTTTCTTTGGATATAATTTGGTTTTAAAACACCCTTACAACTTTTTTATTTTTCATTTCAAATATCACATTTTTAACAAAACGTTAAATAATGATTTACCTCATGTAAATGAATTCCTCCATAAATTCAAGTTTACACTTCAGCGTCGAAAAAAGTATGACACGCAGTAAAATTCCTTATGATCTGTTAGTAAAAGCATTTGACTACTGCTATTTCCTTACTCAGTTCTTAAGTATTTGTGTTTCCAATTTGTTTCAACTCTTCATTGAAGTCGCAATTGTTTTGTTTGTACCAAGAATTGTTGAATAAACTGAGATGGTAAAAAAATATTACTATCAATAGCAGTAGCCTATTATTAGTAGTGGTAGCTGATTATTATTACAAGTAACCAATTTTATTATTATCCGATTATTATTAGTAGTATAGCCGATTCATATGATTATTTGTCGATTATTATTATTAGCCGATTATTGTTGTTATTTATTTATTTTTTGCTCCATCTTTATTGTTCTTTCTCTTTTGTAAATTTGCAATCAATTGAAATGTATAAACACTTTTTAACATAATGATATTTTACTTTCCCCTTACAATTATTCATTTTCCTTTATATCTATCGACATCCTATTGTCTTCCCGGTTCTAAACAAACAATTACCGGTGAGTATATACAATATGAAATCTCAGATTAAATTGTCACAATTTTTTTTACAGAACACTTCGCTGTAAAGTAATATATTCATCCACTCTACTTTCAAGTTGAAAAGAAACCTCCTTCTTTCATAAAAATTATCTAAGGTGTAGATATAGGATAAAAAAGTAATCAAACAAATCGTTACAATGGCTAAAGGCAGCGCAAAAAGTTTCATCCAGGATTTTTCGATTACCCTTTGTTCTCTGGAAATAATTTTCCACTTGTAAAGCGAACTTAAATTTATTTATAAAATGATTTACTCTCGGGATGTCGTTATTCAATTTCTGACTACATACACAATACTTCAAGTGGCATAAGATTTGATTATATCCAAAAAATATATCTTGCTTACTAGAACAAACTGCCTGCCTAGAATCAATTGCTCTAAAAGAAGAAGTATGCGCAGATGCATTGTCTCGTCAAAAGCACCACAGAACGTACACCGAGGGTTTTCAGTAATAGTCATTCTAGCACGTTAATAATTTTTTCCCTGAATACGATGGAGAAAGCGAAACTGAAAACAACGTATCTCCGTATATCGCTCTCAGTACATGATGCAAACGGAATATTGTCTGCCACTGTACATCATCGACCTGAAACTTATTATTCCATCTATTAACAACAGGGGACACAAATGTACTAGTTATTAGTGACTTGTAAATATGCCGAGAAAGATGTGGAACTTCATTGTTACTATTGAACTATTGTTATTGTTATTTTTATTGTTATTGTTGTTGTTGCTCTTGTTCTTGTCCTCGTTCTCGTTCTTGTTCTCGTTATTGTTGTTGTCCTTGTTATCGTTATTGTAGTTGTTCTTCTTATTGCTGTTGTTGTCGTTATCTCATCGCCCTATAGGGGCTAGATGAGATATTGCAGTCACTTGGCTAGTGGAGCTATATATTGTGCTGTGCACCCATGGGAGAATGGTTGCCATGGAAACGCCTGCAGTGGATGAGTAACGACACCCCAGGGGGACCCCATGGTAGAGTGACCATGGGTACAGGAGGGTCCTGTTGGTTGGTATAAATGAAAACGTGTCCGTGCCAATGTGTGTGCGGGTGTGCGTGTGTGTGTGACCTGTCCAAATTGTGGTTTTTGCAGAATACTGTAACGTCACTTCTCTAACAGCTTAGCGAGGGCTGCAATAGCGAACCTTAGGTTTCGCGGGAGAAAGAAATTCAAAAGAAATGACACTGGAGATGATCGGTAAAGTTGCAAAAAGGTATATTCTGTCTCTTCCGTTCAACCTCTGGACAATTACGCAATCATCTTAAGGTTTCACTATAGCTTACCGCAGCAATCTGCTCGTTATACGCAGCGTAGAATTACGCAGCACAGGGTTACGCAGCGCACTTACGCGGCGCACCTACGTAGCGCACCTACGCAGCGTCGTAACGCAGCGCAACAACGAAGCGTTCTTATACGGCCTAAGTTCAACTACGGAAGCCCACCTCACTCACAGAGCCAAAGCAGTAACCTTTACAAAATCAGTATCGGTCGGGAACAAATATTTTAGGAGTCTCCATTGTCGTAATCTTCTTGGGTACAGACTCTAGATCAAATTTAACATGAATTACTTCATAAGCGGGGCTCCTCATGAACGACCAAATAACCTTAGCAAGGGTAGCGATAAGTTATCACCAGAAATAACACAGTTTGGTATAACGCCGGGACATACTCTGTAAATTATAAATCTCGTCTCAGCCTTTAGTGAAATATCAATTACGACTTAAATCATTTACGTTAAAAAAGGTGTATCAAAACTCACACATACAAATTAACTGTGTCGGAACGTGGCTACAATGCAATCACACAAATTTCACGGACTCTAGTCTTGCTTGTTCCCTGGCGATCTAAGAACTGCCCGTCAGAGAGGAGAAACAGCTCTCTATCAGGAACCTAAAACTTTTCTTTTTCTATAACCCCCGGAAACCACCTTATTTCGCCTATTTTGGATCTTTTACTTAGTTCCTTATTACTTTTCCTCCAATAACCCAGAAAACACCCCTTCCAAGGACACCGCACCGGAGATAAGCTCCGATAACGAGGGGAAGAACTCGGGCGTGTTTACTATGTATCTCACAACAAAAAGTCTCAAAGTTTCGTCATTCCCAGCCGATATAAAAAAACAATAGTAGCACAATTTGATACTTTGTCCTCTTAAAGGGATAGCGAGACACAGAGGAACAATTTACACCACCAGTTACACTACTTTGAAAAGCATATGAGCGATTAAGTTGAAACTCGGTAAGGTTGTGCATGATGCCAATACGTGCAAGATGTATTAGTTGTATGGTAAATCGAGTCAAATTAGCTGATTTTTGAGAAAAAAAAGTCTATTTTGCCCCAAAATTGCTATTTTCAGCATATCTTGAGAGGTATTTGAGCATTTAATGCAAAATTTTGCAAAAACTCACCTGAGAATGAAAAATGTCAAGGTATATCACTTTTGTAGTAAAGAGAGTGAAATTTTGCTGAATTTTTAGGAAAAAAAAACCAATTTTGCCCCAAACATTGTATTTCCAGCATATCTTGAGAGCTATTAGATCAATTAACTTAAAGTTTTGTAAGTACTTGTTTAAATGTTTGAACAACCAGCATGCTTTTTTTTACCTACAGCTTGAAATCATACGTACAACTCAACGTGATTTCGGCTGTCAGATGATTATGGAACACAATGGGAGTGAGATTTGCAATTCCGTGGATTGCCTACTTGCATATAGTGCTTATCAGCACATAAATCTTATTAAGACAGAATACGATACGTTGAAATCTTTGTAGGTAACAATAGCCCAAGGGCAATGTGGTTCATTGCACAGATGTAATATAAACTAGAAAATGTGGTTTCGTACCGTAACCACAATGGACATGACACTGTCTCTGGTTGCCTACGTAGGATAGACTGCCTGGTTAATCCGACAACAGGGACGTAGAACTGGTATGTGGACGTGGGGGGGGGGGTAAATATTTTCAAAAATCCAACATCCTGTCGAACCCTGGGTCGTTTCCAGGACCGTAATCATCTATAGGCAATCCACCCTAGTGCGAAAGCGTGCGCACACGTGCACATCCAAACATACACACTCTCTCATTGGCAAGCACGTACACTCAAAGTGACGTGTTCTGGAACTCCCACCGTATCATAAAATGTTATTATATTTTATTTTGCTTGTTGTTTTTTATTTTAAATCTGCCTGAATTATTGAAGCCTGGGCAAAACAGTATGATTGTTCCCCCGAGTATTTCCAATGGGGTGGCAACTGCCCACCTGCCCACCCCGATTGCAATCACGCCCCTGTCCGACAAGAGAGGAGTGCAGCAAGTTTTTAATAAAACTTTGGCTCTCATATTCAGAATAGGCCGCCGATAAGTACCTGGATTGAAGTGATCCTGTAAGCGTAAGTACGGTTTATGTACCCGGTTTTACGTTTTGACTTCAGCTCAAACTTATACATATGGTAAAATACGAGATTTGCATCGAAAATTAGGACTTGAGGTTTGACTGCACTTGCCTTCCGTAGGACGTTTTATTTTTTACGAACATTAACCTTAAACACGTTAGAAAACTAATTCGTGCAATTGGTCACATCGTTTGTACAGTGTGACTGCAATATAGACCGTATACATACTGGCTTTCTACTGATCGCTGATTCGCACCCGCGGCCCGGCTACTTCTGTGCACGTACATATTGTACATTTGTACACTGTATGCAGTTCAAACGACGACGAACAGAGACATCGTAGCAGACCGCTATGACGAATTTCCAGGGAATTACCAAAAAGACTTATACTTATTTTTTCACATTTATACTGATGTCTTCATTACCATTTCATAAATCGATTATAAAATTTTGAAAATATATATAAAACGGTGGCAAACACCAACGATCTGGAAAGAGATTAAGAAACACATTCCACCTAGGACAGCATCTTTCGTTCATGACTGCGTCGTGTGTAAAGTACCTATAGAGTATTAGCCTACTTAATATTGTAATTAGCCTACTTAATATTTAAATTTTGAGCATTTGAGGGAAAATGCACCGCATTTCGTACATTAGCGACATTTTTCACACAATCTTGTCACATACCCGTCGCCTTTGCTGTAAAAATCTTTTCCCAAAAGATCGGTTTGCTTCTTGATGGGAGTCGTCCGATAAAGCGAACGAAAGATATGTGGTCACGTGATCATCAGAAAATGCGACCAACCACAATAATGGACATGCTGTCATGTCCATTAACTAGAAAAGCGGTTACGAAAATCGTAACCACACTGTTTATGAGTTCGTGTAGAGGCGAAGTTATTTACATTCTTTTGTGACCGTCGGTTGGTAGTAGAAGGGGAATTTCTATGTTTATTTTTAACAGATAGGGCCACAAAAATATATTTAAGAAGATGGAAGCCGTGTCTAGATTCTCCAAAGGTATTTGTGACAAACTGTTGGAGCCAAAACGTAAAAACGTCGAATACTGTACATGACTCCAATCTTGGGTTGTAGGCTACTGCAGGCTACTAGAAGTATGTATAGACCTACTATGCTACAGGTCGCGTTTGGTTGCAATTACTTCAGGGTTAATGATGACATTCAACCCAAACTTTGAAACTGTGTTTTTTTTTTTTGTCAGTGAGAAACCCAAGGGATGTCATGCTCAGATCCTTAGTGCTGCTGGCTGTGAGCTCTTTCCTGTACTTTCACCAGATGTGATCATGTATTCATGTCTGGGGTCATGGTCACGTGTCCAGGTGCATTTCAACTACAACTGTCCTCTGACATTCATTTATCATAATAAACGTTGAATATTTTGAAAGAAAATGTCTATTTTACCATACAGTTCTACATACCTTGCTGGATTCAACGAGCCAAACAAAACTATGGGAAGCAGTAACCTACTGTCAGCCAGACTTGCTGCATTCTTTATCATACTAGATAACATTTAAAGAGTGTCAAATGCCTAGAGCCTTGGAAAAGTAACATATGATTGAAGTTGTGAGTGGAATATAATGGTTAGTAGAACAGTAATTACTTTCAATGTTTGAAGAAGAAGTACATGAGAGAATTTATTTTCCGTTTTGCTCTTCGTGTACTGTACTCAATCTAGTGAACTCAGTGCTACTACTTTCTGCAAGTGTTATTGACAAGCGGAGACTGAATACGTCCTATATGTTTTATACAAGAAGCACTTCTTTCACCTCTGTATAGGCTTTGTAGTTTGAATATACATTACAGCCTTCACCTTGGCGGGTAGAGTGGGATATTATGACATTTCCAATTTAAGTAAATTTAAAAGATGCAACTATGGCTACAGTTACAGTCTATCGTTTCCCAAATTTAATTCTCCTTTTCAAATGATTAATAGCAATCTTGCTCCAACAGTTATATATGTAAGCTGTATATTAAAACATCTGTATATGTGAACGAAAAAGAAAGAAAAAGGTTATAGCAAAAATAAAACATAATGCAAATAAGTCAAATGTCCAACCAAGTCTAGTCCCTTTTCAGTGTGGCAGGTAGCCTGCTCTTAGGTCCTTACTCTACTAGGATGCTCAGTCACTTGCTTCCGAGATACGTTTAGGCCTTAGAATAAGGGAGTAGGCTAATGTTAATAACTTTTGTACACCCTTTATGTCCAGCTGACTGATCTGCAAAAATATCCTAGTTCATCTTTTCAGTCAACCACTGACCACATGAGCTCCTTAAATAAAATCAGTCATGCCAATAGTTCGTGCTCAGCCTGCCTGCTTCAGAGATAAAAAAAAAAAAAACCCCTATAGAAACCCCACCCCATCCAAGTTGTCTGTTTAGTAGAATAAAACATGGATGTGCCTTCCTATTTTATGTCCAGTAGCCAATCTCCACTGAACACGAGAGAATTGTTACGAATGGTAGGCTATACAAAACTGCAAATTCATAAGAGGGCGACTTGTCTTCTTCCCAGATATGCCGAGTTGCGTGATGTTTGTAGGCACTTAGTACATGCCGAGTTGTCAGACTTCACAAAGGCACTGAAAAGTGTGAAGCTGTTTTGTCTTACATGGGCGAATTGTCCATGCCTTTGCGTGCGTGTTCTTTGAACGTTACTCTTTTTAAACTGAAAAACAAATTCAAACCCCTTTCGACAAGTTCTGTAGACAAGACAAGTTGGACGAAACTTTAGTCGGCATTGTCAAGAGCTAAAAAACACTTTGTAGGCCAAGATACACATTTAACAAGGACAAATAAATCGTCAGGAATTGGCCGCATCGATTTCTGCCGTACAGTTTGCACACACGTACTCGCGCCCAAGTATGCCCAGAATGCAAACTGTGTTCCGTGGATGCTAACCATCCGATGAACATTTACTGTAAGCCTATATATTACGTACGTGGCATACCGCCATTGCCGCGCCGTTGTTCAAGGTACTACTGAAGTCGGAACACTACTACGGCTCAGACGATACAGCTACGCGTTTGCATACTGACAGCTTATACAACAAGTATGCAGTAGCCTATTATACAAAACAACAGCCGTTTCTTTAAAAGGCACCGTTTTGTGCATCAAAGATATGCAAATTTTTTATCTTCGAAACAAGGGTTATAGTTATCACTGAGATGTTATACTGGTGACCATGTATGTCACAATTATTTGTCAAAATTCTAGACTTATTGAAGCTGTGTAACTGGAAATAAACTGAACGAAAGAACCTGTCACGAGATTGAAAGGTACGAGCAGGAACGCTATACTGTTTACGATGACTCATAAACAGTAACTATGAAGAAAAAAGAATACTTTGCATTATTTAGTACAACAGTCACATGGCTATCCTTAAACCAAGGAGGTTCTAATACCTCCTTGCTTAAACAAAGTACACACAAAAGTGTGCTCAACAGTTATCTGGTCTTTATGAGCGGGCATGTGAAAAACTAACTGGCATTAAAACAGTTTCTTGCCCAGTGTTCCTCCGTTCAGAACTGAAGAAGAGCTGGAATTATGCTCGAAATGTTTTTTTCTGTAGAGTTTTTCAATGTAGTTGGCATGAAGATATCCATTTTTTGTTCGTTTTTCTTTTGTACGTTTTCTTCCTTGTCCTATATATTTTGCCAACACACGCTTCATACTATATCGGATATATCTGTATATGTATATATTAAAATGAAACAATACACCACTGATTTTATGGAAAACATCAATATATTTACAGTGTCCACAAAGATTGTAATAAAAATACGACATGTTTCTGACGGTCAACTTCCATCGTCTGCAGGTTGTTGATAAGACTAAAGGTGAACGACTACCAATTGGTGAGTCAAAGACAAAATATTAAAAATTAACACTTAGTTGAATCGGAAAATAATAGGGATTCCAGTTGTTTGTTGAGATTGGGCAGATTCCAGTTGATACAAAGGCTTTCCATGAGTTTAAGCTGCAGCTTACTGGGTGCCGAGTAATTATTTTGAAGGAGTTGTGATCGCATTTTGCCTTGTAAGAGGAAGATAGTGTTTGTAAACATGTGAGTTTTTATCGGATTTTAGATGCTCATTGATCCTTGTAGTCAAATGCCTGTGGGTTTCATCGATATAGTAAGCGTTACAGCTTGAACAATTGAATTGGTAGACTACATGGGATCTGAGATTTGTTGGAATAGAATCCGTGGTGACAAACAATTTATTTATTTTGAAGGAGGTGAACACAAGCATGACATCAATATTAGTACAATGGGATTTCGTCATTTGTCTGATTTTTTTGTCGTGTGTGGTAAGAAAACTGTCCAATGTAAGGAAGCTTTTAATATCTAATATGGAGGAAAGACTGTTCAGAAACATTCTGTAGTGATATTTTACGGTCTAAATAAGAAGTTACAACTTTATGAATTAAATAAGAAGGAAATTGTTTTTTCCTTGAGTTGTGAAAAGTTCTTTTAAATCAATGTCGAAGCCTTTCCAGGTTTTGCTAATCTTGCAGATCCTGTCAACAAGGGTTTTAATCAGGCCTATTTTGTAATAAAAGAGTATAAAACTAGAAAGGTTGGTAAGTAACCCAGTATATGTAGCCTTGTGATACACTGAACTATTGCAATGATCAGTATTAGAAACTAGCACATCTAGAAATGATAGAACATTATTATGCTGTTTCTCAATGGTGAATTGTATATTGGGGTGCTGATATTGATATAATGCAAGAAAGAGTCCGCATCATCATTGTTGACACAACAGAAATCTACGGTAGAGATACGGTTTGACTGGGGCTGACGTGTCATTGAGAAAACAATTCTCCAGATGGCCCATGAACAAGTTGGCTAATACTGGTGCAAGTGGGGAGCCCATTGCTACACCATACTTGGTCATAATAATATATTAAAAGAAAATGCGTTTGAGAGGTAGCAAATACTAGTAATTTCTGTAGATCACGTCTCTCGATACCACTACCTGACTTATTTTGAGTAATTAAATCAACGGCTAAGCCTATAGTTTTAGCTCCAGTCTAACCCAGTCAGCCCCAGTCAAACAGTATCTCTACCGTTGATATGTAGATGACGCTAAGGTGCACATGACATAGCTGATAAAGGTTGCTAGGATCGCAGTGATAACTAGTGCGCGCTGTGAACAATAAAAAGTGTGGTTTCAGTTCGGCAGGTGGAAACTAAATTTAAAGACCTTAATATAAATAACAATTGTAACAGTGAGGTTGCTTTTTCTTCCTTATATTGATAGTATTTTTCTTTTCTTTCATAACACTAGTGTGTAAATTATACCCGTAGAACCCTATTTATATTTGCAAAGTACACTAACAAAGAAAATGCATGATTGATGAGATGACCTCAACCAGTTCCATAGCCAATAACGATTGTTTTTTTTTGGGGGGGGGGAGGGGGCGGAACATGAATGTTAGGGCTTTGTCAGCATATATAGGGGGTTCTGACGGAAGAGGTGTCCCTACCGTTTGAGAATTTTTTGCCACTTTCAAGGGTTCTATAGATGCAAAATGGTGCGAGAATTTCTATTTTTTCTTCCTGTTCTTGTATTCCGAAAGAAACCCGTAACTACGTGCCTGATCCCACCATATACAATATAGATGTTTGAATAAATAATACTTTGGTAAAAAAAAGTTTGTGGAACTTAGTTTGATACCTCCATGTTTAAACTGACAATGATAGCCTACATGTTTAATCATGGAATTGCAACCAAGTCAATGAAAATTGTTTGTTTTTATTTATTGTTTATCATTGTTGGTTAACAAATAGTAACACAATACACTACTAGTCAGTACTATATGGTATACGTTTCTTTTTAGAGCCTATGGTATTTTTCAGATTTCCCATAATGCAATGCACAATCGCTAACTTGCTACACTAAGTCGATCATCAAGACTGAGCCAGACATAAACATTATTTTCAAATTGTGTACATCAGTTCACAACCTTCATCCAACCATAAAAAGTTTTTTTTTTATCCTTTAAAGGGGTTAGTTGGATCAAAGCATGGTGAACTTGACGATAGGACAATAACCCTCGACCGTGTCTTTTGTCACTCTCTGTTGCTTGATGTTGTTGTCAATTGTTTTGCTTTACAAAACTCGCTATTGTTCCACCAGCGTGGCGTTTACTGACACTTGTAAGCCGCTAAGGAAGGCTTACTTTAATCCCTAGACAAGTTATATTTACCAACATAATGAGCTTTTTGGAAGATTAAATTTCTTGCACGTCCATAGCAACTTAGTCTAATTCCATTGGTTTTCTATAACTGCTTGAAACCAATATACAAAATATTTGAAAGTTAGGTTTAAGTTTAAGGACAGTGATGAGCGGCAAAATGCAACTGCTTGTGGGTTTATATAGGCTACGTTAACATAGGTCTTGAATCAACATATATATATATATATATTGACCTTTTACAACTATCGATGAAGAATAGTGTGGTTATCCCCCTATTTCCTATGGCACCCCAAAAGGACCAAGCAATATATATAGCAATATACATAGCAACATATATAGCAAGCAATATATATACACACACATATAATATATATATATATATATATATATATATATATATATATATATATATATATATATATATATATATATATATATATATATATATATATATATATATATATATATATAACAGACCTATGTGGTGCACTCTTCAGGTGTTGCTACACACCTGAAGAGTGCACCACATAGGTCTGCACGAAACAAATTTGTAGTGTTTTCGATGTATTGCTAGTTCGACTCATCAATATATAATATTATGCTCTTTGTAAAATTGAGCACTTTTCTTTGGATCATATTCCCTATAATCTTATATTATTGCTCCATCTATTGTCGAGCACTTTCATATGATACCATGGATCGAACGAACTTGGGATACTCGACCAAAAACATTCCCTTTCCCAGAAACCAAGAATATAAGATGCGACTTTTAGAAAAGACAGAGGCCTTCCTCAAACGGATAAGATGGAAAACACATCTTTTCCTGAATGGAGACAAAAAGCCGGAACAACCTGAGACATTCGGTTTCAAAACAAAGAAATCACCGCCGCCAATTAAAGAGCTCGAGAACTTTGAGGATAAAATGCTCAAACTTGTAAAAAACATAAAATTCAAACCGGTTTTTTCCAAATTCCAGGACAACCTAAAACAAGACGTAAAAAGGATAAAGAAAAGCACCAAAATCTTTGTGAAAGCGGACAAAACCACAAACTTCTAGCAGCTAGACTGGGAAAATTATAATGACATGCTAAGAAAATCTGTAACGAAAGAGTACAAAAAGGCAAACGAAAACAGCGCAGCATCAGTTAACAAAGAAGCAAGAGCAACTGCGGCAAATTTTGAATTAGACGACCGCATGGAAGGTATGGCTGAGAAGGAAGCATTTATAACTATAAAGGACCATAAACCAAGCTTTAAGAACAACCCCACATGCCGCCTGATAAACCCGGCAAAATCAGAAATCGGAGTCATAAGCAAGAAAGTACTTGAGAAAATAAACAGTGCTGTAGTAAAATCAACCCATGTAAACCAGTGGAAAAACACATCATCTGTCCTACAATGGTTCAAAAACCTACCGGAAAAGGAAACCCGCACTTTCATCTCGTTCCATGTCGTGGATTTTTATCCATCCATAAGCGAGAAACTACTACACGAAGCCCTAGACAGTGCATCAAAGTACACCAATATCTCACCCGAAGACAGACAAATAATATTGCACACAAAGAAATCTCTACTGTACCACCAAGGCATCCCATGGTCAAAGAAATCGTCAGAAAACCTTTTTGACGTCACAATGGGATCTTTCGACGGAGCTGAGACATGTGAGGTAGTTGGTGCATTCCTCCTGGAACAACTGACCGAAATCGTAGGACCAGACATCGGCCTGTACAGAGACGACGGTTTGGCTGCGATAAAAGACTCACCAAGGAACATAGAGAAAATGAAACAAGAAATTAGCAAGATTTTCCACAAGCATGGTTTAAAAGTGACTATCGAAGCAAACAAAAAAGTAGTTGATTTTTCAGATGTAACCTTTGACCTATCCACAGGGACTTACCAGCCATTTACTAAACCAAACAACACACTGCAATATATACACGTGAAGTCAAACCACCCACCAAATATCATCAAGAACATCCCCCAGGCCATCAACAAAAGATTAAGCGAAATTTCATCCAGCACAAAGGTATTTCACAACGCCGCTTAAGAATACCAGGAAGCGCTCAACACAAGTGGCCATAACTTCAAATTAGAACATGCCCAATACGTCCAAACACACCCAAAAAGAAAAAGAGAAGCAGAAATATTATTTGGTTCAATCCCCCCTTCAGTAAGCATGTTCAAACCAACCTTGGAAAAGCTTTTTTTAAAATCATCGATGAGGAATTCCCAGCAACGAACAAATTACATAAAATAATTAATAGAAACAATGTCAAACTTTGTTACAGCTGTATGCCCAACATTAAAAACATAATCGACTCCCACAACAAAAGCATCACCAGCGCACCAAGGGAAGAACAAAAGCAATGCAACTGCCGGAACAAAGAACAATGCCAGCTTAATGGACATTGTAGAAGCAAGTCCATCGTCTACCAAGCGATAGTCACGGAAAATAAAAGCGCCAAATCAGAAACATACATCGGAATCTGTGCAACAGAATTTAAAGCGCGCTACAACAATCATAAAAGCTCTTTCAACGACGAACACAAAAAGAACGATACCGAGCTCAGTAAGTATATTTGGTTGCTAAAGAAAAAGGACATTGAATTCCAAATCAAATGGCAAATTCTCAAACGAACTCAACCATACAACAACAAAACGAAGAAATGCAATCTCTGTCTTTTTGAAAAGTTTTTCCTTATATTCACCCCACAACAGTGCACCTTAAACAAAAAAACGAATTCATATCCACATGCCGACATGCCTGCAAATTCCTTTCAATTCAATTCAACTGAACTTTATTAAAATCAGACAACGAAAACATGAGAACATTACAAAGATAAGCTATAAGTGATTAAGGAGTTATACCAGAAAGCTAATTAAAGCTTGTACAAGGGTAGAACCCCTAATTCAAAGAAAGCAAGTTCATGAAAAACAAGGAAACAAAATCGAACAAACAACAAAACACAAAATCCCCCCCCCCCCCACCCAACCCCAGGCAAATGCACGGATCAGAGATTGTCCAGAAGGTGTTTTTTCAAAATCCGTTTAAATAAAGTTTTCGTGGAGATTTCTTTAAGTGATTCAGGCAACTCATTCCACACAGAAGGTCCAGTATAGTGTATATTATGCTGCGTTAAAAGTAGTCTACAATATGGGAGCATATAATTAGAATTATGTCTGGTGTTAAACATGTGGTTAGGTCTCGCGAACAGTTTAGCCACAGAAAGAGGTAACAGATTGTTGGTAGCATGAAACATTATTATTGCCGTATGATACTTCACAATATCGGGGAAAGCAAGGACTTGAAGTCTTTTAAAAAGAGGAACAGAAGGTGTCATGGAATGTTTGTTGAGAATAGAACGGACGATTCTCTTTTGAATCAGATGCACTTTACTGGTATGATTGGCAGCAGCATATCCCCAAACGGGTACACAATAAGTCATGAAAGGAAGGATTAAGCTATTATAGATGGTAAGTAGCACCTTCCTTGGGAGAATATCTTTCAATTTGTAAATTATACCAGCCCCTCTAGAGATTTTACTACAGGTATTAGTGATATGTGGGGACCAACTTAAATTTTTATCTATGGTAACACCGAGGAAAGTAGTACAATCAACAAAAGGAATAAAACTGTCATGTATATTAATACCATTCATTTTAGGGTCGACAGACTTTTGAACTGGGTGGAACAAAATAGCAGTCGACTTAGTAGCGTTCAGATGGAGCTTATTTGCTCGAAACCAATTAGTGACATTGACCATCTCGTTGGTAATATCGCTGATGAACGAATGGGAATTATAGCTATCGTAAAAAATACTTGTATCATCAGCGTAAAGAGTAAATTTAAACTTTGAACTAACGAGAGGTAGGTCATTAATATAAATAAGAAACAGAAGTGGACCAAGAATTGACCCCTGTGGGACACCAGTAGTAATGGAACACAAAGTAGATTTAGCTTTTGAGATATGAACATGCTGATATCTGTTAAAAAGGTAATTACTGAACCATTTCAAAGGAATACCTCTGATACCATAATGATTTAGTTTATAGAGAAGAATGTTATGATCCAAAGTGTCAAAGGCCTTAGAGAGATCAAGGAATATTCCACAAGAAAGTTTACGATTTTCGAAGGAACAGGAAATATTATCAATGAA
Organism: Stichopus chloronotus; assembly: GCA_021234535.1. Lineage (NCBI taxonomy): Eukaryota > Metazoa > Echinodermata > Holothuroidea > Aspidochirotida > Stichopodidae > Stichopus > Stichopus chloronotus. Next base: position 10,744,758 of record CM037844.1, read on the forward strand.
GTTGATCAATGCATGCATCGTAGATTTGTTCGGAAGAAAGCCGTATTGATTCTCATAAAGTAGACTATGATGGGAAAGAAATTCAAACAAACGTTTATAAACTAATTTTTCAAATACTTTGGAAAAAACGGGTAATACAGAGATAGGCCTATAATTATTCTTTATGTTTTTGCCTTCTCAACAAATACAAGTAACTCAAACACCGACCAGTCGCTACACAACAACTGAAGAGTGCACCACATAGGTCTGCACGAAACAAATTTGTAGTGTTTTCAGAAGACCAACAGAAGACTTGCCTTCACAGCTCCCATCAGATGGCCAGAAACGCACTTCTCCGATGTCCTGTGCTCATGCATCTAAGCATTGAAAGCGGGATTTCATGTCTGCAATTTCTTAACTGATGACAAAAAAGTGCTATTAAGAAATGGTAAAAACTCGGATTGCTATTATCTAGGGTATTTGCGCTATATATTTCTAGAAAGTCGCTCTGACAGATTGGCCGAGTAGCCCCACCCCTCGTCCTGTCGCGATAGCCCTGGACACACGTCTTTAGCCGTAAAAATATAAACTTTGTAATTGTTCAGAGACAAACTAATCTTACCGTACATACAAGATCTTCCCGCACACACATCCTTTTACTTCAAAAAAAAAAAAAAACTATATACCTGTACTGAAACAGCAAAGTCGATATAGTACAAGATACACAGCTAGAACAAACCCTTTCCTTCCGCATGTTCAGACATAATGAACTCTTGGCAGACCTATATTTTCATGGCACTGATACATATAGGTCGAGGAGGCTTTATTTACCAACGAGACCGAATATCGTTTTATACACGCAATTCAGTATCCCCTGTTCAAGTCACACAAACCGCGTGTCTACATATACGTACACATTTAGCTCGCAGAAAACCTGTTTTCATCATACCGATTTTTATCGGCAAGATTATATTATTTACCGAATAGTCTATATTCAACGTAGATTAGACCGCTCAGCACGCGCTGTGCCATACACTGACCCCAGTCCCACATTTGTGTATATGTAAACATTTCACTCACCGAAAACGTGTATTTTCATCACACTGATATTTATTGACAAGACGTTATCGAAAACTATATTTACACGCCACTCTGTACCAGCCGTATAATACGCTAACGCCACATTTGCGTATACATTTTACTCACAGGACAAATTTCATCATACATCATATATTATTATATAGTCTTGCAAATGTAGGTCAGGGCCTACATCTGCAAGACTCTATATTTATTGTTACAGACACCGTGTGCATACGCACACATTTCACTGAAAACCTACATTTCCCTCGCACAGACATAGTATCGACGAAAACTATATTATCGGTTAGTCTATATTTATTGTTTTATACACACAGTGATATCATGGAATTCTTTCATGGCGATATTACCGATCAGCTACAAACAAAAGCCAAGTACGGCCAACCATACTGGTGCGCTCAAACTTCTGTGAGACTCCCTTCATCTTAGAGACAAATTATCCATAGTGCCATCTCGAATTTTAGTAGTCGCTCCCTGGTTAGTAGATCCCTTGTTAATCGAATCCCCTAGCTTTGATTCTTGGATTTACTCAGCTCGTCGTGTGAATTTTTTCTCATTTTTACCTGCGTTGGTGGCCATGAATAGTTGCGTTGTACGTTCCTGAGCACACAAGTATAATGGCATATTCAACAGGAAGGTGAACAGTGACGCAGACATTTCTATTGTTTTATTAAGTGCTAATGACCATTTTAGCCTGCTGGCAAGACCCTTTGAATTTTATCATAGTGTGTAACGCTGTACCCTTTCGAAATATTACCGACTTTCACTCAGGGAAAATAGGGGATTTGATTGATTGCTTCAAGTCGTTTCCTCCTACCCAGCATTCTGTTCATTGTAGCTTCAAATTGGTACTGACAGTGACATATGCGGCTATTAAACGCGCAAGCTGCCCGGTAGTAGTGATGACCACCATACTACGACCAACGATATATTAGTGCGATCATTGTGTTCCTTCTTTTCACTTCGCTACTTGAAGAAGTATCTTCAGTTTACCGCCAGAATCCGTTGCTGGCTGAGTCTATTAGGCCTAGCATTACCTGCATTACTCCCGCTTCGGTTTTAACAGAGTTTGTAGGTTAATATATATGCAGGCATTACTTGGCATTTGTGAATTCACTGTGGTGGTGTTTCGTGTGCGTTCTCGGAGCCATAGGTAGTCTTGGTCAAGACTTAGTGAATCTTTCCCCTTTTCCTTATGGAACACAAAAAGGGCAAAAAATGATGACGATGACGTAACTATAACTAACGACGACCGGAATGCATTTAACGACGACGTAAATTTATATGGTGTCGACCGCAATCTATTTAATGACGACGGGGATCTAGTTAACAACGACACACAATTACATGATGATGTCACAAATGTATGTGATGATGTTGTAATTTGATGTAATGACGATGCAACTGTATATGAAGATGGCGTGAATACATTTAACGACGACACAATATTAAATGACGGTGTAAATGTACTTGACACGAATTTATGTGATGAGCAGAAATCAGTTAGTGTTAACGCAATTTGATTTAACAACGACACAATAACATTCAACGACGCAAAATCAAACGACGTAGACTGAAACAGCCTTGCCCTTTTTTGATGCAGCGACGCAAATTCATTTGATAACCGCTTTTGAATCAATGGCGCTCTTCAAACAATACCACAACTTGAGAGTCAGATAGGGACAATTACGAATACCACAAATCCGTCAGCTAACAGGTCATTATCAGTCTGAACAGGTGTTGAAATATTTATTACTCTTTACAAAGGCGGAGTTGTACTTTTCGACGAATTCAAAATGGACTGCCTTGTATTAGGGAGTAGCAATACAGGGGTTATATGTGTGACAAAAATCGATTTGGCAGGATGGTTTGAGCACATAGCTTACATAAACATACACGTTCAAATACTATAGTTCACATTGTATCCGATCAACAGCGAATTTATAGAGGTGGGGGAGTGGGGGACGACCATCCCTTTTAGATCGATCGAGGAAAATATGAAAATATGCAGTTAAAAGTCGTTTCAATACAAGACACATATTGCTGGACATATCTGGTGTATGGGGTATAGCGAAGCATGTAATAACATAATTGTATGTGATGAAATGTTCTTATATTGGAGCTCCTCCAAATCTTACCGTCAGCAATTGTATGAATCACCAATAGTTAATTAATTCTTACTAAAATACCCTACTATAGTGCTAGAACGCTATTTTGCTTCCAAGTTAGGACTCTAGTACACACACTATTCAATCCGATGTTTCACAGGGAAGGGTAGAGAGACAAACTTACTAAGCACATGCACCCCCCCCCCCCCCCATGATTAACCACACACGTTGTAATCCATTTTGGAATTCCTTTTAAAGAATCACTATGGCAAATCGTTAAGATGAGCGTCTGCACAATGCTGTCAACTCCGTTAAAACTAATTGAAAAGGTTAGTATTTTGCAGTAGGCCTATTTCACAAGATGGACCCATCTTGAGATTTGGACCGAGCCTCCTAAACAACGTCGTAGAAGACAATCTGTAGGAACATAAGCATACTACAGAATTTCATAAAATGGGGCCCATTGGGGCCCATATGTGACCTTGGATGAAATATTCATGAACACAATGAACACAATGAAGGTACCACTAACAACTTATCTTGATGACAAACCATGAAAATTGTACTTGGCAATCTGTAGTTGAGGGAAAGCATTTTCATTTTCATTAACATTTTCATTTTCATTAACAACAATAGACATGTACATGTACGTATTTGTCACGATAACTTAAGCTGAGTGGGGGAGGGGGGGGGGAGGGCAATTGGGGAAGGGTCCGAATGGAAGAAAATTCCCCCATACCACTTTGGTGCTGCCACTGACTACTTATACACCAGCAGTGACTGTCAGTGTTCGTAATACCAACGGTATGTATATTAGAAAACGTACATACCAACACCTGCTTAGGTTATTTTTAATTACATGTTTTCAGGAGTTGACACATGCAACGTGGAACAGGGGAGGTACCAGGTGACTTGGGTATTTCCATAAACGAGAACAAAGCGTGGCTCGAGTGATCACAGTATTTGATATTGGTATTCTTTTTTTACGCAAAAACAAGTTTTTTGACAGTAACACTATAGCCTGCCTAGCAGGTGTGAACATAATGAAAATTGGGAGGAAGACGATTGAGCGAGTCTAAATGACGTAAAGAAGCGACGCACAATCTGATTGAAAATTTTGTAGAATTAAAAAAAAAAACCGTAGTATTTCATAGATAGGAACTCACACATAAATCTCTGCGTGTAGGCCTTAAATCTCAAAATAAAGGGCTTCAACTGAATAGTTTTACCAAATGGCTGATCGAGTTCGAGGTATTGTTTTCATTTTATGGGGTCTGAATATAACATCAGAAACCACTTGGCATAGAGTATAGCTAAGTGTTTGGTGATTTCCGTCCTTGGGCTCCACCGGCGACTCTGTCTCTCTACCCTACAAGGAACTATAATCCTTGACTGCATTGGGATTACTCTCCCCCAGTTAGCCTACAGTGCCTTCAAACAAATATCACCGTACGCCCTGACAAGGACAACCACTAGACTAAAATTGACTTCTCCGTATAAACCCATTTTATTCATCAAAAATTCCAGAGTATACCTCCGTTAATAATGAAGGTTTTTTTTATCATTTTGCCCTCCGGAATAAGTACACCATTTGATGGTTGTTTATAAATTTCACTATTTTTCAATTTTCACACGTCCACGAGTACTGCCAGAGCAACGCTCATGCATTTCAGAAGGGTCACTCTCCGCTCATCTGTGGTACCATGTAGCTAGTATCCAATATATTTACACTGAATGGTGGTAATATGTGGTATATTGACTCAACTACTCATTAGTGAATCGTCAGGTGAAAACAATTATTTCCGAATGTCTTGCAATAGCAGTCCATTTTGACTTGACGATGAGAACATACCTCCGATGCAATCCCACTGAGAATTACAAATCTTAAAACACTGATTTGTGGTATTCGTAATTGTCCCTATCTGACTCTCAAGTTGTGGTACTGTTTGAAGAGCGCCATTGATTCAAAAGCGGTTATCAAATGAATTTGCGTCGCTGCATCAAAAAAGGGCAAGGCTGTTTCAGTCTACGTCGTTTGATTTTGCGTCGTTGAATGTTATTGTGTCGTTGTTAAATCAAATTGCGTTAACACTAACTGATTTCTCCTCATCACATAAATTCGTGCCAAGTACATTTACACCGTCATTTATTATTGTGTGGTCGTTAAATGTATTCACGCCATCGTCATATACAGTTGCATCGTCATTACATCAAATTACAACATCATCACATACATTTGTGACATCATCATGTAATTGTGTGTCGTTGTTAACTAGATCCCCGTCGTCATTAAATAGATTGCGGTCGACACCATATAAATTTACGTCGTCGTTAAATGCATTCCGGTCGTCGTTAGTTATAGTTACGTCATCGTCATCATTTTTTGCCCTTTTTGTGTTACATATTTCCTGTCCACATTCCAACAACGCCTGTTATTACCGCTACTCCCTTGTACGGCCCCTTCTGTTCTGAATTGTTATCCTTGAGTTGCTTTCGTTCACTCAGTCTTGGATAACTCCTTTGTCGTGGGTGTGTACGTAGTGAAATAAGATACAGCCCATACGTTCACTCTTCATATCCACGCTGTGTCAATCACATACTGTCAACGTGCAATGCACAGAAAAATTGGTCTGAGCTAGACGCGTCTTGACATGATGTGTGGATTGTAATGTGCCCACGTCATAATGAATAGTCAATTTTTTCATTTGCGGTAATGTGATTGGTTCCTTCCATTATTGGAAGGAAAATGGCCTGATTTCATCAAAAATCATAAACACGCTGTGAGAAATCTGACAAGACGATGATTGGGCATTGATCGACTCTTATAGCGTATTGAGACGCGTGCTGTATGAATGAGTTAGTAGAACTGTATGGGATAAGTAAAGGAAGAAGAAAATACTACCATCGTCTTAAAGGGAAATAGGGCGTTTGTCTTAGAGAACACATTTTTTTTTTTTTGAAACCAATGTTTGTGGACACAGAATGATAGATTATTCAAAATAAGGAAGGACAGTAGCCTTCTCTTCAAGAAATAAGCTCCTCGCAGATAGAAATTCAGTTATTTCTTGTTCAACACTAATTTGTTCACCCAAACTTTTCAAAATTCAAATGATGCATCTTCCATTACTCATCACATGCATAATGTTTCGAGGAGATGAAGCTTTGGTAAATGTTTATTGATGAGACTGAATGGTTTAACAATGATTACCACTTTTTTCTTTAGTAGTCATGTTGGTGTATTCTAAACGCCCTTTTTCCCTTTAACACAAGACTAAGCCATAGGTGGCTCTTAGTGCATGCCGTTATACCATCTAGGCCAAGCTTATTTGTTTGTGTTACAGTTTGCCAATCTCATTTTAGACGTACACATCTCGAAGCCTAAGCCATACGTATTACTGTGCGGATCTGCAATCATGGGTGCAGTATATATGTTCACAGTCCCAATGGGCTTCGATGTACTTGCCTGCAAGTTCAATTTTTCTAGTTAGTAGAAGTAGCTGCTCCCTCGGTAGTAGTATCTCCCTGATCAGTAGTAGTCAGTAGCAGAACCTCCCTAATCAGAAGTATACCTCACTAATTAGGAGTACACCTGTTACGTCCTTTTGGCGTTCCATAATTTCGTTGTTTCGTATGTCTGTTTATCACGAGGCAGAGACCTAACTATAAAAAGCTACAAACCATTCACGGGTAAAGGAGTAATTGTTTACTTCTGATTTTTCATTGCAACATCTGTCAATCAAGTTAATCGAACTTCAGGCGCTGAAATTTGATTAACTCGCAGATGTACAAGAGAATGTCGGACATTCTGTTGCACATATGCGAGTTTACTCCTTCCATAAAAAATTCGATTCTAACGGGTGTATATATTTTTATAACTTTTTCTTTTATTTGAAATGTATCCTACAATTGGACTATTCCATTTGTCAAATTTTCTTATGTCAACTTTTGATTTTTCATTGCAACATTACCAAATCAAGTTTATCAAATTTCAGACATTCTTTTGCACATCTGGTGTTTACTTTGCCTATAAATATTAAACACTAAAGCGTAACTCATACATATTAAACTTTTTTATTTGGTATGTGGTACCGTAGTTGCATTATTCCATTCGTTAATTTTTTTTCACACATGGCAAGTTGACACTTCTTAACGTTATTCACTTCTTAACGTTATTCTTTAAGACTCCCCCTCCCCCCCCCCCCCACCTTCACGTCGACTGTGTGAATAGAACGAGACCCACTACAGTTTGTCTCATTCAACCGTGAAGCACTAATGTATTCTACAAACCTTTAATATTCCATCACTGCCATGTTCCTGTAATTGCCAAGTCAACCTATCATTCTGGGGGATCATGATTCCTACATTCTATTCAGTCCATCCATGGCGGAAAGTACATATGTCGGAATGACGTGCACCCTAACTGTATGTGACAAGAGTTCATTGAAAGATCTGAAGTTTGAGCAGGCTACTGGAATTTAGCAGGAGATACATCGGAATGCTTAATTTATGCTAATCTATTAGATTGTCTCAGTTTTGATAAGATAAAATTCATAAAGGGATCAGTACTTTGATGCAAGAACAGGAACAGAGCTTTGATACCAAGGACGGTTGCCGACAATCAAGTTTGGCCTAGTTTCTCACAAATAGAAACGACTGGTTTTCTCTTCAGAATTTAGACGAACTGGTGTATAAGAATAAAACAGATCTTTAGTAATTGCAAATAATTAAAACAGTCATAAAACTATGATTTGCTATAGTATTTTTTAGAAATTTCCCAAAGTTGTCCCAAGTTGTAGTAGGTGTACCCATGTTTAGCAAGTTACACAAAATCAAATTGGTCAACTGTGATATATGCTACGGAGGGTGACGATATCTGAGAACAAATTATGAAAAATATGTGACTGGTAGTGTTTTGGCTATGGACAAATTTTTCTGATTGGTAATTTACAACGCAGCAGACGACAAGAAGCTTCTATATATGTTACAGGGGAAATCAGGGTTTATTTTCACGATTCATTTCACTCTAATTCCCCACCGGTATCGTACAATGAGTTATAACTAACCAATATGATCAAGATTATCTCAAAACATGTGGACAATTTCGAGAAACGAGTCAAATTCGCAAAAAATCCCTGAAGAATTCCGAAAGTCTGTACATCCATATTCATCGATCAAATATGAATATTCAATACTGTCACCTTTTCAAGGTATGAGGAGGTGGGGCTTCCTACTTAGTACAGTAAACAAAACATCAAACGAACAGTTTCATACGTAGCCTACGTGTGCTGTATGTATCATCAACAATCACTAAACTCTTGTTTACTTAGCATTGCGCAATGCACGAACAGCATGGGAACCGTAAACATTCGGTTATGTTTATTCATAGCCTATAACGTCATCTCAGTCTTACGCTGTGATTGGTCATCGTATAGAGGAAGCTGTCTTGTCTTGTACATGAACGTTTATTTTTTGTACGCGGCAAATATTGAGAGTTCTCATCCAACAGTAATTGACGCAATAATTACCGTTTCTTCTACCTTCAAACACCTCAACAACGTCTCTATAGTTCGGTGAACAATCAGTTTAGAATAAAAAATCAACTAAAGGTGAATTTTCTCAGTCAAACCTTGATTTCCCCTTTAAAGGCTGTAATGCATCACTCCAGACAGTTTCAATTCTCCCAACCACCTACCTCTAGTCCCTCCCTCAGCCTGTCTTACATTCCTCCACATGTGTAATCAAAACAATGGATCCCTGTGTACGCTGTGTTATACGAGCTGCTCTGCATCTTTCGAATTTGCTGGCAATCTAAGAGTACTGTAATTTAGAACCAGTTGAGAATTTTCCTTTCAGGGAGGTAAAAATATAGCTTAGGGTGATGCAATACAGCCTTAAGTTCCAAATACTGCACCTCTTAAGTCCATTGAATCGGTATGTGGTGAACAAAACAGTTGCCTTTGGTGGCAACTCGTTCGACACTAAGGAAAGATTTACTGATGTATCTCCTTCTAAATTCTACCTACCATCTCGCTGTCTAAATAACTGCTCCCTGGTTCTGAGTGATTTTTAGTTTGTAACGTTGATATGCTCAATACCATCGGCAACAACGTCAGAGGTGTAACCAGACTTTTTCATCAGGGTGGGGGTAAGGGGTGGCAAAGAGCTGAAGAGGTGGAAAGCAGTAATGACACTTTCTAAGCCTAGCCCTACTATCAGTTCGGGTAGCGTTCCGATAAAGTATTTGAAAAAAAATGCCTCTCAGATTGCAGGAAATGGCACTGCCTGCAGTCTCTCTGGAGTTTGGATTTCATCTAATTCTCTAGTTTGTTTTTTAGAACGCAGGTTAGGAAATTTACATTTCCACTACGAATAGTGTCGAGAGCAAGATATGAGAATATTGTTAAAGTGAATATTGTAATATTGTGAATCTATGAAATATTTCATAGGTTTACAAGGCTGATGGATATCTACATGTAATCATCAAGTATGCTGCATACCAAAGAGGGACTGCTAGAGTTCTAGCATAGGTTTGTCATACAGATTCACGTTCACCACTACGTCACACGTCCCTCATGTTCCTTACACAATTTGGAGCAGTCTTTGCCGGCTGCATTGTATATGTGGCCTGGTATGCCTTTAAACTGTGTATGATCTAACTACTTGAATTCATCGTTAACATGTCAACAAAGCCCATGTATCTCCAGTGCTCATGATTGTTTTTTTTTCAATTACGCCTGTAAAAAGTTTTGCTTTTACCGAATCAGAATCAAGATTAGCAATTCTTGCTATTTTCAAAAATAAAAAAAATATATAGTATGGGCACTTTACCATTTTTTTAAATTTTTCATTTTGATCTTCACTACTATTTTGCAGTTGAACAAATTTTGGCCTAATACTTTTTTACCTTCGAATATCATTTTGGGTTCAAGTGGAGGAGGGGGTGGGTGAGATATTTGACAGACACATCTCCACAGGTTTTGACCCCTACCCAAAATGGGAGGGTGCCAGTTTATCATATTAAGTACCATGCCATGGTTAGGATCCCTCTAACCTCAAAGCAACTACAATATTTCTCCCGTACATTACATGTATAGGGATGAGATAATAATAGACACCATACCGTTAGAAACAGCAACCTGTCAGGGCTAACTGGCCTATCGTTACATGAGAGATTATGTTCACAAATAACTTGTTAATTTAACAAATATGTCAAGATGACGAATCAGACTAAGTCTGCATCTCGACTAAAGCAAATTTTTTTTCGCGGTAACAAGTTTTTTCTAACACATCTCTTTGACAATTTGACAGTTTTTCAAGAGGTCTATAGTTAGCCTAAGTTGTTATCTCGACAAAAAAAAAGTAATTTTGGTGACATATAGTTTAATCTAGAGATCCTGAAAAATGACGTTAACAATGGAAATTTTTGAATTCATAGCCTTATTTGATCATTTTAATCAAACAAATGTATTGTCTTGGGTGTAATATTAGTACTTCAAACACAATTTCTTTGATTCAGTGTTTGAGACCTATTTTGGTTGTAATTTTTGGCAGTGATGACAGTGTGATTCTTTGAATTTCAGCGTCCAACTCACAGGCGGCAAAAGAGCATCTTGGAACGCCAGGTGCCTCACCTACAACAGATTCGTATTAAACTAATTGCGGATCCTTATTTGCCCTGCTTGCTGCCACATCCTATTTCCATTGAGCATGGCCCCCCTCCTCCTCATGCACACTCTTTTCGACCGGGATAGCATTGGACACTGGGGTATCGGGTGGGCCTGCCCTCTCCATAAAGGGAAAATTCATTGAGTTTCAAATGAACTGCGACCACCCCTCCACTCACCCTTCCTCACCCCACCTCTTTCTCGGTAAACGACACAGAAGATCAAACCACTCTGAAAGATATTTCGCCCAGACTGACTATTATTGTTTGCCTTGGATTCTGCCGTGTTGGCAATGGAATCCCCGGGAGGCATGGGGACTGAAGAACATCTGACTGGGATGGACCCCACTTCCACGCATCTTTATTTCATGTGGACGGTAAGTCGTTTGACTGGTTACCAAGTATCTCAGACAGACCCCTTTTAGTCTATCGAAGCAGCCTTGTCCTTCTGTGGCAGGAACACTACCCCTTTATCCGACCATTTCGAGACTTTCGATAACACAACCTGACCTCTTCCAATAGACAAACCTTTGTTTTTCATTTTAATTTAATGTAAAATATTTTTAATACTCACGTGTTGACTGAAATCAAAGTAGGCCTTTTGATAATTTGATCATGCACCTCAGTAATTCAACACAAAATATGTCCAAGTGTATTAGCATTAATGGAAATTACAAATAAAAGAAAAATAAATAAAAGCATATTGAATCCCTTCCTAGCAGGGATTGTGTAACATTATGATTAAATTTACTCAAGTATGTTTAAAGTCAGTTGAGGCAAGAGTGCCAGGAACCCTTTCTAAATTTCAAAAGAGCATAAGTCGGGCAGGACACAATATTTTTTAATGAAAATTTAGGAAAAGTTTGTGAAGGACATCTTCATATTTCATAAAGATATTTCCCGGGTTAAAGTCCCCTTTAATACTTTTTCACGTTCCTCCAGTTTGTGGTTTTCCACTAGTCTTCGATGTACATTTACCGATTGTATGTGCAAAGAATAGTGGGGATCTGGCCTGGACAATGGTTGATCGTTGTCGAGTCATGGAAGGGTTTCATCTTTGATGTACTGTATTCCTTGATTGAGATGCAAAATATACAGGTATAAGTTATATCTGACACCCTTCCAGTGTCTGGGTTTATTCCTGTCTGTGTTTTGCGGTGGGCGTAACGGGTGTATCTTATGGGGCTTTTGCCCTACTTTGCTAAACTTGTTATGTTAAGTGTATATGACCCGACGGCATAACGACTGTCCAAGTGTGCATTGCTCTTCTGAGCCATTCGGGAAAATCAACAGTTCGCTCCTTGCTATTCCTTTTAGGATCACTTGACAAAAAAAAAAGAATGGGGGGGGGGGGGGAGGGGTGGTGGCTGAATATGAGACAGCTCTAACTTCATCTGTCCTGTGGTGTCCTGATGGGAGACCGTTGGCATTGGGCCCACACAGGCACGTAGGCTGGGTCTTGCAGGCTGGGTCTTGCAGGCTGGGTCGGTTGTGGCCGGTGGACTTGACGGATCGTTTTAAGGAGAATTTAAACTGTCTGAGTACGCGAGTATCTGTCTGTAAGACTTAAAACAATTTCCTCAAGTTAAAAATTTCGTCTATTGATTATACTCAAACCTCCTTTTTTTTTTGTTTTATTTTTGTTAATCTGCGTTGTTCACCTACCCTTGATTCTGTCCATTGCCCTTGAGTCTTCCGGAAGATAGCATTTACCATGATTTTGAGGTGGAGTGTCTCTTTACAGAATCGTGGCCAAATGGATTATCTTAGATCGTGGCGTGATTTCGAGGGCGCTATAAACTACGCAGAATTCCGTTGGACGACCAAGACCGTAGACAGGTAAACTACATGCTAACAAAGTCAGATTCCCCTCAACTCTATATAGAAATTGTAGCACCTAATATACCGTACCGTAAGCACAGTCACTTTGATGCTATGAAAACTTATATACGGTGTAACCAGACTGCTGTCACTGGCAGGGATCCATCCAGCGTAGGCGACACCGTCAATACCCACATGATTAATTTTTGAATTGGACATAAGTGATACTGCCGTGGACGGAAACAGAACAGTCTGACGAAATAATTCTTACACAGTCAGCAGAAGATAGAATATTTGCTCATCGTGAGTGAAGTAGAACCAAGTGTTGTCAGTCACAAACTATAGCTAAATTAACGTTGCATTAACGTTAGGCGAACTGAAGTAACTGCTACCTCTAGTCTAGGCCTAACTTACAAGTTACAGTACGACTAAAGCCTACAACCGGGGAATGAATGGCCCTCACTGCCCGTTCGACAACGATTGTCCGTTCCGTTCAATGAATGCCCTTTGCAGGCCTACATCAGGCATGATTGCCCGTGGTGTGCAGTGAGAACCAGCTATCGCTGACACTGGCATTTCAAACGGATGGTGGTTTATATTGAGGTATCTTTGTGAACAGAATGATTTGGACATTTATTCAGGAGTTCTAGGATATAATGTACCTTAGAACACGTTGGAATTCAAGTTCAAGTATTCTAAGTGCCTGTACAATATTTTTCGTTTCATTTGCCAAACAACACTTCTCCTGAAGTGAGTCTCCAATGAAGTTGGATTGAGTTAAAAGTAACTCAATTCAGATAAGAAAAGAACTAGGTCAAAGTAAATATAGGCCACAAGGATTGATAAGCAAAGTAATAAAATACTTTTTAAGGTTTCTTTAAGTAACCTGAAGTTAACACTTACCAACTAGCCGGCTGTTTCACTTTGACGATAATATACGTAACTGCCAAGATGGTCAGGCTATTTGCTATACATCTGTAAAGTGGGTCGTATTACGTAGCTTACACAGTCCTGAGGATGATCACAAACTTAAATTACTAACGGTCACAGTATACAGCCTAGGCTAGGCTAACGTCAGGCTTGGGCCTAGCCACACAGTAGCCTATGTATGTGTATGCATTGCCCACGGTGTGTACAGGCAGTTCTTTTAACTCAATGTCACGCGGACGTACCGTCCACGGGTGCCGGTTCGCGGTGTGCGTGTAATATATAATGTTATTTAATATTGTACTACATATATATATTTAGGCGCGTGTGTACGCGTAATGCATTGCATGCAGTGAATTCCCTGTGACGTAGGTAATATCCTTATGAGTAATGTAGTGCATCACAGAGGATTCCCTTTCTGCGTTTATTAAAAATTATATACCCAGACTGCGTCTCTGCACAATAATTTTGTAATTCAATTTTAAAAAATGTTTACTTGCGTGGAATGAAACAGTTGGTAGAACTGAGCGGAATGAGTTCGTACGTCCGTGGTGTATGTGTTATTTGGGGAATGTTGATTAAGAAGGTTCAGGAAGGAATATAAGAGCTAAGTTATTTTTACGTTTATTTTTATAAATTTTCATTTCATCGGTTGCCAAACTTAATAATTGACTTTCGTTTATTTTATTATTCAGATAGTTTTGTAAGCTTTATTAGGAAATATATTGTTGGGATGGGCAAGGGCAATTAAATAATTTGTAACCTTGAAGAAATCTTGTTAGTCTATTTCTTTAGTTTGAATTCGCTTTTTCTCCATGAATCTTCATATTCATAGGACGGAGTGTAAAACATTTGCCGACCCACTTAAATTATAAAGTCCTAACATCTCGGACACTTTTACACATCTCACTACATTAGGATAGGATTATTTTAATTTTTCTGACATTTTTACACAGGCCTTGCATTTTAGATTTTCCAGGTGTGCTACAAATCACACTTCTCAGGAAAGTGAGGAGTGTAGTAGGTGTGCTATTTTATAAAACTTTCACAGATTGTCACTGTTCCCATTTTTTCCTAGGTGTGCAAAAAAGCGCGCTTCTCCCAGTGATTTTAGGCGAGTGAGAGTGTGCAATTGCACTTGCAAACCTCAGAATCCAATGCTTGTTTTATACCATTTTTTTCTCTTTGAATGAGACACATTTACCCATTCTAACCTCAGAATTGCATTTAATATAGTTTGGTTTACATGAATTGCATCACGATTTCGTGGAGCATTTAAGTTTTGAAGCAATAGCAATGACTTTTTTTCTGATCGAACATTTGCCACACTGAAGTAGTTCTCATTTTCACTGCGACTGCTCAATGAAGGTGAACCTCAGTGCGAATTCGGGGGACAAAATCTTGATTTGAGATTTTTACGGCTTCTAAAGAGAAAACCCTCAAACATTCTACGGTATTTTATAGCTACTAAGTTGCTTGGAAAGAAAAAAAAACATACATCATAGAACAGAAGAAAAAATGGAAAGAATTTACTTCTTCTTGAAGCAGAGATGTGGTGGCTTTATGCATAGGAAACAGTAGCAAAATGACAATCCTGTTTTTGTTCACTAATCTACCACATTGTTTTCTCTTAACCAAATAATCAGAATCAGTGCGGAATCTTCCCGACTATGGAAAAAGATCAGTTATTCTTTTTTCACTGTAGTATAATCATTTGTTTCGTGACATTTGCAAACTCCATCAGTCAGAAATTTTTTATTTGAAAACACGAAGCAAGTCTCTGTTACTGTTTAGTTTGGGCATTGTGTGGTTGGATAAACTTTGCAGAAGAACCTTGTGCACAATTCTTGGATGTCCATTCAGTGGTGTAACCAGCGGGGAGGGGGAGCCCCCCAGAAATATATCTTGCCCCCCACTTACCCCCCAAATGAAATTCTAAGGTTAAAAAAAATCAGCAAAATTAGTATAAGACAAGACTTCTCAAACACGCCGCGATTAAATTACAACTATTTGCACAAAAGAATACCATACAAAAAATACGATATTTAAAGACAACAAAAGTTTTGAAAACTACAAGGTACAACGCAGAAGTAAATGGCACAGTATCAATGAAAAATGAGCCATGAAATTGAGAAATTATCACTTATGCATGGGAAAATCCAAAAGTGACTAAAAAAAAGAGAATACTCGGCTAATATTCACAGGGCTGAAGAGAGTGGGAATTGACGTTTCCGGTGATCTAAGAAGCATTATTATCCAAAAATTTTCTTGGTATGCTATGCGCCAACCAATGGTGGCGCTCGGCTTAGATAGTTAGTGGCTAGTTCAATTTGAAGGAATCTTTTAAAGCATTACAGTACCTTAACGTTAGGAGGTGGCAAGTCCAAAGGCTTTCCTCTGTGTGAGTGGCTTCACTGTCTCCATCATGGATCTGATCTTGTTTTCTCAGTATTGTGTCCTGTATTGTTACTGCCTCCTGTTTTGTATTGTAATTGTGTCCTAGTCCATGTGATGCTGTTGTTGCCAGGGTGCATTCCATGTAATGCCCATACCGAAGTTGTGTGGAGGTGTTAGCGTTCATATGCCAAGGTATTACAGTGTCGTCTGGGGTAAATGTAACACCTCATCCAAGTGCGATAATCATTTGCAGCTTGACCACTGCTTTACCACTGTTGTGTATGAGTAACAAACAATCACAGCACTGAGCAGTGAAAAATGTATATTGCCTATTAATAAGCACTGAAAAGTTAGCTGGGTGCATGTCATGTGGCGAAGCAGCACCGCGGTAATTATCCAGGTAACTGATTATTTCCACACAATGCTCATATTACAGGCGGAAGAACTAACCTATCTTATCTGTGCATTTTGGTTTCGATGATAGTTGTTACCTTTGTAATCATGCATGTGTGTGTGTGTGTGTGCAGGTGTGTGTGTGTGTGTCAGTGACGTTCTGCCTGGTGAAGCACGATATCTCAAGAAGGGAAGCATGGACATATCCCATATTTGGTACATAGATGAACCACATTGAGTAGAAGAACCACATAGGTTTTGGTAGAGGTCAAAGGTCATTTGGTTTCAACGAGGGTCAAATTGTGAAAACCTTTTAAACACGATATCTCAAGAAGGGAAGCTTGGACAAATCTCATATTAAGTGTGTAGGTGTGCCACATGGAGTAGAAGAGCCAGATTGTTTTTGGTGGAATTCAAAGGTCATTTGGGGTCAACAGGGGTCAAATTGTGAAAACCTTTTTAACACAGTATCACAAGAAGTGAAGCTTGGAAAAATCTCATGTTTAATGTGTTGGTGTACCACTTTGAGTACAACATCTCTATTGATGCTGGTGTAGGTCAAAGGTCATTTGAGGTCAACAGGGGCCAAATTTTGAAAACCTTGTAAACAATATCTCAAGAAGGGAAGCTTGGACAAATTTTATATTAAGTATGTAGGTGTAGCTTATAGAATAAAAGAACACTATCAATTTTAATTGAGGTCAAAGCTCGTGTGGTCAGCAAGGGTCAAACTGGGAAAACCTTGTAAATAGACTGTGTCGATATACCTGGTATCCCCGGGCATGTCATTGACACCTACACCAACGATGTTAAAATCAACAGCTAACAAGTATACCAAAAATACCAGTATACTTGGCAAAATGGATAATACCTTGTAAAAAGTAAAGCTGTGAGAAGACACCAATGTTGATACCTACTCGCTCGCTCAGGTAAGGTAGTCCACCAGAGAGTATGTAACTAGACTGCAAACATGTTTTAACCTTCATACAATGGCTTGTGCTTGATTGGCCACATGTACACCACTGGTTGCAGTATATGTATGCTATATTCAGAGGTATGTAATTGGAAATGTCCTTGATTGGTTTACGGAAAATTCCAAGCAGCATGCTTCAAGTTGTGTACACAAAAGCTTTGCACCTTGCAGGGCACATCTAACACAAATTAGCAGTTTAATAAAAAGAAAAAAGTTGACAACAATGGAACTTAAAAATGAGTAACAATATTTGTAAGAAAAGCGAGAGAACCAGGAACATGCCACAATATGTACACCTACCCAGAAAAACTGTTGAAAGACCAATATGGCCATACTTGTCTCCATGTATGTATGGTACATGAGAACAACAAAAAGATGAGGGAATTGCATGCATGTTTTCATTTTGTTAATACAAGTTTGAAAATATGTGTGTTGGTAAAGAAATTAAGTAACATTTTCACCATAATTCTCATAAAAAAGAAACCTCAGTGATATAAACGGGAAGAAAAAATAGCTACATAAGGCTTTCACCTACAGTTTTGGGCCCATCCACCTGTACATTCTGATTCTGTCCAGTGCACCTTGCTTGCCAGGGTAAACCTTCAAGCCTGTCCGGCTGTTATGTTGAAGTTGCATAGCTTCATTGCAAGTACATACTGCACATGTAAGTGCATACCTAGTATGCTGCCGCGCTGTGCCAACACATTGTTCATGCATGCTACGGCACTAAACCAAAGCAGCATGGTCGGAACAAATCCCTAACCAACATTTATTCCAAAGACAACTTTTGTTGATGCAAACTGCTATGTTGTCATTGTTAAGGTTTTAGACTCCCTAAAGTAAGAGATTTCAGTCACAAAACCGTTGTCGGATCTCACAAGTTGTATTGTTGTCTGTGTGCACTTTGTATTGTAGCTACTATCACCTGTTCAGGAAAGCAAGATTGAATGTTGAAAGTATTGAAAATACCTCAATTAGTCAAAACTGACAAAATATTTACATGACATGTGCAAAAGACCCTAAACTAATAATCCGCAACTGTTTCGCAACCTTTAAGTGGAAGGTTTACTCCTACGAGATATTTTCGTCCAGAGTGATTTGGGACTTTTGCTGTAGCCTAACATATAAATGTAGAGCCTAGCCAACACATGTATTACTAATTGTTTTGCCTTACACTTACAGTAGAGGAACAGAATAGACTAAGTTTTCTTAGTAAATTTTGATCAAAACTGCTTGAAAATGTGCTATCTGTTGTCTAATATATTACTAAGCTTATATTGGGTCATCAGGAGCAGGATGACATAATATTTCACTAAAAGTTTGTACATTCAGCTTAAAAAAGTGTGGAGAATATTTCGCTATATATAACATTGTTACACAAACCAACACAATTTCATAACTCCAAATCAATTCAGTTGAGACCAAGCTCAATCATACTTGCTCATAGCCACAGGGGATGAGTAAAAGAATTTCCTGCCACTCCTAAATGGTCTATGTTAAACATCTTAATATCTTCCATTCTCACCTCCCCCCTACCCTCAATGTGTTGGGCACTGACGACTTATTTCAATTTAATGGTTGCAAATTGTCACTTGGATCGTGATTCCTCACTATTTTGTGAAAAAGAAAAATGCATACTTTTTCAGGGTTGTCACAGAATGTATCAGATCTTAATGACAGAGTACTGATAAAGTCTATGTTCTCCTGCCATTTGGTGATGGTGACATGTAAGAGTAATTGTTATTAAAGAGGCTGTGGTAAAATTTATTTTAGCTTAGGTAAAGCCACTTTAACATAAGCATTTTTATTGCTGTAGCATCTTTCCTTTCTTGAGAGGGCTGTGTGTGGTTAAAAACTTAACATAGACATTGCATGTACAGGGAACGTGTCTGTGCAACAACCTGATGGTATGGTAATTAATGCAGTAAGCAGTGATTTCACAAAATTTCAGTTATGCTACAGGTACACCAAGTTGTTCTATATGCAAGGAACATTGCAGCGAGTAGAATAGGGAGTGAATCTCAATGTAACGTTTACTTAAAGACAGAGTGAACTCATGAAGCACATTGGTAAACATTTTTTCAAAACTGATTCTCATTTAAAGCAGATCTTGGAGAAATTGACACTGTTTACACAGACATGTGCATGTGAATTCCTACACAACAGCACTATTGTATGTACAAGAAACACAGTAAACAAGGAGTCCACGAAAACGTCTGATATACCAGTTATTACCAGGTATGGAGCAGTTGGTACAGTGATATCTGATTTTGCTCCTACCGACGCAGCTTACCTGTAGCTCTATATCTCAAGAAAAGAAGCTTGGACAAATCTCATATTTGGTATGTATTAGTGTAACACATTGATTACAAGATCTCTGTTGATTTTGGTGGACGTCACAGGTCATTTGAGGTCAACAGGGGTCAAATTGTGAAAATATTGTAAGCATCATATCTCAAGAAGTAAAACTTCCACAGATATTCCAGTTAGATTGTAGGTGTATCTCATTGAGTATACAAGAATTCCATTGTTTTGGTGAAGGCCAAAGGTCATTTGAGGTCAACATGGTCACATTATGGCCGGAATTTTGGCAAACATCATATCTCAAGAAAGGAAGCTTGTACAGATGTCATATTCAGTATATAGTTGTATCTCATTGAGCACAAGAACCATTTGGTCTTTAATGGAGGTCAAAGGTCATTCACTGTCAACAAGGGTCAAATTTGTGAAAGCCTTGTAGACATGATCTCAAGAAAGGAAGCTTGTACAGATGTCGTATTTCATATAAAGCATAGGTAGCTTAGTGTGATACACACTAATGCTATAATATCAGATTCAGAAAAAATTCTCGTTATTGGATCATCATTACTTCAATGCATTTCTTCATTCTGGTTGGTTTGAAAAAGTTTTGTACATAAGTTGAGAAGCAGGCATGGTTAATATGTTCTTAAATTGGCTTCCAAATGCTGGTGAAGTGTTACAGATGACAGGCTTAAGGTTTGGTCTAGTTCCGTTCCTCATCAAAATTCAACAGTTCAGTCTGCGTAAAGTTTGCTCTAACAATGGACTGTAATGTAAGCATCTATACGAAACTCCTCAGTCTGTATCCGTATTTTATCTCCTTAATAATAGGCTACTTATTTGTTTTTTATTCCTTTCGTCACTGTCAAAAGGACACTCTGGTTCATTGACCACTTTTCAGCTTGGCGGCAGCCATTGAGAGGATTAGTACGTGTTTGTTGTTTTTAAAATGAGATTAAAACCTGCCTGATACGCGGTCTCACTTTGTTTCAAAGAATAGAAGTGAACCGCGCTGTGCCATTCAACTGCGCTGTGCTCTTCAATGGTGGTTGGGGTGACACATTAATTCCATATGTCACTGTAGTGTTCATACGCCAACAAACACAAGTGCTATATACCTCATAATGCAGCATGTAAAATAACCTGCCGTACGATAATTGTGCTTCCAAATTGAAGCATACCGTTACACACATTCTTTAATATTTGCTGGGATGTAATAATATTTTTTGTTAGACTTAATGTGGATTAAGTGGAAACATACTACAGAAACTTTTGTAGCCGTTGTTTTGACTTGTTGTTTTGACTTATCAGTAGTTTGTAGTACAAAATGTACAGTGATTATGCTAGGCCTTACAAGTTGTACACTAAGGCTGATTTTTTTGTGCACGCCAGCACGCTGAGGTAAACAGTTCACCGCAGCTATGCTAGGAAAGAGTAGGTGGTCACACTGGAGATCTTCACTTTGAAGTGCATGGAATGCAGACTGGTATAGTCTTCTACACCATGGACATATCTGATGGCGTATTGTATAAGTTGTACCATATCTTGTGCATACTGTATTGAACAGTTATACTGGGAGTATCATGAGTGAATTACTCAAGGAATGTCAGGATCATAAAATAGTCAAACATTTAGTAAAATGAACAAAACTTTGCAGTTGTGATTGATGAAGTGTCACTTTTTTGTGCTATATTTTGGTCATGTCTGGATTGAGAAATTTCTGTAAAATGAGTTTTTAAATGGAAGGTTCCAGTACACAAGACAGTGTCTTCGAAGTAATCTTGAGTCAATCACTGCCAAAAAAAGCAACGAAAAACGATTTCTTACCGCAAAAAATGTTGCTTATAAACAAAAAGAATGTCTTTTCTCTCTAAAATTGAACTATACAAGCCTCATCAAACACATTTTGGTCACAAGTTTTGGTAATTGTGGCAAAGTGTCAGTAACTACTTAAGCAGAGAAGCAGAAACTTAAAAATATCACCATAAGTAACATATTTGCTGTTAACATCAAGAATAATAAGACTATGTAAATAATTCAGTTTTCATAAAATGATAATGTAAAGATGTTGTTAATGTATGTACTGTATATATTGTAAACGTTATTTATTGAAAATAGAAGAGTATCCAATAAACGGAAGAAAAAAAGAATGATAAGGCAAATAATTGTTTTTGATATTGTTTGAGGAATATGTCACTGTATTAATGTTAGTGCTACTGTATTTCCTTAGCAACGTGGCAGCCCGTACTGGGTGTAGGCCTAGGCCTACACTTGTTTATTAAACCACGAATGTTGTTTTTGCCCATAATTAACCCCAAAAGGTTACACCTATATATGTAATGTGCTGAACGTTATGCAGTCGCACTAAAACCTTAAGCCTATACCCTTCGTATATCTGTTGAAATTAATTTCATTGACGGATTTCAGTTGTTCTAAATAACTAAGCTAGTTAGACCATGGCCTAGGCCTAAATACTGTAATTTTGGTGGTTGTCGCCTTCCCACTGTTTGTTGCTCAATTCTTAGAGAGGGGCAACCTAAATTTTTCAGGTGCATAGCTGCCTACAACACAAGATGTGTATTTGTGCATATTCACATGGCGTAAAATGAGCAAACAGGTTTTTGGGGTCATAATACCGATCAGCAAAAATGTGAAGTTAGCCAAACAACGTACAATAAGCAAAACATATATCAGAGGTAGCATAAATTGATTACAGCTTTGCATTACTTCCACCTATGACATCAGAAGGTCATTGCATATCCTTATGATATCCTCTGGTTTCATTTTGCTGTCTAACAAGTTGCAAGTGCATGGATTTTTGTTGATGTTTTTGTTATTAAAATGAACGCTCCACAAAGGGATGAAACTGAGTTAAGATTGCTGTACTTTGCTAAAAACAAGAATCGTTGCTGCCTCACTTTAATAAAACTGGATGGACCAGGCTCTGTAATTGGTCCATCTTCATGTACGTTGCTCCATCAGGTGACATCATCACTGCTCATGGTATTAGTTACATGTTTTATGCAGATGACACTTAAGTGTATCCTACTTTGAAACAATCTAAGTGTCATCTTGCAGTTCCACATTTAGAGCTATGCATTCGTGACATTACATCATGGTGTATACAACATAGTTTCTGCAGCTTCTTTTGCTATAAGATTGGTCAATTAAGCAAATATCTTGATCGTATTTGCAAATATCTTGATCGTAAATCGACTGAGCATCTTGTTCATGCTTTTGTTACGTCATGTATCGACTACTGTAATAGCTCTTTCTATATGTCACATTTCTAAGTTACAACATATACAAAACTCAGCAGGCAGATCAATTACCTGTTCAAACAGGCATGAACATATTACTCCCATC
Source organism: Stichopus chloronotus (assembly GCA_021234535.1). NCBI lineage: Eukaryota > Metazoa > Echinodermata > Holothuroidea > Aspidochirotida > Stichopodidae > Stichopus > Stichopus chloronotus. Next base: position 10,767,784 of record CM037844.1, read on the forward strand.
CTGCGTGCGTTGCACTGGCTACCAGTTCATTATGGTATAAATTATAAGATAGCTCTACTTACCTTCAAATCACTGCATGGTATGGCCCCGGATTACATTTCTAATCTTATTACTTGATACACACCAAGTCGCTGTTCATGACCCCCATCTGAAGTTCTTCTTTCCAAGCCTCCTATTTCTACTTCTAAGTTTTATGGGGACAGATCTTCAACAGTTCCTGCCCCAGAGATTTGGAGTGCGCCCTTCAACTAATCTTAATCGTTTTAACAAATTTGGAAACTTATTTTTTAATTGTTTAAATTCATTACTGCTCTTTTATTTTATGCTTTTAAGATGTTACTGCTGCTATATTATTTACATTGTTACTTCTTTTTATAATTTACTTTGTACTGTGCTTTGAGTTCTATTGGAAATCACTTTATAAATATCATTATTATCATTAAAACAATAGTAGTCAATCTGACCAAAAGCAGCCTCTAAATTTAAATAAATGTAATCAACAACTTCCTTGATATGAGCATTCATCCTTGATCAGAACAATCAATGCTTATTGTTTGTACTGTATGTTGTTTGTGATACAAGACTTACAAGAAGTTTCACTTGGTTTGCTGGTCTCCCCCCACACAATTTGAAACCCCTTTTGAAGAACACTGCTTTGTGCTAATTGTAAAGGTGCATTACAAATCAACAATGTACCTCTAAAGTTGTTGTCTTCTCTTTGAAAACTTTTGTCACATTCTAGAGATACAGAACAAAAGAAATGTAATCATGATTGCAATTATCATTACATTGCAAATAATGGTAATCATAATCCATTATTTTTATAGTAGCTGTAATCATAATAGTAGTTGTGATCAGATACATTCAGATGTAATCCACTTAAGCCCTGACTAACCTTCCTAGCAGGTGTTTGTATGTACCTTTTCCCAACTACATTTTGTAGCACTTGCAATCAATCACAGATTTGTCTTATCTATGATCCAGGGTCTCTATATTTATAGAATGTCTTAATCATAATAAAGCATGAATATATTCATAGCATAGGGAAAAGCGGTATTGTACCAGTGAGTATAAGTGATTACATCAACAAACATCGTTCAATCTGTACACAGATTGAGTCAGAATTCAAGCGATAGTTTTTGGACGTTGGTATTACGAATGCAGTCAGAGCTGATGCCTGAGTATTACATGTTCATTGCATGGACTACAAGACTGGCCACTATTTTAATCTAGGCAATATGTTTGGAAAGATTTTGCTTTCATCTCAAACTTCAAGCTGGCCCATAGACCTGAAGTTGAGAACTGCTATATTTGTGTCATAAAATATACAAGGATATGTGAAGATTAATCTGATGTAGCCCCTACTTGCCCACATGTATTCATGTGAATAGAACATAGTTATTGGCACTAACGAGATTTTAGCTTATTAGGAATTGTGATTGTGGTTACATTTTTATGATTAGTAGTGAGGTTCTTGTGGATAACAGACTGAGAGTGTCAGAGGTTACTGGTCCATTTTGCATGCATAAATTCAACCTTTAAGTGAATGCCATGTCAAATGACATTTCCACAGGTCTAGAGAGGCATTGAGATAGTGCTATATCAAGTGCCCAGTAATTGGTGCACCTATAGAATCCATTAGTTAAATGAACATACCCCAAATGCGTTCATAATCATGAAATACCTAAAGTTTTGGGATACAGTAAGGTTAAGGAAGTTCAAAGTTAACACTGTATTCAGTAATTTGGTTGTCACAGTGATAGTGAGTAATTTTTGAAGGATGTGGTACAGTACTGGTACTAATTACAGATTACTGTTTACATTAAATATATTTTTGGACAAATGTCTTTGTGCGAAATATTGTATTTTCCAGAGTGGTATGCAGAGTTCTCTGTCCAATGTTGGGCCTACAAGTTAAGTTGACTTGACACAGTTCCAGTCTTAGAAGCACTCCCCTCAGACAAATAATTTTTCACGTCAGATTTGGTACTTATGATTCAGCAGACAGCAATCCAGATCATAAATGTTGGAATAAGGTTAAAACTTAGGTTTATGGTAGTCCTATAGAGTCGATAACTTGCCAGAAGGCATATTTATTATATTGCTACAATTTAACTTTGTTAGGCAATCTCTGTACAGAAAGAGCAATTTATCTGTCACTTGGTGGTTCATAGGAATGATAATCTCATGTAAATCGTGTGTTCACCCTGAATGTGCAAATTACATGACAAAGCAAACTGTTCTCATTCAACCATCAATTTCCAGCTCATACCAGTTAGCTTGTGTAAGCTATTTTAATGGTATAACGTCACTCTATCTGTTTGTGTGTCCCGTCCAATCCCATCCAATCTGTCTAATCCCTTTAATCCCTCTTTAACCCTCAAATGTATCTAATCTATCTCTTTGTTCACAATTATTCAAAGTCCTTCCCCTTCATCATGCATTTATGCGTTTGCATGAAACTTGGACACAATGTTCCATAGGTGGTGGACCATTAGATGTGTTCAAATATTTTTGGTATGTCCCATTTCATAAATTCTGCAAAATGCTTCTCCTGTCACAGATTCTCTTGTGATGGTTTGTCACAATAATACTCTGTTAGTGGTTCCTTCAGGATGTTCAGGGATTTTTAATCTTCAGCCCCATGTGGTTCATTTTATGAAATACTGTTCTGAATGCTGCTTTTGGCACATGCTTTGATGGATTTGTATTTTACTTGGATGCAATGTTCCCTGAGTGGTAAGCAAATTTGGGGTATTGAAAATTAATTGGTCCAAAGTCCCATGTGGATCCTATGGCCCATTTTGTGAAATTCTGCAAAGTGCTTCTCCTGCATATTATCTTGTACAATGTTGATAATTTGTGGTAATGATACCCTCTAAGTAGCCTATCTTTGGGTGTACATAATTTTGTAGTCCAGGGTTCTTTGTGGGCTCTATGGCCCATTTTGTGAAATCCTGAAAAAAAGTTTTCTCCTACTACTGTGAAAGTGCCCCTTTAAATGTCACACAACATCTCAAATACCTCTATCTACCTGAATGATAATTGAGTAATGGGGCAATTCATCAGATTGTTTCTTAACTGCAACTCCATCAGATTATCTGAGGTGCATGTAGGTATAGACATTAAAGAGGTCATGACATGTAGACTAAAACGCTGTTAAAATGTCAATATGACAAAGCATTAACATCATAATGGACAATCTGTAGGAACAGAAGCATTCTTCAGAATTTCATAAAATGGGCCTTGGGGCCACTATGTGACCTTGGACCAAAAATTCATGAACACAATGAAGGGACAACTAACAACATACCTTGATGACAAACCATATAGATTGTACATGACAATCTGTAGGAGAAAAACCATTTTGCAGAATGACATAAAAGGGGCCATAGGGTCCACATGGGACCTTGGACTAAAACTCCCTGGACACCCCCAAATTGCCCAGACTCAGAAAGATTGTGTGGAAGTTTGAAGCAAGGCATTTGCACGTAGAAACATTGTGAATTATTGTGGAGCGACAGGTTCCTAATGTGACACCATGAGCTGCTTTCAAGGAAAAAGAATTTTTCAAGAGAGCTTCCAACTGTGAACTTAAAGCTTGGATTGCATAACATTTAAAGACATCCTAGGGACCCCAAAGGCAGGTTTGGATATCAGTTTGTCCAAATATTTAGAAAAACCAGTGTCCTTTTAAGTTTTAGTCTACATGTCCAGGCCTCTTAAGGGGCACTTTGAGTCATTCAGTTCGTCTTCCCAAATCTGTCAACTTTGTGTCTCAGATCAATGGTCAAACTAATAGAGTTCCCATGTAGCACATGCATATGAACACTAATGAGAGCGTAGTTAACGATTCCAGGTCAGTGGTCAAATTAATACAGTCCCCATGTGACACATACAAATGAACAATAACTATTTTTCCACATTTTACGTATTCGTATCCCCACAGCTAGTACAGATCATTTAGAAATTGGTCAAACTAATAGATTTCCCATGTAGCACATGCAAATGAACACTAATGAGAGAGTAGTTAACGATTCCAGGTCAGTGGTCAAATTAATACAGTCCCCATGTGACACATACAAATGAACAATAACTATTTTTCCACATTTTACGTATTCGTATCCCCACAGCTAGTACAAACCATTTAGAAATTGTAAAAAATTACAGTTTCATAAATAACTGGATGTCAATTAAAGTTGAATAGTGATACAATTATAAGCATTGTAACTTGGTAATACCTATCAAGATATCACAAATTTACTGACAAAAATTCAACTTCTGTACTGTTGATACTCTATGATATTTTGCAATTTATGCAGTCCCACAGATTTTCTTGTACATGCAATGTTGGAGATCCAATCTAATGATACTTCTGGTGGTTCCTGTGATTTTGGTGTGGTAAACTGATATATGTAAATGGTACCATCAGGGTGTCCAGGTATTAGCCTCTGCACTGTTTATGCTCTAGTTAAAACTTGATGTTGCATTCATCCATTTGTCATTGATGAAAATTTGTTTGCATATGGAAGTGGTAGACTCGTTCTTGTTTACCTGCAGTGACAGTTTACTCAAAAGATAAACAATGAAATACTGCATGCATTTAACCACTGGCTTTCATTTGGTTTACTTCTCACCCTTTTTGAAGATTTTCAGAGGATGTTCAGAATTTTCTGTCAGAGGTCTGTGCAGGTAGTGCTTCAGCACCATCTACGAAGGCTCTTATCTTCCCAGGCACAAACAAAGGCAGCAACTAATGGATGGCCTTTCAGGTATATGGTTGCTCTTATTGGAGCTGGAGGAGGAATCATGACAGGTGGAATGTTATGGGAAAGGTGAGCTGATAGCACTATCATAACGTCACAATTACAGTGCAGAGCAGTGGTTTATAGTATTAAACTCATACCAGCATGTTGGTGTGAGCTTATGCGATCATGCCATGTCACTCTGTCTATCTGTCTGTCTATCTGTCTTCTCTATCTGTGTGTCTTTCTGTCTGTCTCTCTATCTGTCTGTCTGCCTGTCTGTCGGTGTCCGTCTGTCTGTCGGTGTGTTTGTCTGTCTGTCTGTCTGTCTACATGTCTATCTGTCTGTACACAATTATTCAAAATGCTTCTCCTACATGCTTTCATGGACTTGCTTGAAACTTACAATGTTCCTTGAGTGGTGGACCATGTGGGGTGTTCAGGAAGTTTGGGTCCAAGGTCCCATGTGGACCCTTTGGACAATTTGTGAAATTCTGCAGGTGCTTCTCCTCCTACAGATTGTCTTGCACAGTGTTGATTGTTGATCATAATGATACTTCATCAGTGGTGCCTTAATGTTGTCCAGAAATTTTGGGTCCAAGGAATCATGTGGTTCCTTTGGCCCATTTTATGAAATTCTGTAAAATGCTTCTTCTCCTACATGCTGATATGGATTTGTTTAAACTTAGACACAATGTTCCTTGAGTGGTGGACCATGTGGGGTGTTCAGCGAGTTTGGGCCTTGGGTCCCATGTGGACCCTTTGGACCATTTTATGAATTTCTGCAAAATGCTTTTCCTTCTGCAGATTCTTTTGTACAATGTTGATGGTTTGTCATAATGATACTCCAATGGTGGTACCATCAGGATGTTTGCAAGGTCCCATATGGACACTTTGGCCCTTTTTATGAAATTCTTTAAAATGCATCTCCTCTTGCAGATTCTTTTGTATAATGATAATGGTTTCTGTAACTTGTAATTGTTTAACTTGAAAATTGTTTGACCTGTTTCCCCTTTTGGTAAACATCTGCACTGATACAAAGTGATGGAATCTTTAAGAGGCATTTACAAGGAGCAATGGGTCTTTGTCCTCAAAATCTGCATGTTGAGTTTCTTCATGCCATGAAATGGCTCCATACAGACAGTGTGCACTTTTAAATATCAAATATGGCCTTTGATAGGATTTTTTAACTGCTGAAAGGAAAGGAGAACAATTGGTCCAATAACTCAGGAGATAAAAATTAATGCTAATTTTGAACTTAAATATGTACAAAACATGTTTATAAGTTTATCTTTTGAAGAATTTAACTTCAGCAAGTAAGGGGAGTGATCATAGCTAGTTATGAAAATTGGTTAGACTAGCATTCCTAGGCTGGGCCTGGGCTACAGTACAAGTAAGATGTTATCACATTGAACTAATTTTGCAAATAAACGCGACCATACAACATGATTTGCTTACATCTCATCCTAGTGTCTTTCTTCTAAAAGTGTGTAACTTACTGACTCAATCCTAGCCATATTCACTAAACTTGACACGTCCTGTTGATACACGGATAACGCTACATACATAGCTTACGTCTATAGTACGTTCACATAATGGAGAAGACACTGCACAGAAATCAGCTTAGGTCTAATACTGCATAACAAAGTAAACATAGTAGCTGAGTAGGCATTGATCATTACCTTTACAACTGTTACAGTTTATAGCTTGGTAGACTGCCTGCCCAAGCTAAACAATACTTTTGGATTATTGGCATTGTTGATAACTCTGTAACTAAGCGCGATTTATACGACCTAACGCTTTGTGTATACTAGTTTTTCTGCTCAGGTTTTACAGACATATGTGCACAAAATGTTGTGTTAAGACCTTTTTCGTAATAGTGGACAGCTCCCATCAAATCACAGCAGCTTAGCATTAGCAGTATTCAAAGTCCGCCCTCTAGTTCTTATTTTCTGCCTCTATAGTTAGGCCTAAGTTTAGTGTACGAAATTTTGCTACAAGACCAAAAGGCAGACCAGATACACACACAATTGCCAAATGCTAGGCAGTAGTCAGAAAAAACTTTCATTTAAAAGGGTGGTGATATTCTGGAATAGTTCAGGACTTGTACTAACTTTTTATATAAATAGTGTGTCATACATACTGTATGTAGTTTTTACTACCATACATCAATGTTGTCTATATATCGGTACAAGCAAAAAATAATATCAATATTAGTGATATGGAGTGAATTGCCTGATATATCAATAGTAACGTTACATTGACAGACCTTATGAGCTGAGCAGTTTATATCATTGCAGTATTAACAAGGGCACATGTTGTCAGTGGCAGGGAAATGTGGAAGGAAAGAAGTAGAAAATTCCATGCATGGGTGACTGCCTCTTGGCAGAAAGTAGGTAGTATGGTACTGTACATTTAGTATATAATTTTCAGTTAATAAAATACTTAAATTACCAATCCTTGGCTATGAAGTGAAGGGTCAAAGTTATGCCTTGTGTCCTGACCCCTGTACTGGAGTTTCAGTTTCCGTTCTGCAACCTTTTAGCCATCCGTTATTGAGATCCTGCACTGTTTTGGCTAAAATGTGACCTGTTATTAACCAACATATAGACAGTAATTCTCATTAGTATGTAAAAAACATTTCAGTTAGAGATACTTGAGATTCTCTGCTGTCACCATTTATTTTCTCCTTGGTAGGTCAATGCATGCATCATCAGATAGGGTTGCAGAGGAGAGTAACTCCAGTCAAGTGTCTGAAGTTGAAGGAGAGAAGGAAGAGGATGGAGAAACAAGCAAGGAAGCCAAGAAGAAGAAAGGACCTGGATTTAGAGATCGCAAGGTTGGAAAATCTTTTTGTAGGTCTTGATGAGAATATCAATTTAATTTCCCTTGTTTGGTCATTGCAAAGAGTTGTTTCATTTCTTCCTCCAATTTTGGAGAACTATCAAAGTACAAATGTTTACTCTCTATGAGAAAATGTGATAGCCTACATTGTGACAGATGTAATTTTTTTCCCTAAACAACGAGTATCAGTGTTTTTACTACGATATTGAAAACATATCTCAAGGATGCAACAACCTAGATGAGTTTGCGTTCAACAAAAAACTATGTTTATGCATATATCTGAATATTTAAGCTTATGTAGATGACACAAGGGCATGGTACTTTTAAGGTGGTGTGACAGGAAAATGATATTTTGGAGTATTGGGTGCTTTAAGCGTTAAAAATGCCATAAATAGCCACAAATTTCATAAAAATTTCATAAAAATCTGTCAAAGACTGACAAATTTACAGACAAATTTGTGTCTCACAGCTGTATCATGAGTAAACATTTGCTAATAGGGTTGGGTGGTATTCTGGTACTCAAGTTGGTACCAGTATTACAGGAACCGGTTCTACTCGGTACCAATTTAAATTTTTCAATTACTGTTACCCAGTACCTTTAAAAATGTGTCTGTTACTGACTTAATTTATCAGAACCAGTACCATTTTCAAAAATTTAACAAAAATTATCCTTGCAATGTGCTGTAACATGTCTAATCTCAAAATTGTCTAACAATATGATGCTGCCAACAAATACTAAAAAATCCATAAAGACATGGTTGTTTTGTTGTAGCCTACAACCATGCTCTGAGCCTAACACATGTAACGTCAGCTAAAAATCTTTACATAAGGCTATTTCGCACATGAAACTTCAAGACTCAATGTGAAGAAGATCAGTCTACAGGTTGTAACATGTACTGTACTTCAGGCTTTCTAAAATCTAAACACCTGTTCCCTGCCATATAACATGTATCAGAAAGGTCCCTGGTATGCGTCCAACAAATGGTTTTTTTTTTGCCAAAACAGTCTAGAATTAATTTGGTTAGGTGCTGGATATTAGACAAAAAAAAATAGCACTATCCTCGCAAACTACAGTTCTTCAACATCACATAGTAATAGGTAAACTAAAAGCTAGTTATTCACACACTTATCAAGTACTGTAGAACACAATTGGCGGCATCCTTGTGGTTGTATTAAACACAAAACCGTCCCACTCTACTTCATGGATATGTATCCAATGTGGCTCCACTTGCTGCTCCTGACCCAATGTCATTCTGGTGTATTTATTTCTATGGCTCTACTTACTGTAGTTTCAGTCACAGGTAAGATTCAATAGGGCCTACCTTTATGACAGGCCTCTAAAGAGTGCCAGAACTTTATCAAATTAGTTTATAATCAAATTAATTTATAATCACAAATAGGTAGCATGTTTACATAAAGCAATAAGTTTTAAGGTATTTTCAGGTGTTAGGATTACTCATGTAAAGTTTTGGAGTAAAATTTACGACACTTGTGGAAACATGTTGACATTTCTTTTCTCATAACTTAAAAAATATCAAGCATGAGTGAGTAATAAGGTCAAGTTTAGCAACATGAATCATTTTACTTCAACTTTTGCTGAAGATAGAATGTGGATGGGTGATTTTGGATACATGTTTGAGTGGATCAATTTATCACCTATTTTCCAAGTTACCATTGTAGAAATGCACATGTGCATGGATGACTGTACCGGTACTAGTACCGATACTGGTACTGATACGGATAAAAGTTCTGGTACCGGTTCTTACTGGTACCACCCAACTCTATTGCCTACGTATGCAAATTTGTGATGTCAAGAGATGCACTCCTATGATATGCCTTATGTTAATCCTTTGTCTTTGTAATCTTTGATTTTCAGATATAAAAAGTAAATATTGGAAGTGACAATTTATTTAAAGAAAATGACTTCATTTAATGTTGGGAATGATTGCTATTGCTAATGTTAACTAGAATCAGGTCAGAGGTCATTTGGAGTCAACAGGAGTCAAATACTGAAAACCATGTAAACATGATATCTCAAGAAGTGAATCTTTGACAGATCTCATATTTGATTGATAGGTGTACTACATTTAGTAAAAGAAGCCTATTGTTTTTATGGAAGTCAAATGTCATTTGAGGTCAACAGGGGGAAAATAGTGAAAGGATTCTACACACGATTTCTCAAGAAAGGAAGCTTGTCCTGATCTCATATTTGTGATGTGGGTGTAATGGCAAGTGCAATTGTGAATGCGACTAGATTATATTTGGTGATGGCCAGTTTGGTCAAACAAAGGTCAATTTTTTAACACCATGTGCCATAGGTACAATGGCAAGTATAATGTTGAATACATTATATTTGGTGGAGGCCAGTGGAGACAGGACTCCTGGACATATCTCTCATTTAGTATGTAGGTGGTGCATGTTGATTTACGATAGGCATACGTATCAGTGGTCATCTAAATTTAGCAGATGTTGTTATATATATAGTTGTTTTCACATTGCAATTGTGACAGAATAAATTACTGTAACATTTCAATGATCAAGCATGTTGCAAATCCTCACCTTATACAATGTGACAGGTCCAAAATACTCCTAATTGAATCGTCAAAACCAAAATACCATAGGTTTTTGTTTGTAATTGACGACCAAAAAAATAATCTTGATAGTGAAAAATAACACAAATTCATGGATGATTTATAGGCAAATTATATCAGAAAAGGAAGTCTTTCTTTGAAAGAATAAATTGTCTTTCAAAGAGATGTTATTCAGTATCTATGAAAAACAAAGATTTGTAGGAACAGCTCCAAAACAAATGATCTAAGGTCTCAACTTCTGCATAGTAAAAATTAAATGAAGGGCTCTCAACTTTGTTATATTTCAGTTTAAGTGTGTCCTTAACTTAATGACATAGTAATAGAGAGTTATGTGTTGGTTGTGAAATTGTTTTCACACAGGTATTGTGAAATTTATGAGAAAAAGTCTACCATATGAAGTCAAAATAAGAATTTTAAAGAGCGAAATTTTATCTTGTGATTTTCTTTGAAGGCTAGTCGTGACACTGGCAGTATGTAAGAGTAGACTAACACTAAGCTATTACTTAGACTAGTGCTAAAACTAAAGGCAACCACTGGAGCTGTACATGTTATATTCAAGGCCTGTAATGTGACAGAAAAAGACAAGAACAAAACAAGGGTGGTGTGTAATAGAGGGTAGTAAATACAGTTGTTGCTATTTGTTAGAGGCACACATTTGGCAATGTGAAGTGGCCCACACATGGTTAGTTTTTGCATAGGTATCAATTTTATCACATTTTGAAGGAAATTTTTCCTTTATTATTGATATTTCAATGTCCATGCATAGATATAAGTTTTTTCAACACCAGTGGACCTTAGAAGGTTGCATGCATGTTTGTCTCTAAATGTGGGTTATTGCGTTGCTATGGGACATGGATAATATGAAAAACTATGCAGCAAAGTAGTCTCCTTCCTATGGTCTCATTGTCATCTTCCCTCCATTCATCCTTGACTTCTTTTTAAAAAAAAAAAAAAAAGCAAGAAAATAAGCCCACCCATGTATCACTGCTCTAGTCTGTGCTACCTCAGCTAACACCAGCTTCCATTCACTCTCTTAGACAAACCTTTTGCCACAGTCTATTTTAAAAAGAGGGAATGTCTTTGAATCGATCCTGTAACTCCATACTTGACATTACTGTGAAGTTTAAGACATTTTTAAAATACACAGTGTGCCCTCATTATTCAAAGTTGTTAAACGTGACAGACAAATTTATGAGATGAAATGACAGTAACATTGATACTGAAAAAAAAGAAAGAAATATTTCCTGGTAGCTGAATGTCAGCCAAAAATAAGAAACTGGGAACTTGTTTTGACTTGTTAGAAAAACAGACAAAATATACAGTTGCACCAAGAGGTAATTGAACAAAATTCTGTGCAGCATAATCTTTTAAGCCTCTTAGAGAGCACAGAAACGAGCTCTGGGATTATGCGCGATAGCCTTATTGGCAACTGGAGGCAACTGACATTGATACTCTCTGTGGTTTCCACAGAACAAAAGGAAAGCATTCCAAAGTTCTTGTGGTCACCTTCTAAACTACAGAATCCTAACCAAACAGTGGGTGCTTTGCTGTGTTTTCCAAAAAAAAAAGAAAAGAGAAAAAAAAAAAGCAGCTGGGTCTGTTTGCTTCAAAAGGCTTCTTTTTTCTTGATTTTTTATGTGAGGATCAAATTTGGTAAACAGAAAATATTAGACCTCATAAGGATTCCCGTTTGCTCTTTTGCATCCTGTTCTTTTAGGACTACCTATTCTCCGGGTTTGAAAATGGAAAATTACGTTTTCCACTTCTCAAATTTTCTGTTTTATCGTTTTTAATTCCTTGCCGAAGGTGGGCAAGGAATCTTTGCAATGGTGATTTGATGTATGTGCGTGGGTATGTGTGTGTGTCTGTATGTGTGTGAGCAAAATCTTGTGAACACTCTAGCTTTTGGAGGTGGGTCAAAGTTGGTGTGTTGATAGAACATATGAAGATCTTGATGGGGATTGTTTTTGGTGAAGGTCAAAGGTCATATGAGGTCACCATCAGGCAGAATGTGTACAAACTACTGTATGTTTGCAGTATCTCAGAAACGACAAGTTGGATCATTTTCAAACGTGGGTGGTATGTACTGCCCTTTAAGTAAGTGACATTGTGAGGGTATTCTTGTAGGTCAAAGGTCATCAGGTGTCATCAGAAGTCATAATGTAAAAAGCTTGTGAACACTCCATCTTTTGAAGGGAATGTGCAAGACAGCCCAAAGTCAATGTGTGGGTAGGGCATTTAGAGATCTTGACTGGGATTGATTTTGGTGGATGCCAAAGGTCACCAGATATTTACTTCACTCCTCACTTACCTGTCTCAACACAATAACTGCACTCCCATCTACCATGCTAAGAGTACTGGTAACCTTTAACACCGCCCTTGGCGCCCTCTGGACTAATACCGGACTAGTGCCTCCTTCCCATTCTGCCATCCTATGTGCTAGGAGTGTGGAGTTCTCATTCATTTTTGATCCTTGAATATCGTTCTTGCTCAACTCCATCTGGTGTTCCTTGGCTTGCCGTTGGGTGTTAGACCACTGTTTGCGCAACTTTTGCATCGTTTCCGCTAAGTATCCTTTACTTTTTTGAGTAAATCTCCCATGTTTTGCTTAGGCCTGGTTACGTGTTTTTTGGGGCCCTTTTAGTGTGTAGGGTGCAGTTGTGCGAAATTACCTTCCTGTTGTAATCCTACCTAGTTTCGATAATTCCTTACAGTCTAAGACTGCCTGCTGATACCAGGAGGCTTTTATTACTAATTTTAAACCTTTCTCTACGCTGAGCCTTTTCGCCCAGCCTTTTTAGAGAAATTCTAGCCTTCTGCTTATACTGGGAGGCTTTGTTGTTGATACGCACGTGTTCTCATATGTATGTATTACTTGCGTATTATATTCGTATGTTATTTTTGTACTTCTGTTGTACGTACTTTATCGTGTTTCCCGTACCCCTATTTGGGTTTTCTGTTTGTTTGTACTTGTTTTACTAATTAGCATATCTCTCTGATTCCGGTGCATCTAACGATTCGTCAAAGTTGAGCTCGGGTTCTTCCCTTATCGAGGTTTTCCCAGTATGGCTTCTAGGGCGGTTCCCCGTTGCCTTTAGTGTTCCATGTTCAGACCGGGAAGACTCTGGGATGAGCACCAGCAGTGCCCAAAGTGCAGATCCTGCTCACAAAAGGACCCGTGCGCTATCTGTATTGATTTCACCCCCACTCAGTGGGCAGAGTTGGAAACATGGTTAGCAGGCCAGAGGAGTAAACTGCAAGCACAATTGGATCAGCTTCCCGAACTGGATCCAGAAGTTTTACCGGAGCCGCAGACTGGCCCCGAGGTAAGCAATAACCAAGAGAGAGCGGTGGGAGACGTTCCTCCATCCAAGAGAGAGGACCAGGCTTCCAACCCACCAGCGGATCGACGCCTGCCGCCCAGCCCTGGGGTGCCCACCTCATCTCGGTTCCACCCGAGGTGGGGGGAGACTCATGATCTTTGCCCAGCAATGGGCAACTATTGGGGTGGACTCCTGGGTAGTCCGAACAATTGCAGAGGGCTACCAAATCGAGTTCACCTCGCGCCCACCTGCTGGGGGCGAAGGGAAGTTGGTGACCGTCCCCAAGGACGTTCGGCAGAAAGAGGCCTTAGAGTTGGAAATTGCGGCTCTCTTGGCCAAGACAGCAGTTGTACCGGCGTCGGGAGAGGAGGGACCCCTCTTCTGCCCCTCTTTCTTCCTAATAACCAAAAAAGACGGGTCCTGGCTACCCATTCTAAACCTAAAGCCTCTAAACCAAAACTTTGTCCGCCCCAAACACTTTCGCATGGAAACCTTGGCGATGATCCTGCCAACATTAAGAAAGGGGGCCTGGGCGTCTAGCATTGATCTCAAAGAAGCCTATCTTCACGTATGGATACACCCCACACACTTCAGGTTCCTGGCGTTCAGGTACAAAGGAACAGACTATGTGTTCAGAGCGCTACCTTTCGGTCTATCGACATCACCGAGAGTCTTCACGAGGGTAGTAGGAGCCACGGTAGCATTTCTCCGGACCCAAGGGGTCCCTCTATTCGCTTACCTGGACGATTGGCTGATCCTGGGAGACTGGAAGGCCCAGACCCAAAGAAATGTTCAGCTTACTCTAGACACCCTGGACCGGCTCGGTTGGGTGGTCAACCTCACAAAGTCAAACTTAACTCCCTCGCAGGTCGTGCCGTTCTTAGGAGTGATCCTCGACTTCCGAAGGGAGATGGCTCTCCCCTCACCAACCAGGATCAAGGCCGTGACCAAAGTGGTAGCGTCCATACTGAGAGAGGGTCACTCAAAGTCCGTCGTCTGGCTAAGGGCCCTAGGTTTGATGGCCAGTCTCGTAGATGTTGTAGAGTTTTGCCATCTTCGGATGAGACCCCTACAGATCCATCTTGTATGCTTTTACAGCCCGGAAAGGGGAGGCATGAAAACCCAGATCCCGCTGGAGGAAAACATGTTGGAACACCTCAGCTGGTGGCTACGGACCGACTTCTGGGCGGAAGGGCGCTACTTCAACCTGAAGCGCCCGCTTACATCCATGACCACTGATGCCTCGACCATGGGCTCGGGGGCCCACTGGCAGGACAGGACAGTGGCGGGGGAGTGGCTCCAGAGCGAGAAACTCCTCCACATCAATCTGTTGGAGCTGAAAGCAGCGGAAAAGGAGTTGAAAGCCTTCCAGGATTTTCTGCGCAACCATCAGGTGACAATCTTTTCCGACAGCTCCACGACGGCGGCCTATGTGAACAAACAGGGGGGAACACACTCTCCCTCCCTCAACAAGGCGGTCTCAGACCTTGTCCTGTGGGCGGAGTCCAGGAATATAAGAGTCAGAGCCTCACACGTAGGCGGAGAAGACAACGTTCTAGCGGATGCTCTGTCCAGGGGAGTATCCAACCCGAACGAGTGGTCCCTATCCCAGGGGACGTGCGACAACCTCTTTCGAAGGTGGGGACGTCCTCACATCGACCTGGGAAAGAGAACGCGAAGCCTAGCTTATTTTGCACGAGGACCTTCCATCCGGAAGCGGTGGCGACAGACGCTCTATCCTTCTCGTGGGATGGGGTAGACACGTACGCGTTCCCCCCTCTGTGTCTAATTCACAAGACCCTGACCAAGATCGCTCAGTCGAATTGCAGAGTCACGCTCATAGCACCATTCTGGCCCAGACGTTCGTGGTTTCAGGAGCTCCTCAGACTGTTAGTAGACATCCCGGTTCTGCTCGCGGACAAACCAAACAGAGTGGAATGGGGGCAAGACCCCAAACAAATTAAAGGCCTGCAACTTCTTGCCTGGAGATTATCGGCGAGTCCCTCAGAGAGGCAGGCTTTTCGGAAGACGTGGCGGTCTTGGCTGCAAAGTCAAGGAGAACCTCAACCCTTCGCTCTTACAATTCCAGATTGCAAAGGTTCCGGGACTGGGCCCAAGAGTGGGGCTCCTCTTGTACCGAAGCCCCTGTGATGGAGGTTTGCACCTTTCTACAGACATTGTTTGATGAGGGCAAACAAGCCTCTCCGATACGGAACTACAGATCCGCACTCCCCAAGGGTTTTGAAGATGGCTCCACTGTAGGTAATAACAGGGTGATCACCCAACTCCTTAGGGGCATGGCCAACGCTCGACCAGTGACGAGACGCTTGGCCCCTTGCTGGGGGCTGTCGGAAGTCTTACAGTCGTTAGCTCAACCCCCCTTTGAGCCCATTCACAAGGCCACCCTTCCACTTCTCACGAAGAAGATGCTATTCCTGGTGGCGGAGGCTTCTGCTCGCCGTAGAAGTTGTCTACAGCCTCTAACAATCAACCCAAACCACTGCCGGTTCGAGAATCATGGAGTGCGTTTAATTCCGGACCCCTCCTTCGTCCCAAAAAACCAGACACTGGACTTTATACCGGGGGACATCTTTATTCCGGAGCTAAAGACGATCTTTTCCGTCCCAGAGGACAAGTTCTGGTGTCCCGTAAGAGCTTTGAAGTGGTAGTTGAAGAGAACCGAAGCCTTGAGAAAGTCTCAGAGGCTCTTCATCCTCCTGAGGGAGCCGTACACGCCGGCATCAAAGGACACGATCTCAAGGTGGCTGGTGGAGGTCATCACCCCCCACTTGGCCAGGGGGAAAGCCAGAGCCTACGACGTTAGAGGTCAGGCGACCTCTTCGGCCTTGTTTGCGGGGATACCCATACAAGCTATCATGAAGGCAGGGGCATGGAAGACCCCTACGACATTTGTGAAATGCTACTTGACGGACACTCTGGCGACTGAGTCGGCATTCGGACGTGCGGTGTTGGGCGTTCCTGGGGGTAGGTCCCACCCCTTGGGCCTCCCACTATTGTAACAGTGAGGAGTGAAGTAAATATCCCAAAACTCTTCTGGTTTGGTTATTTACGAACGACCTCACTTACCTGTCTCACTTCCCTCCTCCCTCCCCTGGGGGGCGGGACACGACATGACGGTGGGTTGGTCGCCAGAATTAGTAATAACAGCCTCCTGGTATCAGCAGGCAGGCTTGGACTGCAGGCAGATTACAGTATAGACAAAACATGTTTGCAGTACCTCATAAACTGCACATTGCTCAAATTTTAAACTTGCAGGGTATGCAAGACTTTCTAAGTAAATAATATGAGGGTGTTTCTAGAGGTCAGAGGTCATGTGGGATCATCCGATGTCACAGACTATAGACAAACCATGTTTGCAATATCTCATGAACCACACATTACACAAACTTGTAAACACACTATTAAGAAAGGGGAGATAATTTCACCATTTACAAAGGGGAGACAATTTCACACTTTAAAGTTGTTCTTTTTAGATGGAGTATATAAAAATCATTATTGGTTTTGGTTTTGATGTGGGGCAAAGGTCATCTGAGGTCCTTGAGTACAAAATGTTAAGACCTTTGCTGGTGTTGTTTCACTTTTCTGTCTTTTCCTATGGGTAGAAGGTACTTGAACTCCTTTCCAAACAAAGACTGGCAATGCTTGCACATTTAGGAAGTTCCAATTTGAAAACTTTTACATGTCAGTTAGGTTTCACAGTGTCGTTGTTGTACTAATTTCACAAGTCTTTGACTTGTAATGATGAAACTTCATCTATGCATCTTCAGCTGGCCTTATGCTGGTTTCTGATAAAGTATGTCTGAAAGCATCCGTAAAGTATCTAAAAGCCCAATTTGGTTGCAGCAGGTACAATACATCTTTGAGTTTCTCTTTGTCCCCAATTCAGCAGTACAGTATTTGGTATCATGCTTCTTTTATTTATTACTCCTGTTTTGACAGTTAAAAGTGCTCACTTAGTTCTCAAAGCCATAATTGGCTTTTAATTCCAAGTGAGACATTTTTTTGTCTGAAAATGGTGATTGACCAATGACCTCTTTTGAAAATGGTGAGAAAAGGTCGACCTGCCTATCTTTCCCAGAGGAATCATTATCTGAGATACAGCTCTCCTTCCATCATCAAACAATGTAGAATAGATTTGTTTTCTGAAGTGGAGATAGTTGTACATCAGAGATTTCTTTTAGGGAAAAGTCTTATTGTACAATAGAGATAAATAAGTTATTACTTGGTGATATGATGGGGTAGATGGAGGAATTTATGTAGTTTATGTCATTAGGAATCATTTCAACTGTCATATGAGCATATCTCTTGTTCCTGGAAAATTCTTACTGTACCTAGGCTACCACTGTGCAGGCTAGAGAATTCTTGGCCTCCAGTGTTATCTTTCAATTTACATCTTTCCGAACTTACCTGTCTCCATCTAACTTATGCACGTCCCTCTACCGTGCTAGCATTACTACTGGTAGCCTTTGACCCCGCCTTTACCTTTGCCCTAACCCGCAATGGACTAGCTTCTCCTTCCCTAACTACCACCCAAAAGTGCTAGTTGGTTTCCATTACTGCTCTCGGATTTTTGGTGAATTTTCACTATCTCCGTTTTTCCTGAGGAAGTCTACCTTCATGGATTTATTCCTTACCTACCTTAGACGCCTCTGAACCACGAACCAAACCCAACAATTCGTCCCGGGGGACATCTTCTTACCGGAACTATCCACAGCTTCCTCGGTCTCCCAAGACAAGAAATGGTGCCCAGTACGGGCCTTGAGGTGGTACCTCAAAAGGACCTAGGGGGTTAGGAACTACACCTCATTGTTCATTTTGCCTAGACCACCTCACACTCCTGCTTCCAGAGACACGATTTCGAGATGGATCAAGGAACTCATTCGCCCCCACGTCCCTAGGGGGAGCAGGGTGAGGGCTCACGACGTTCGGGGAGTAGCGGCCTCTTCAGCTCTCTTTGCGGGGGTGGCCATAGGAGATATCATTAAAGCAGCAGCATGAAAGACTCCTTCAACCTTCATTGCCTGCTACCTCTCTGACACTCTGGCCATGGACTCTGACTTCGGCCGTGCGGTGCTGAGCGGTCCGACGGGCAGGCCCTGCCCGTCGCGCCCCCCACCATCGTAGCAGTGTCACTCTGTGCATAAGTTAGATGGAGACAGGTAAGTTCGGAATGATGTAAATATCCCAAAACTCACCTGGTTTGGATATTTACGAATGACGAACTTACCTGTCTCCATTCCCGCCACCCCCCCCGCTGACGACGGCGGGGGCCTCCAACGACCTGACGCACAGAGTGGTTGCCACCACCTCAGACACGCTAGACCGTTAACGTCCACCAGTCTTTCGTCAGCTTCTCTCGGCGCCTCACCAAGCAGTCTTCTGCCCATCCTGCCAGAGGTACGACGGGGACCGCTTCTTTTACGGTGAGATACTGTTTCTTTAGTACTCTACTACTGTTCTCTCCATGTTTGAATGTTGCCTGGTGCGGTACAGCACCATGCTTTATGTTAACATTATTCTCTCAACAGGGTCTGCGCCCTGTGGGCTTCTAGTCCTTGGTGCCCCCCTCGGCTGGCCCCCCAGTCGCCCCCGGGCCCCGCGGTCGGGACGCCCCTTCTGCTGGGGGGCGAGCCCCCCGGGCTTGGGACTCTGCGGTGACCACGGAGGTCGCACTTTTGGGGGCAGTGGCATTTAGGGAAGGAGGAGCTAGTCCATTGCGGATAGGGGCGAAGGTAAAGGCGGGGTCAAAGGTTACCAGTAGTAATGCTAGCACGGTAGAGGGACGTGCATAAGTTAGATGGACACAGGTAAGTTCGTCATTAATATCCAATATTTAAGATTGAATTTGTAGCAAGACGTCTTCCTTGAGGCAACAGTACATTAACATTACTAACTTACCCTCCTTGACTTTTCGAGGGCAAGGCATACTGTAATCAGTGTTAGTGCTCATGGGGATGCTCGTTTGATTCAATCAGGCGTTTTGGCCAGCATGTGCTTTGGTCGACTTTCGTATTATGCTTGCTCGATTGTAAAGTTGATGCAGGAAACTTAAAACTGTAAACCATGTACATTTCTCTAATTTTTCTTTTTTTTCTGCCATTTTACAGGGTTTCTCTAAATTTGGTAAATTCCGCAAATTTCCATAGTTCAAAGTTCAGTTTCCGTTTTTTTTCTGAGGTGGCCCTGTTTTACAGAAGAGTTTTTGCTAAGTACGTAGACTGTAGACTTTTTATGCTGTTTTCCTTATGCCGTATCACAGAATTTTACCAGAACGTTGCAGTATATAATGTAAGCACAATGATACGACGGTCGATGATGTGATGGTTACGCCATGTTTTAAATTACACCAACTGTGGTTGTTATGATGCTGAAAGTTGGGTCAAAAAAAAAAAAAAAAGAGACGTAAGTCGTCTCTAACGTTTAACAGGTTTACAAACTTCAGAAATGTTTCATTTGTTGTCTCCCTTTGGGAAACGTCTTCAGAATGAAATCTCAGCTGTTAAGTCGTGTATAGTGCTAGCTCAACAGTGCTTGGTAGTGTGATGTATCATACAAATCATACAATGCAGATAAGGTCAAAAGCTTCAGACAACTTGGTTAAGAAATACCAAACACTTTCTTTGCAATTTTTTCAGCAGATATTCTTTTTGTCCTTGTTTGTAATTGTTCATTGAAGGGATTTATCCTAACCATTGTCCCTTTGTGTAGGCTTTCTGGCTTAGCAACTTGTGGTGATAACCACAAAACTAAGCAGCTTATGGTACCGAGTAGAATTGTGCAGATGTGCACTTCCTAACAATACACATATCTGCACAGAGTTGTAGTTAATTTTTGGAGTATACTTACACGTGATCAATTACTTCTTGGCGCTACTGTTGATTTGTAGTACAGTGCTATCAGCAGATTTGTTTACATATTTCTGTGTTATGCCTAGGTCACTTTTAACCTGATGCTCGACTGATTTGTCTAATTTCTAGGTATCGGTCGTCTTTCACAGACTGTAGAAAAATTTGGTGATAAAGCACACATGGTCACATTGAAAAGGTTCTTGCATAGGGTTCGGGAAGTGGCCAGTCGGTGATTGGCCAATTTTGCTTGATATATGTTAAATTTCTTGAATGGGTCTCTGCCGGTACTTGTTTGATGCTCAGCCGACTCTCATCTGATGCTCCTATGATGTTCATCAGGGCACTCTCTGATTCTTGAGGACCGGATGTGTCTGTACAGTCATCAGTAAGGTGCATAAGGATTATGCCTGACAATCACTGGGCAAACAACTACTAGAATTTGGTGGGCATGGGCCAGTTTATGCATGTAAGATATTACATGAAGGAAATAGTCTCAGTGACTCCATTCACTCCCCAAACAACTGTATGAGAAGGAGCAAGAGAAAAATGGCATCCATTCCTCCAAAAGCCTTGAGAATTGCACTAAAGGCTACTGACTTTTGCTCACATGGAGAACCTCTCTGTCAAAGGACCAACGGCATTGTAATGAAAGATATTGTGCACAAGGTTGTAGATGGATCTGTAGACTTTACTTCCCATGATTTTCGACAGCCAATCTTGAGTTTAAAATGCTAATGGCAGGCAGACATAATGAGATGCAAGGCAGGAACATTGCTTATGATCATGAATCGTGGAAATTCCCAATCCAGCTTATGCACTGATGTGAATGAAATTTTCATTATTAATGGCGTCAATTCAGTGGTGTAAAAGTGTCGCTGTTTGTGGCAATTCATGGCATAATTAGTGTGGGAAATCTTGTCTTCCGCTGTGTGTGCCTGCCTAATGCTAGTCAGGGTTGCTAGATTGGCATTTTAAATGCCAAAATAGGCAAATTTTGTCTGTTTTTTTTTTTACCTTTGTGGACTGGTAAAAATTAAAAGTGCACACATTTTGGCATCTTGGGGACATAATTGAAATAACTATAAAGCACCTGCTTTATCACAAAATTTCATTTCATTTCGAATGGAGAAAATGTTGTGAACAAGATATATATCAAGAACGGAAGCTTGGACAAATCTCGTATTTAGTATGTAGGTATACCACATTTAGTAGGGCTAGTTTTTTGGTGGAGATCAAAGGTCATGTGGGGTCAACAGAGGTCAAATTGTGAAAACATTGTAACCATGATCAAGAAGGGAAACTGTGACACATCTCATACATAATATGTAGGTGTACCACACTCAGTCGAAGAACTCTATTGTTTTGGGTTGGGGATCAAAGGTCATTTCAGGTCAACAGTGGTCAAATTGTGAAAACTTGTAAACACTATATATCAAGAACAGAAGCTTAGACAAATCTCATACATGGTATGTAGATGTACCTCATTGAGCAGAAGAACTCTATTGTTTTTGGTGGAGGTCAAAAGTCGTTTGGGGTTAACAGGCATCAAATTGTGAAAACCTTGTAAAGATGATATCTCTAGGAGGGCAGCTTGGACAGATCTTGTACGTGAAGTATAGGTGTATCACGTTGTATCACTGTAATATACAGCTGTGCATGCTGAGATGATACATGTCAATCATCATATATCAGTCATAAAAAATCTGCAAAAGGAAATCATTGAAACCACAATGTGTTTGTGCTTTATGGTTTTCTTTCTAGTTGCTACTCTTTGTACACTTCTCTTTTTCATTGTCTCCTTCCCCTTCATTAAGTGGTACAGCAATCACATGACAACATTAGATGTGCAGTAGTTGTGAACAGTTGTAATCTTACCACGCAAGTGTGACACCAATTTCAGTAACGATGCACACTCACCTGTTGCTAAGCATTCAGTGGTCGGGCTCCAGTCTCAAGATAGTTGGCTTACTGCCATGCAAGGCTCAACCTTGCCGGAGCCAGAACAGCACCCGGAAGATATATAGACCGCTTAATTTAAACCAACATTGACACAACGTTGGAACAATATGCCAGATGTCTGGCCAGACATCATTGGGACATCCGCTGATTGCTAGAGGATGACTTTCTGATGCCTGTTGTTGGGGCTGATTTAAACTTGAAACTAATATGGACCGGGTACCTTCCTGATTCTGGAAAATGACCCGATTCTTGGCAGGAGGTCTGCAGATACCTAGCCAATAGTGCTTAAAAATACGTCTGGAAGTAGTTGTTAAACCCATCAGGCCTATTGACTGGGATGTTACTGTATTGGCTTTATGATTGGTCAGATTCTGTAACTGACCTTGTTTATGAAGTTAGAAGAGAGGGAATATGTGAATTAAGTTTTCTGGATTCATCATACCTGTACTATATTTTGGGGAATTTTGAAGCAATTTTGTGTAAAAGAAAGCATGCTGGAAATATGTTTTCAAAGAATTTATCAAATGTTGGTAACCTGTAAAGAAACTTGATTCCCTCGGACACAAGCAGTTAGAAAGGTTTGTGTCCCTTGTCAAAGTTTTGAGTACTGGATGAAGAATCCTTCATTCTTCAAAGTTCTGAGTATAACACTAATACTACTTTGTAGTCTCTGTTTATTTTGTCGTCATCTGGCAGGTCATCGAATATGAAAACAGGATCCGAGCTTACTCAACACCTGACAAAATATTTCGTTACTTTGCAACTTTGAAAGCTGTCATGGACAATGGTGAAGTTGAGATTTACATGACTCCTGAAGACTTTGTCAGGTCAATAACACCTGATGAAAAACAGCCAGATGGTGAGTTAAATACTAGAATCATGAAAAATTATTGTGTAAATATTTTAATTAAAGGGTGGCTCTTAGATGTGAAACTGATCTTTGAAGTGCTGTAAAAGTCCCAAAGAACTTCCATCATTGCAGCTCATGTAGCAAAATTACTGACCCATCTATGCAAAAGGCTATACTAAAAGTGCACACTTATTATTAGAGGAAAACCATTGTACTGTCTTTCAAATAGTCCTGATACTTTAGATTCATTTTTCAAACAAGAAGATATCATTCAGTCGTGAAACAAATACAAGTGTCAGAAAATACATAGTTTTTATGAATACCCTTTCCACTCACTTGCAAGTTGCCATGTTATTGCAAAATAACTTGAATCATGATGTCACATGTGCATATATCCACAACATTGAGGCGGCAAGCTCAACATACAAAATTTTTACAATGTATAACTATGCATCTTAAAAAATCTTTTGTCCCTTCTGGAAATATATGGCGAAAGTATCACTTATTTTGTAAATCATCATAGGGGTTCATTTGAACAATATTTACTAGAAATGTAGGTAGACATCTTAACTCAAAATTCGTTGAGCACATCAAAACTACTGTAGAAATCAGCTTAAGAAAAGATACCTAGCTAAGCAATGTACTTCGTGTAATCTTGCAGTTGCATGTGCTATGTTCGTACTTTTTGGACATAGAGACATGCTGTAAGACGGGGTGGGGGGGGGGGGAAGGAGAATTTCAAAGTAGTATTTGGGGGAAGTCATTATGAAAATAACACCATTATAGTCATGACTGATTGTGAGTAGAATATATAGGTGTAGGTGTAGGTTAAAATTGAAACATCCACTACAGTTTGATGAGAGCATTCAAAATGAAAACATTTTTGTGAGGCTCAGTCTTGGTTGACCTGACCTGGTGTAAAATATCAAATGAAAGGATAAATTGAGTGATTACATGCTTTGAAACAATTGTTGGACTGATCTCATCTATGCTATGTTGGTGAACTACATTGAGTGCAGAACTTTAATGTTTTTGTTGAAGATCAAACATCACCAGAAATCAACAAAACTTTACATTGTGCCAAATTTTTAAACACAATATCTCATGAAACGACTGTGAAAGTTTGTAAGTTTGCCAAATCATAAGAATGCAATTTGAACTGATCTCATGTGTAGTAATAGTATAGTGGTACTACATGGTGAGTGCAGAAACCCTTTTGGTTGGGACTAAATCATTTCATTTCCAAGTCAGCAGAGGTTAAGCATGGCAACCTTGTAAACACAGTATGTCAAGAATGGAAGCTTTGACATATTTATTTTATGCTAGAAGTTTATCAGAAAATTATGTTGAAAATTGTAGATCTTTCATGCATTGTCTCATTATATAATTCATGGTGATGAGGTATTTTGCTGAGAAAACAAAAATATATACACTGTTCATTGCATTAACTAGACATTTAGTTTGTGAAAGGATCATAATCTACACTAAAAGACCTCTTATTTTTATGTTGTAAGACCAGTCACTTTATTATAGCCATATTTCAATTTCTCATGCATTGACTTTGCAAAGATTGTCCAAACAATGTTCTGTGGCGTGTGCAGGATTTCAGAGGTGGGGGGCAAAACCCGTGATTCCCCTGATTGACATGGATAGGAATGTCATTACTGCACCTTCATTGCACTACGAGTGCGATACTGAGTGTGCATACGTGGTGTCCATGCCCCATGTTAGGGTCCCTGGTGGGGTCCAGGGACAGAGCCCTGGTGGGGGTCCAGGGGGCAAAGTCCCGAAAGCTTCAGCGATATAAGGTAATAAGAATGCCTTAAATTTGTTCTAGAGGCCTTATTAATCAGGTTTCTTTTGTTCCAGATTTTTGAAAATTCAATGTCATAGAGTTTCGCTTATCCTCTATGTGTGGAAGGCTGCATTGTGTCACATACATTGACAGGACTGTAAGTTTAACACCATGAGGCCATTTGTTTGGTCACAAAGACTGCTTTAGATGATTGCCAAAGTTAACAGTGCTTGGTTCATGCCATTTTCATTAAATGTGTTTATACTAGAGGAACATAGTTTAAGTGCTGATTTATTTTCTCTGTGGAATATAAAGTGTAAAATTGGAAAGCCTGTGAAGCATGCAAAATTTTTAGTTATCCTACAGTAATATATTAGAATATTGGTAGCAATTAAAAGCTTATACAGGTCAATAATTGTGCTTGTGTAGCGTTCCGAAAATCTTTGGTTCTCATGAGAAAAATTCCCTCTGGAGAGCGAAAACAGGCCTTTGCGACGGACTGCATTCGTGTACAACATCAGCTAAGACTCCCAACTGGGAGTGAAGGGGGAGTGCTCCTACCTTCACCTGGCCCAACCCCTGTTGAGCGTCTTCAAACTTTTTCTTTTCCCTTTACCCTTAAATCCCTGGACTAAGCTATTTTCCGCCAACTGGCTTTGGAGGTGGGGGGCCTGTCCCCCTTGGCCCCCTCTTAAAACATGCTACACACAATGTTTTCTACCCCCAGTCTTCCATTAATGTACCAAGACTCAGTTTAGGTCTTAAAAAGTAATGCAGAGTATTATGAGCAGTAGCACTGTTGTAAGCTGGGCACTCCTGCTATCTCGTAGTGCATTTGCATTAACTTCTGATTGAAGTGTTATATACCTGTTTCTTAGAATTTGATATATTTCACTTTCCAGTTTTGAAGAGACTTTTTGAAATTTGGAAATGAGTGTTTAAAGTATCACCTGCCAGTCTGTCTATCTGTCTATTTGTCTATCTGTTATGTGCTTTACCTTTCTTGGCTTTCTTTGAGGATTGGTGTAAGTAGCTTTCTTTTATTGCTAAATTCGTCTGTTTTTTGTTTTATTGTCCCTTTTTTATTGTCCTTTTCAGGCCTTGGTCTGGACCAGTTCAAGAAGATTGATCCTCAGGTGACTTTCTATATCTTTGTTCTTGATAATTTTACATTTTACAATAAATACAACAAACAAATATTGGGATCGAGAGACGTGATCGTCACAAATTATTTGTATTTGCTACCTTTCAAATGCATTTTCTTTTTAATAGCAATCACTATGACCAAGTGGAAGGTGTGACAATGGGCTCTCCACTTGCACTTGTATTAACCAACCTGTTCATGGGCCATTTGGAAAATTGTTTTCTCAATTACTTGTCAGTCCCAACCAAACCGTATCTCTACTGTAGATATGTAGATGACATTTTCTGTTGTTTCAACAAGGAGAATGATGCGGACTCATACTGCATTATGTTAACAGTCAACACCCCAATATACAATTCACCATTGAGAAATAGCATGATAATGTTCAATCATTCCAGACATGGTAATTTCAAATACTGATCAGTGCAATAGTTCTTTGTATCACAAAGCCACGTATACTGCGTTACTTACCAACTTTTCTAGTTTAATCCCCTTTTCATACAAAATGGGCCTTCTAAAAACTTGCGTTGACTGGATTTATAAGATAAACAAAACTTGGAAAGGTTTCAACATTGATTTGAAAGAACCTTCCACAACTCAGGAGAAAAAAGAGTTACCTTCTTATTTAATTCATAAAGTTGTGATTTCCTATTCAGACAGTAAAATATCAATGCAGAATGTTTCTGAACAGTCTTTC
The DNA here is from genome assembly GCA_021234535.1 of Stichopus chloronotus. NCBI lineage: Eukaryota > Metazoa > Echinodermata > Holothuroidea > Aspidochirotida > Stichopodidae > Stichopus > Stichopus chloronotus. The sequence goes on from CM037844.1 coordinate 10,794,601, forward strand.
CTCGATATTAGATATTACAAAATTCCTTATATTGGACATTTTTCTTACCAAAAACACAACAAAAAATCAGACAAATAATCAAATCCCATTGTTCTAAAATTGATGTCAGGCTTGTGTTCACCTCTATAAAATAAGTCAAATGTTTGTCACCAAGGATTTAATTCCAACAAATCTCAAATCTCATGTAGTCTTCTAATTCAATTGTTCAGGCTGTAAAGCTTGCTATTTCGGGAAACCCACAGACACTTACAGTAGCTACAAGGATCAATGAGCATCTAAAATCTGATAAGAACTCACATGTTTACAAACACTCAAGCAACTCTCTTCTCCCTCTTGCAAAGCAAAATGCGATCACAACTCCCATGGCACCCACTAAGCTGCAACTTAAACTCAAGGAAAGCAGTTATATTAAGTGGAATCTGCCTAACAACTAACATATGACTGGAATCCCCAATATTTTCTCTATTCAACTAAGTGTTGCTTCTCCTAAAATTTTTTTTCCATAACTCACCAATTTGCAGTTGTTCACTTCTCCTTTCTTAGGACTTCTTATCAATAACCTGACATGGAAGTTGACCATGTAGTGTTTTTATTATAATCTTTGTGAACATTGTAAATATGTTGATGTTTTTCATCAAATCAGTGGTGTTTTGTTTCATCTTATTGATATAACATAGATAACCAAAATGCTTGAAATGTTTTTTATGGCTCTCATTGCATTAAATTACCAAACTTGTTGGTTGGTAGTCAGCACTGTTTAAGTGTTCTTATCCTGCCAAAATGATTTTGCCAGAATATTATTCCAAATCTTGCAAAGTTCTATATTATGGTTTTAAGAGACCTTTCCAGTTACATTGTTTTGTTGCATCATACATATAGGTACTTCCACTCTGGCCAGTGTATTCTTCAAAACCAGGTTTTAAGTGTCTTCACTGATCCTGATGATGAAACACTGATTGTGATGATTTGACTCTTCTTAGGTTTCAACTCGGAGTTGGACAAATTGTACAATTTTGCAGACTGAAAATGCATTACAATTTTTAGAATAAAAACAAAAAAGAGCAAAAAATCACAATTGTGATTGCAAAAAGCACAGTTATACAATGTGACCACTGATGCCATTTTGTGCTTAAGTACTTGTCAGTGCTGGTTATGTACACTTTCAATGACATCAATAAAACCCGTTTCAGATTAATTTCTCACACATGTTCACACACAATTAAGTGACTTTTTGGCAACTCATCATTGTAGATATATGCTCTAAATGCTGACATTGGTGTTACTGTGTATGTGTTCTTGGTTGAAACAACGTAATATTGCATACAGGTCATTTCAATGGAGAAGTCCCATTGACTCACAGTTGTTTGGTAATTTTTTATAAATTCTTCGTGAAAAATGTGATGTCTTTGATAATTTTGATAAAGGAATAAACTTAACAGGAAAGCAAAATAGCAAATTGTACTTTAAAGAACACAATCACACATTTGTCTAAAGTGGCTGATATTGGCATAATGAATTGACTGATATTATCCTCAAAGATGAACAATTTTGGAAAAGCAAAGGATAAAATTGTTTTGGTGGAGGTCAAAGGGTTATTTGAGGTCACTAGAGATCATACACTATAATCCCAGTGCACACAATATCTCAAGTTGGGAATGACATACATTTTGTTTACATGATTTATGGCTGTGCTATATTGAGTGGAACAATCCTATGTTTTTGGTGGAAGTCACATTTTCTCGTGTCACCAGAGAACAAACACTTTAAACCATGTGCACATGATTTCTCATGGTATGAATGTTGGATAAATTTCATATGAGGTAAATAGATTTGTTTTATTACAAGAAAGAAATGTATTGTTTTTGGAGGTCAAAGGACACCTGGAATCACCAGAGGTCAAACATAAAAAATCTTGTGTGTGTGTACACGGTATCTCAATGTATGACTGATGGATATTTTCCATGCATGGCCTTGTTATATTAGGAGGGAGAGCCCTTATGTTTTTGCTGCAGGTTAAAGGTCATAAATAAGAAATCACCAGAGATCAAACCCTGAAAATCTTGTATCTTAGAATAGAAAGTTTGAATGCTTGGTATTTTCCTATTGGGTAGGTAAAGTTAATTGACTTGGGTTAGGTGAGAGACAATCAGGGCTTAAGTTCTGAGGACTCTACTGCCACAGAAGAATGATATGTCTTTGCCATACACCAGTGGTGCAGAATAAACGTATCAACAGTCAGTCAAAATGTTGTGTAATGTATTTGTTGAAATCTTAATGTACCTTTGGTTCCTTGCATCAGCAAAGGAACCTATGTGGTCAGGCTGCGTGTGTGTCTGTGACACTTCCTTGGGTATGCTTTAACTCAGGGGAAAGTCGGAGGAAAGTCAAACGCGGTATGCAGGTCTCAGAAGGTGTGTCCTATTGGTAACTCAATATGTAACATGTGTGGAGATGTTGTCACCCTTGCTGGATGTTCTAATATTCTTTTTTAAAATTGTTTCAGGTGCTTGATTCATTGTCAGTGTGCAAATTATTGACCAAAAAAGCATTTGGCACCTGAAAAAGTTGAAGTACATTCATCATTTTGCACACCTTACTTATATCAATTATAGGGGTTTCCTTTACTAGTATTAGTGGGCTCTGGACTGTAGCAGTAAAAGTTCCTCCTCCGATATACTGTGATTGATGGTTTTTATTCGGATAGGTTGCTCTGCTTCATGTGGCTCAGGGTATGGCAATACTGAAATACAGAAATACAGTACAACACAAATGCAATACTGATAGTACAGAAATCCATGCCGTTCTGTCACAACCTCACACATGTATGTGACATATACATAGGGCTAGCTAGATTGACAGATAGTTGAAGCAGAAAATATATTTCAGAATCAGCAAGAATAATAGGAAATAGATCTCATTGTGTCATTTGAAAGTTTCTACTGATAGGTCCTTGAGTTCAAACAACTGCTTGGTGAAGACTTAAGCAAAAGAATGCTGCTTTAACAGTATCTAAGAAAGGCCTAAGCTGCTAAGTAGGCCTAAGTTGTCAAACTTAATTTAAGAATTTGCGATTACAAAAATTAATGCCAATCTCAGTAGTCATCATATGCTTAACAGACAAGCTGAATTTCAAATAATAAAAACCAGACCATTGAAGGTAATTGTCAATTGGAGGGCTTGAATGTTAGGCTTATAACTTATTATGAAAACCACTAACCATGCAGGCTGTTGAAGCTATAAGAGCTTATAAATATGGCCCACAAACATAGGCCTACGTAGTTAGTCCTCACTGGCAAAATTTCTGCGATGACAATATTATTTTGTACGACGGCAGGACACATTTCTCTGTAACATTATGGAATTGCTACACTGCACAACCAGACTTACTACATGAGATGCGTTTCCTGAATAATTCTCAAAGGTTAATACTGTACCTATACGTTAACATTCACTTGGCATATTAGGTCTGAAACCGTTTGGAATGTGACGAAGCAGCTTACCTTGGCAACTTTTGTACAGACATGTAAGCTATGCTACAGTACTAACATCACAGTTGTGCACTTAATAGGTATGGTTTGTAGAATGAACTTTTGTGTTCCATGAGTATTGGGAAGTTGTGAAACTAGTTGATGCGGACTAACAACCAATTGTACAAACATTCTTGCAGTTTATGGTGGGTAAGAGAATTACCAGTTTTATTTAATGTAGCTGCCTCTGTAACTTCAGTGACATAGGAAGTCCCTCATGCAAAAACCATTGATTGGTTTTCATTCGCAGGTACACCTGCATGGTCAATTCAACAGAAGCCTGCAAAGCTTCATAGACAAAGTGATGAATGCATCTAATATCAGGTGTCAGATTCAGCAGTGAAATACTGCTCTAGAAACAGTAAGAAGAGAGTAACATTTAATGGTTGATTCATAAGCCAGCATTACAATATGTTAGATGCCTGTATTCTACACAGGGCAAACCACACACCACAATTCTTGAAATTCTAAAGCTTTGCTTGTGCATGCGTGCAAATCTCTGCATGATTAGAAGGCATTTTGTGTTTTGATTTAATTTTCAACAAAACCCCTGAGACACTAAGTCTTTTGTAGATAGTATTTGTTTATATTTTTCTATTTCTTCAAAGATCAACTCTTTGTGAGGAATAGGGTTAAGCGGTATCCTGTACCCTAGTTAGTACTGGTATTCGCAGTACCGGTACTCGCAGTATGGGCGTTAGAATCTGTGCGCGTACCGGTACTTTTGAATACTTTGCATTACTGGAGATAATTATCGGCACTGACACCATCTCCAGCAAATCTACAAAAATTTATTTTTTCAAATGTAGCGTTGATACTTACATATCAACATCAAAAAGGACCAAAAATAAATCCCAAATCCATTTTAAAATGATGTCACAGGTTTGATTCCCCCTCGGCAATGCTTTTGCCATGTGTCCCTTCGTCTTTTTTTTTCTCTATTGTTGAATGTATTGGCTTGAAAAGTTTTGCTCAATTTCCTATGTAGCTGCAAACCCCCACCCTATTTTGCTTATTATAACTGAGTCTGTATCAATTAGTGATAACGATAATGGAGCAACAAAAGTACAACAAAAACAAAGATAAGCTGGTTTATCTGTAGTCATCCTTCATCTTATTTAAGACATTTTTTATGAACTTGAGATGGATTGTAACTAGGAGTTGCCCTTGGGGGGACACATATAATGATATTTGCTGTTGCATGTAGGCTATAGATGCTCAAACATGCTACGTAGGCCTAACTTTACAGAGATCAGGTCGCTTGGAAATTAAAGAAAAAAGAAAACAAAAAGTTTGAAATGTTTGAAAATTGCCTTTTGCAGTAGGGGGACCTATATATGGATGAACTGCTGCTGATCAGTCTATGTTAAACCATGTTCATTATCATAACACCCCCAATGAATCATTTAGGACAATCCCAGCCAAAAGCATTACATCAGAAATGTGTTATATGAGAATTTTGTGGAACTGGAACACAGCATTGTAACTCTGTCTGTTTAACTCTGATTCACACAGAAATTGCACAAATGGAAAGATCATACCCAATTTTTTTTTTGAAATTCACACCACAAAGGAAAAAGTCTGTTTCTCCTTCCAATTTGGAGTTATGAGCAATTTTGTGCTTTAAAAAAAACTGCGTCCTACGTCTGTGGCATAACTTTTTTAGGTTATCCTGCTGCTGCAGCCACCCAGTGTAATCCAGTTTCATTCATTACTAAATGTGCTGATAGTGACTACAGTTAGGGTTGCTAATTTGTTTGTGGAGTAAGGGGCCAAATTGCTGGCTAAATCACCAGAAAAAATGCCAAGGAAATCCAGCTCCTACTTGAGGAAACTTGACCTTGTATTTTTGTACAGTGTAACACTTGTCCAGTGTTTTCAACACACTGAAGTATGATATACATCATTACATACTGAATCTCTGTTGCTACAAGTGTAGACTTTGCAAAGTCTTTCTCATCTTTCTGAGCTGCAGCCTACTTATAACCAACCAAGGATATGTACTCATCTAGTAAATGCTTTTCCATGTGATCGCCGCCGTCTGCCGGAAAGACTTTGGACACTCGATATAATTATGTACAAATGAATAGTCACGTTTGACATTACAATACATATTAAAATACTAGGTGTTGGTCTCAAGAAAGGAGCCAATAGCAGTGATCATACTATGAGAGAAAATAATGGTACCTAGGCTAACTTTCACCCAATCACCAGATTTGCCTACGGCAGAAATAGGATATCGCTAAGAGAGAGCTAAAATAGTTGAAGGAGGGTAGAATATTACCATGATATTTACGTAGCTAATCAGTCATGGGTCCTTTCCCCATCATCACTCCCATCATTTCTCATGATGGCTGTGATTGGCTTCTACCGAATTTGGTAGGGAAAAACAATGGTTTTAGTTAAAAGTTTTGTGCATAATTAAAACGAGTGTCCAGAGTCTGCAAGGGCAGCGATGAGTGAGGGGAGTTAACACTTTTCCGGAAGAGCAGTACAGTAAATATACGGATGTTTCTTCAGAGTTGGTGGAACCAAGATTAAGAACAGAAACTTTCCAGCCCAAGCAGACTCTGCAGAGTCTACTACAAGTGGAGAATAAATGGTAAACATGTGATGTCCCACTCGGGTGACTATTAAATCGGGGAAAAAATTCTTGAAATTTTGTGTTAGAGCAGGTGTTTTATATTTTAAAAATGCCAAAATGCCATTTGGTGTGCACTTGTAATATATACCTGCCCACAAAGGAAAAAAAAAAGAAACAAATTTGCCTACTTTGGTGTTTAAAACACCAAACTGGCAACCCTGACTACAACAATAGTAAGGCAGGCAGACGTGTTAGAAGAAAAGATTTCCCATGCTAATTCTGCTATGGGTTGCGTCAAAGGGGACACTTTCATATCAAGGAATCGACCCCAAGTAATAATGAAAATTTCATTTATAGTTATGCATAAGTCGAATTTGAGAAGGGAGCTGCCACAGATTGGGAATTTCTGTGACACATGCTCGTAGAAGTGTTCCTGACCTTGCATCTAATTATGAAGGTAAGTCCTGCCTGCCACTTGCCTTATAAACTCATGATTGGATGTCGAAAAACGTCCCAAGCAAAGTCAAAGAATAGATGTAGGAACTTGTACACAATATCATTCACTTCAAGACTGTCAATCATTCCACTTTGGGGCAGGGCTTAGACAACTTGCTCAGCTTGGAACTGAGGTGGTGAACAAAGGGACGAAAGTACTGTACGATGCACATACAATAGTGTGTGTTAAATGACACATAGACCTTGTATCACGAAAGTTACATTGTTTGTGTACTAAGAGGCAATGACAGCGAATACGTATTTCTGGAGACAGTTTCGACAAAGCAAGTTTTCAAGGATTTTATGCGACGAAGTAATTTGTAAGTAATGTACAGTAATCAGATCACCTGACGTAAAAATTTATTGCTGAGTGGTGACTTGTCATTGAATTTCTATGCTGCAAATGGCCAGTGTGTACGTTGACACATGATCGCATCGGCGAAAATTTGGTTGCTGATTTAGTTGCTGTGTGCAATACTGCTCTCAAACCTTGCTGAAGCTGTACAAATGAACATTTTCCCTGCCGTTTTGTGGTTTTTTGACAATGAATTTACTTGTAGATAAGAGTACAAGTTAGTGCATTACTATCACAGTATATAGGGCACATAACCTCTTGTTTTTATTATTAATTTGAACACGTGGTTAGTACTGGTTCTTTGTTAAATAGCGGTACTGATGTGCCACAAATAGTGGTACTGATTTTCCTGGTACCACCCAACTCTACTGAGGAATTCATAAAATGAAATGGTCATTGTGGTGGAGTCAGATAATTCTGAATTTAAAGTTTTGGAGAAGACACTCTTTCCAAAGCTGTATATATTTCACATCTCTACTTATTTTAATCTTCATTTCTACGGTTAGAGATACAAGGCCTCATCGCAGCATTTGTGGGATGAAGACAGCATCTTCAACATCCTGGGAGACTGTGGACTCATCTCATTCACAGATTACATGTTTCTACTCACAGTTCTCTCCAGTGAGTAATTATTGATCAATCAATGTTTATTCAGGACTACAAATCCCCAAAGCAACCTTCCACATTTTTGCAGGACAATTTTCATTTCTTAAAATTTTTTTGTTATTTTGTTTCATATTTACCAGAAGTCCAAATTTTTCATGCCCGGTGTATCAGCAAATACAAATGTGAGTCTTTAAGAAGTTAATGCATATCGTTGAGGCCTTCAAGTTGTTTCACCCAGGAGCATCACCCAAGTTGTTTCAACACCAAATGTGTCATTGACTAAAATGTGCTAGAATCTTTCAAATCACACTTACAGCACATATAAAAATCCTGGTTTATGAATTTTTCTACAAAATGCATGTGACAAAAAGCAAAAAAACAGCACCATCAAATGCATTCATTGTGACGGCCAGAAAGAGCAAGTTGACCCAACGGGTTGGCATTCTCAAAACTGTATTCTGCATTTACTCACAACCAGTCTTAAAGTTTCCTTTCAATTATATTCAGCTCCAGAGAGACATTTTGAAATTGCCTTCAGACTATTTGACCTCAATGGGGATGGTGATGTGCAAGTAGATGAATTCCAGCATGTAAGTTATTGTAAATATGGTTCTTTATACAGTCATATGATCTTTCTTGCCCAGTGCACTACCTTACAATTGGTTTCAATTAAAATCATAACCTATATAATCAGAATGGCATGTGATATTTAGTGGACATGATATTTTATTGTCATATTTAATACTGTATTTAGTGCGTGTATCAACTGTTTTGATTGTAAGATCGTTACTGGTTTTTGGTTGAGGTCAAAGGTCAACTGAAGTTAGAAGAGATCAAACTGTGAAAGCCTTGTGAACACAAAATTTCAAGAATGCAAGCTTGCACTGATCTCATATATACATTGTTGATGGACCACATTGAGTACAATAACCCTGTAGCGTTTGGTGGTGGTCAAAGATCATTTGAAGTTAGCAGAGTTTAAACTGTTAAAAAACTTATAAATATATTTCAAGAAGGGAAGCTTGAAGGGATCTTGTGAATGTTATTGTTGATGAATCACATTGAGAACAATTAAGATCCTTATCGTGTTTGGTGAAGGTCAATAGTCAGCAGAGGTCTGCAGAGATCAAGCTGTAAAAGCCTTGTACACACCATTTAAAGAATAGAAGCTTAATCTGACCCTGTGTGTAGTTTTTTGATGGCCCACACTGTTGATAAGATCCCTTTTGTTTTTGGTGGAGGCCAATGGTCTTTTCAGCCCATCAGAAGTCAAACTGTGAAAAGATACTAAACATCATATCTCAATCATTTTCAGTTTTAAGTCATGTCTAAGTCAGCCAAGGTCAAACTGGCAATCTTAAGAATGCAAGCTGCGACATATGTCATAGTTAATGTATTCCAGAAAATTATCTGGAAGTTAGTGAAAATCATGAATCTACCAGAATCTACCACTTACTCATTACATAATGGATTGTGACAATAGCTGAGAAAATGGAAATTGACTCTGATTCTTGCTTAAATTAAACTTTACCTTATGAAGGGGGCAAAGACAGACCTTGTATTTGTTATGTGTAATGTGAATATACTGTTCCTTAGTCCAGTGCCTGTTGCTTGTGTATTAATTACTGTGAGCAGCTATACTACTGTAGGTTGTATCATCAAAACCCCAATGCATTTTTGCATTCTGCTTAAATGAGTCATTATTTTGAGGGGCATAACAGTTTGAAGTAACAAATAGGATACACAAGTTATCACAACTGCAGAAAGACTTTGGTGAGTGCAAGTGATTAAAGTGAATTTCAACAAACTTGTGAGTCTGAATTTTAAAAGCATCATTATCCAGCTAGGCTAATTTGATTGTTACAGCTAGTTACTATCTGCATCTCAGTCTCTTCAGTTCCAATCCTAGGTAACAGATGTCATTCGAGCTCAGACTGCTACAGGAAAGAAACACAGGGACAGGGTTACCACAGGAAATGTGATCGGCAAGACACCACACAGTTCACTCACTACTTACTTCTTTGGCAAAGGCTTGGAAAAGAAATTGACGATAGCCGAATTTTTAGCTTTCCATCGGAAGCTGAGGAGGGACCTACTGAAATTGGAGGTAACAGATCTGTCAAACTGAATACATTTCAGAGGACTGTGTCCTGTCAAATTGTAAAATGTTATTATTACCTGTTTTTTAGATTCAACAAGACTTGATAAGTTGATGTTACTGTGAATATCACTGCCTCTGTCATATTTTATGAAAAAAATACGTTTTGGAAAAATCAGGGAAATTGTGCAGTCGGAGTCCAACTAGAAGTACAATCAGTGAATAATTCATGCACATATGTAGAAATGAACCAGTAATCCAATATTTACTGAAAAAAGTTATTGAATGAAAGATTGACAACCTTCTGTGTTTTCACAGTTTAAGCATTCCCCCATATTGATACCATTTCTTTGCCCTTTTTTCAAGTTATGAAAAACTATTGATCATGCCTTTCAAGTGAGAATTGGTTTTTCTTTTGGCTGATGTCTTGATGCTGTTGCATTCACTATATGGACCACTATCCTCTGTCCTCTGATCTACTATACAATAAGCTCTCTTTTGCAACTAGGGAACTGTGACAGGTCTACTCCCTCTATTTCAACTCTGCATTCCCTCTTCCTACCATCCTCCAGTCCTCAGTAGTGGAGTGATAACGCAATTACCAGCTCCTAGGACTTAAACCCCTCCTCTCTTGCAGTGAACCTTTGAATATGTCAAGCACAATGTGCGTCATAATAATTTTATCCATCATCCTCTGTCCTTCCAGTTTAACAAGTTTGAACCAGAGGATGGCCGTATTCAGGAGCGCTGCCTAGCAAAATTCTTAATAGTCCATGCAAACTTACCACAGCAGCGGAGATCCAGAATGCTGAAGAGGGTCAAAAAAAGGTTTGCAGATGATCCCCAGGTAAGCCAACCTTTGATCTGATGGATCATATGTATTTATCAACTCAAATGGATCAATTTGTAGGTGTACTCGGTTTTGATCCTAGTTTGTCTTTGAGGATTCTTTTTGACTAGCTCTAAATGCCAAGTACTCCCAAATGGTTTGTAATGTTTGAACTAGTACAAAACCCAAAAGCCAGAGTTCTTTCAAGTTTTCAATGTTTCTAGAAGCAAAATGCCTCTAGAGGCATCATTCACTGTATTTTGGTACCTGTCAAAGCTATGGTTCCATTTGCTTCATGGAACTGAATGGTCCCGTTTGTGGGCTTGACAATAAATACTGACTTCAGTTTCAACTGTTAACAGAATTTTGTACTTTTTCACGACAAAAATGGAAAGGAATAAACCATAGCCTGCCAAGAAGATGATGCATAGATTCAAAGTGTTTCACGTATTCAATCATTTCATATGCATTCATGTTTCAAGATCTCATACCAGCAGTCTGTTTCATTTTAGAGATATTCATCAGGGATTTCTACTTCTTTGAACAGCTACCTTCTTTAGGGTTCTTGTCATCATTTACCATTCACAGCAACCATTGGTACCCCTTGGTGGACGTGCACTTAAGCTTGTCTCATTATCAGAGCAGGCCCAAGTACTCATTCAAGAACACACTCGAGTATTCCACTACATAGCTTAGTCTGAGTTAGAATACAAAGAGAAGTATTGCTTTCAGCAGAGGCGGTCAATACTTTAACAAACAGTCACAGTTTATATGTGCGAGAAACTGAATTTGGAACTTGGATACGATTTATATGCACTGAAATTCCTTTAGACCTATTGGCCAACTAATGGTTGGCCAAATTTATGCCTATGACAAATTACACTTTCAACCGCACAATAAAAACAGAAATGGCCCTCTCAGAATTTATGTTTCCACATTCCAAAACCCAATGTTGAATTTCTCTGGTGTAAACAATAAATGAAACATATTTCATAGAAAATGTAATATTTCGATGCATTTCAAACTTCTTGCAAATTTTGAATAACTTCCAAAAAGACTATGGTAGGTTTGAGACATCACTGTGGCAATTGTAACTTTCTTTTATCTTCAGCGTATTCTTAATTTTTCTCCCCCATAATGCCCATGTGTTTATGAAGTCTTGTGGTGTTAAATTTCTGCTGCAATTTTGCAGCTTAATGATAAGACCTGTCAGCATTGCAAGAGTGAGATGTGAAAAAATCAATTGTTATTGCTTCAAAAATGAAATGTTCCAGGAAGTGTTACTCATTTCAAGTGAACCAAACTATATTACATACATTTTTGGTTTTGATGATAATTGTAACCTTTGTAGTCATGCATATATGTGTGTGTGTATGTGTGTGCATTTGTATATGTGTGTTTGTATGTATGTATGTGATGCCTTACCTTGTAAACATGATAGCTCAGGACAACTTGGACAGATGTCATATTTGGTATGTAGGTGTAGCATATTGAGAGGAAACCCCCACTGTTTTTGGTGAATGTCAAAGGTCATTTGGGGTCAACAGGGATCAAATTGTGGAAACCTTGAAAACATGTTATTTCAAGAAGGGAAACTTGGACAGATCTCATAGTTAGTTTGTAGGTTTAGCCCATTGAGTAAAGGAAGCCTATTGTTTTTTGTGTGGGTCAAAATTCATTTGGGGTCAACAAGGGTTAATTCGTGAAAACCTTGTAAACATGATATCTCAAGAAGGGAAATTTAGACAGATCTGTATATGGTTTGTCAGTGTAGCACATAAAGTAGAAGGACCCTATTGTTTTTGGTAGAGGTCAAAATTCATTTAGGGTCACCAGGGGACAAATTGTGAAATCCTTGTAAACACAATATCTCAAAAAGGGAAGCTTGGACAAATCTCATTTGGTATGTTGGTGTAGCTCATTGATTAGAATGCATGCCCTTTTTTTGAGGTCAAAGGTCATTTGGGGTCAGCAGGTGTCAAATTGTGAAAAAATTGTGAAAAACACTATACCTCAAGAAGGCAAAGGTGCTTGAACTTTAAAGTTGGTACGTTGGTAGTCCATCATAAGTAGACGATCCCTATTATTTTTCATTAAGGTCAAAGTTCGTTTGAGGTCACCAGAGCATGAAATATGAAAACCTTTTAAGGGAGATATGTCAGCAATGGAATGTTTTTGAAATTTCAACCTCTTATCATTGGTAGCACTTGATGAGTAGAGGGTGTCGTGCACTTTGTATGGAGGTCAAAGGTCATGTGAGGTCAATAGAGGATATAGTTTACAAATCTTGTAAACATGATATCTCAAGAAGGGAAAGGTGCTTAAACCTCACAGTTGGTGTGTTTAAAGTCCATTGTGTGTAGATGATTGTTTTTCATGGGGGTCAAAGGTCATCTGAGGTCACCAGGGCTTAAAGTATGAAAACTAGTCAAAGAGACATATCTCAGCAACAGAATGTTATGTAGAACTTCAAAGTGTTGTTGCTGGTAGCACTTGATATGTCTGTCATTTTTTATGGAGGTCAGAGTTCATGTGAGGTCAATAGAAACAGTTTGAAAACCATGTAAATGCAGTATTTCAAGGAGGGAAAGGTGCTTGAGTTTTAAAGGTGTTGTGTTGGTAGTCCACTGTAGGTAGATGACCTCTATCATTTTTCATTGGGGTTAAAGGTCATTTGATGTCACTAGCGGTTATAGTATGAAAACATATTAAAGATGATCTCTTAGCAACTGAATGTAACTAGCACTTCAGACTATCAAAATTGGTAGCAGTTGATGAGTAGGTGATCTCTGTTGTTTGAATTGCCCCATGGGAGACTGAGAAAATCATGTTTTCATACTTAGTCAAATGTTAAAATCACAGCGTTAATGATCTTAGAGATTAATATTTATAGCAAAAGCCAACATTTGTGGACCTACTTGTAGATACAAATTGTGTAATATTTTGGGGAAGTCAAGTGTCACATCTTGTTATCACTGAAATGCAATAGAATGGATCATTCCTATCCCCCACCTTGCTCTTGCCAAAAAGTAGATGTTTAATGGCAGATAAATGTTGCTAAATAGAATTCTGTCTCATTTTCTTCAACAAGCTATTAAGAGCCCATTGTTTTTGTAACCATCTCCAAATAATCATTTAACATTTAACACAGCTTTTTAGATTTATCAGCAACTTATTTGCCAGCAATTCCCTGTCAAGATTAACAAAGTGCTTTGTCTTAGTCACCTATTCCCAAGGGAACTACCCTTAAGCAGGGAAATATTTTCCTCTTTGCCTTTGCCAACTTGTAACCACATTTTGGTGTTACGAACTTTCTGATGTGGCATAATTTTCATGTGTGGTTTACATTTTTGTGTTCCGTTTTTCGTCTTGATATGGTCCCTTTTTCTTCTCTGGTCGCTTCTTTCTAAAGTGATTGTGTGTTTTTGGAAAAAAAAGGAGATATTGGCAATGAACCACAAAGTCTTTTGGCTTTCTGGTTCTCTGTTGTTGGATGTATTGATTTGCAAACCTTGCTCAGTTTCCTATGTAGCTGCAACCCGATCCCTGTTTTGCTGCTTACAACTGAGTGTGTATAAATTAATGATAACAGCAATGTAGGAACAAAAAAAAAACAAAGATAAAGTGGTTTTTCTGCAGTCGCAGATTTCGATGAAATCGTAACCTCTGTAATCACAAGGCGGTGTATGTGTATGTGTGCGAGTGTGTGTATGTGTTTGTGATGCCTACCTTGTAAACATGATATCTCAAGAAGGGAAGCTTGGACAGATCTCCTATTTATTACATAGGTGTACCACATTGAGTACAAATTCCCTATTGTTGTTGGTGGAGGTCAAACTTCAGTTTGGGTCAACTTGTGTCAAATTGTGAAAACCCTTGTAAACACGATATCTCAAGAAAGGAAGCTTGTACAAATATCATATTTCGCATGTTGGTGCACCACATTGAGTTCAAGATCTCTGTTGATTTTGGTGGAGGTCAAAGGTTACTTGAGGTCAACAGGGTCACAGTATGAAATTCTTGGACATGTCATATCTCAAAAAGGGAAACTTTGACAGATGTCATATCCAGTATGCAGTTGTATCTCATTGAGGACAAGAACCATTTGGTCATTAATGAAGGTCAAAGGTCATTCGATGTCAGCAAGGGTAAAATTTTGAAAAAGTTTTCAGAAATGATTTCAAGAAAGGAAGCTCGTACAGATTTCATATTTCATATAAAGAATAGGGAGCCTTTGACACATACTAATGCTATAATGCCAGATTCAGAAAAAAATGCTCATAATCGGATCGCCGAAACCACAATGCATTTGTGCATTCTGGTTTATGACCTTGCTGTTGGGATACATGCAATGATATTTATTATTGTATGTAAGCTATAAATGCTCAAAAATGCTAGGTAGGCCTAACTTTGAAAGCAGGTTGCTTGGAAATTTACAAAAAAAAATCGGAAAGATAAGTTAATGTTTGAAAATTGCATTTTACGGTATTTGACGTCTACGATGTCGGTGACGTTGATGTAGCTGAACTGCTGCTGATCAGTCTATGTTAAATCATGTTCGTTATCAATTAACCATTTAGGATAATCCCAGCCAAAAATTTTATCAGAAATGAGTTCTAAGGGAATTTTTTGGAACTGCTATACATTGTAACTCTGTCGTATTAACTCTGATTAACACAGAAATTGCACAAATGGCAAGATCATACTCAAAATACTTTTTGAAATTCCCTCAGGTAGCATATCCCTATTAATTGCTGCATTGACTTACCCACTCAGTTGCAAAAATATGGTGGTCTCTAAAGCCTTGTAGAAGTTTTCAACAGATATAAGCTACACCTCTTTGGAAAGCCTACACCTCTTTGGAAAGCATACACATTCATGGCACTTTCAATTTTGCATACCTTAGGTGGTTAGATTTTCTGCTGGAGGCTGTCAAAGTTGCCATACCTTATCACTTGGGCAAATTACACTTCACCTCGAATGGTACTGCTCCGCCGACTAAAAGTTCATAACTTTACCATAATTGCTTCAATTGGGACCATTTTCACACCATGTATACCTCAAGTCACCTACTTCAATATTCAATGCACAAAAGAACCCATCTCAAAGGATATAATTCCAAAAAAGTTGTCCGAATGTCCGGTATAGGGACTTTCACCGACAGTGAACAAAATGTGGAGGAATCTCCGACCTCTGTAGGGTATGCTACCCTCAAGTAAAAGAAAAAGTCTGTATCTCGTTTCGTTTTTGAGTTATGATCAATTGTATATTTTAAAATGTTAACTTAAACTACCTCCCACATTTATGTCATAACTTTTTTGGGTTATCCTGTTGCTATAGCTGTCCCATGTAATCCATTATCTTTCATTACACAGTCAATGAACTTACAGTGACTACAATCAGGTTTGCCAGTTTGTTTGTGGAGTAAGCGGCCAAACTACAACAATAGGCAGGCAGGCAGGCACACTCGGTGGAAGAAAACATTTCCCACGCTAATTCTGCTATGGATTGCGACAAATGGTGACACTTTTACATCACTGAATTGATGCCATTAATTATGCAAATTTTATGTAACATCAGTACATAGGTTGGATTGGAATGTCAGCGATGCATGATCATAAGAAATGTTCTTGGCCTTGAATCTAACTGTGAACGTAAGTCCTGTACAACGCTCTGTAGCACGCCGTTAATTACACACTGCACAGTGAATACGCGTACACTGAACCACAGAATGCACACATTAGTACACTACTTAAGAGCAAACTAACTAAAGCAGGCATTGTTCTATGTCAACTGTCATTGTTATTATTTTTGTCTAATTGTTACCTTCTGTTTCGCGTAGGAATATTGTTGACATGTTGTAAATTTGTTTATGTTTTCTCGGGGGTTCCTCTTCAATAAAAATGCGGTTATTTAGGAACCAAATTCCTTTCTTTTTTCGTCCTTCTTTATCAAAATCTTGTTATGTATGAACGAACGGTTTCTGAGTTAATTTGATAAAAATGAACAAAAATGAGTTGGTTCATGAATGAATTGGTTCATGAGTAACTAGGTTGACTAGAGTCTGATAATCTTGCCTCTGATTTGCTGTTACTTGAAAGGAATGGGATGACTTTTAGAAGATAACTTCACTTATTTGAATGGATAAAGTTCTCAAAAATTTTCTAGCTTTCAGATGTAGTGCCCTTGTTTCTGTTTCCCCACAGGGCATCACATTTGAAGAAATGGAATCCTTACAGAAATTTCTCAGTAATGTCAATGACATCAACACAGCATTATCATTCTACCATGTAGCTGGAGCAGATATCGACCCTGGTGAGTCAATGATAACAAAGAGTTTTAGAAACTTTGATTTCCTAGCGATCATACTGGTATCGTACAAAGTACAGATTGAAGGAGGAATATGACATTGATTGCTGAATATGCATCAAAGCCCCATCACTGGTTCAAATACATCTCATTTCGGTATGTGCAAAGCTTTGTCCAACTGAGCACAATGAACAGGTGAAAACACCAGTATTTCGACAGTAGCCAACAATTGGGCCCATCTCCGATATGACAAAACCAATTGAAGTGGGTGAAGCTTAGCTTTAAGTATATTCTCCCTTTGTTAGCAAGAGATGCATCCTGAGTACTATCCCTTACACTACCTTTCTGACAACTTTATATTGTATGTATTGGCATAGATTGATTTATTGGGTGCTTGTTGAATATAGAGTGATGGTGAATTTTAACAGTATGTTTTACTCACAGCCATCTTTAGTGTTTGGAGTCTTTAAATTACTCTTTCAACTAGCTGTCTTTGTGAAGCTGTTGAAGCTCTTTATTGTCCAACTGGTCCTGTTGGTGGAGGTCAAATGTTATCTGGGGGAACTAGGGGCAAAAGTCTGAAAACCTTGTTTTGCTGTGGATGCTTATATGTTTCATCAGTCCCCCGCCAGTGAATCATGGAAGTATTGCTTGAGGTAGCAGTTTCTTGATCAAATGGAGAAGCAGCAGTGCTGTTGGAAGTACTGTAGGTGGTCACACCAGACAAGTTTGGCTGGATTGGTTTACGTCCTCGTGCTCCAGTGCTGATGTGTGCATTGATGTAAATGGCTTTTAATTTGTGAGGTGGCAAGACACAATGAAAGAATATAAGTCAGTTGTTGTTCTTACCAGTGGAAATTAGACTCCATAGTTCCCTCCAGGGCATATGCTGTCAGTGTTGGGTGGACTTTAAAGGGGCATAGATGTGATAGGCGTCATTGCAATTTGCAGAACCGCTTTTTCAGGACTTTAAATTCACAGCTGTTTGTGCTTTGTAAGATGAATAGGATATTGCTGTATATTGTAGGAATCAACATTTTCAGTTCATTGCATTAGTTGAAAAGGCTGTTTGATATTTATGAACTCCAGCATATCATTTTACAGTATGTATATTCCAAGTACAAGGAAACATAGTGCCCTTGGGCTGTTGTGAAATTAGGCAAAATACTTCTTCTCTTACAGATTGTATGTATCATTGTTGATGGTTGGTCACATTAGTGCTGTGGAAGTGGTTCCATGTGGGTGTATGTTTGTCATGCTTGGGGTTCAATGTCTGAAATCGGCCATTTTATAAAAGCATGAAATATCTTTCTCTACAGATTATTTATTTTACAATAATTGAGGGTTCATGGTCAGAAATGGGCCATTTCTGCTAATGTACAAAATAATGCAAAATGTTCCTTTAACTTCATAATTTACATTGCTGTACATCTGTGCAAAGAACCACAGTGCCTGTGGGCTCTTTTTTAAATATGTGCTGCCCAGCATTCTCTTTTACATTCCCAACATAAATGATCAATATCACATTCAGTGAATTCAACATGTTTTTAGACATTAATTAAACATGTTCAAATTGAAGGTGCTATAGAAATGCAGCAGACTGTTTGGAAATGATCCTGTAGAAGGAAAATACAAGTCAATACAGTTCTTACTTCCTTTTTCATTCTTACTGGTTTTATAGAAACTTTCAAGCATGTCGCCAAAATGGTTGGAGGATCAGACTTGAGTCAGAGGGTTGTGGATGTGATATATTCTTTATTTGATGAGAATGGTGAGTGCTGCTTAACTCCAGCTGATACTGCTTGCTGATTTTTCAATGCAAACAGTTGAATCTCTGTCATGGATTTAATCTGTGAGTTATTTCTCAGAACTTCAGCAATTTTGATAAATGTTGATATTTTTACTAATAAATTTGGAATTGCCATGATCTGTGTCATGGCAGTATGCTGTGTTTGTGTTTTAAAGAGAAATTCCAGGGAAGGAACATGTTTTCTGACTGACTTAAACCATTTCAAACCATTTATCTTCATACTCTTGATGCTATGACATGCACTTCTCATGTGCAACACAATATGTTCAAACATCCCACCCAGCAGACTTCCTAACAGTAGGCATGTATGCAAAGGGTGCGGTCAGTATTATGTATTTGACCGTGATCTCTGTGGCTTGTGACTGTGTTCACGCTGTGGCGTGGTATTGACTGAATCCCTCATTTGTATCCTGAATCCCACACAAAGATGAAGTTTCTGTAGGAAATTCCTGCACACTTCCCCATAGTAGAGGTCGTAGCTATAATAATAGGACTCATACAATAAATTGCAATAGAATCTTATCCAATTGACAACCTCCTCCTTGATTTTGAAAATCCCTCCATAATTTATTTATAGATGGATTTCCTTCCCAGGTTTAGTACAGTAGCTCAAACTCTGGCTTGTGACATAGGCAATGACCAGCTCTAACACAATTAGTAGTCAGACAAATTGTATATTCAATTTGGCTGTCGCAAGATAAAATTGGTAATCGATCATTTCAAAGCATTCAGAGTATGAATTGAATTGGTTTGAAATGGCTTCAATAAGTCAGAAGACATGTTCCGTGCCAGAAATTCTCCTTAATTTAAACTAAGCAATAGGTGGATTGCTTTAGATGGACTAGCTTTTTTATGTCCCTATCAGGTGTACCTCTGTGGGGTTAGCAATAAGAAAGATGTCAAGGAAAACAATACAAGTTGTTTGAATGACGGGTGTTTCTACCTTGAAAGACTTTACAAGTTTTAAAAATGGATAGAATGGTTTTGGGAGATTTTTTGTATGAGCTTGATAGGCAAGTGTTCAAAGAGTTGTTAAATAATCATGCAGTTTAAGGATTTAAAGGTTTGAGAATATATTGCTGATACTGTGATGGTAATGAGCATTACAGATCTGATGAATTGCCTTCTTTTGTAGTAAGACTAATTTATTCAAAAGTGAATTAGTTGCATTGTTCCAAACAATTAGACAATAATTAAGATGGGGTAGAATGAGTTTTTGGTATAAAGATCTGAGTATGTTACGAGGTAAACAACTTTTAAGTGATTGATGGATAGTCTTAAATTGAAAAAATAGTAATAAACACTTCAAACACAGTCCCTATTACTGTCATTGCAATATAACCTGGAAAATAAGCAATTCATTATCACACATTGAAGTTTTGCTGCAGCTTCCACTACTTTTCCATTTTCTGCCCAATTTTCTCTTACTAGTCTGCTTTTAGCTTCACCCAGTTACCATCAGGGCTGTGTTTTTAGAGATGAAGGTAGGGGAATCTGCCAGAGGCCCAGGGTAATTTAGGGCCTCACAAAACTATGTCATGGAATAATGTACATAAAAATACATTATAAAATTGTTGTTTTATTTGGAAATAAAACAATTTTATACTTCCAGGCATGCTTTTTTATAGTTATTTATGCAACCTGGCAACATTGGTGCACATTCATAAACTTCTCAAAATCTTCACAAACTACCCCGTGAGTATGTAAAGTGGCAGAGGAACAGGGATTGGTACCTTTAGTTGCTCATTCCCTAGTGAAAAGTGTGGAGAAGGTAAAGGAATGTTCACTTTCACAATATTTGTCTAGTGCTACGAGAAGAAATGGAAAAGGATGCATAATATGTTGTGATTCTTTTATCATCTCAACCCATCTGATATGGATTATCATTTTTTACAAACTGATAAATTTGCAGACATGAGATCCCTATTTCAAGGCTGGATACATGCAGCATAAATTACTTGCAAATTGCCATTTTCTGCAATCTGGGAAGTTTATTAGTTCAAACATTTTCTTATGCTCTCTATGCCAACTGATGGTGGTGCTCTGCTTAGATATTCCTGGGACACTCAACGTACCTTTTTCAATATTTTTTTCCATTCCGCCGCACCTGAATATGTATGTGGACCCTTGACTTAAATGTGAAGGGCCCTTGCTCTGTGCCCAAACCTGGATTGGCTCCAGATGACCCTGGTAACCCCTTCTTACAAAATTTTTTTTTCGCATGATGCCCCACTTTAAAATTTTTTTTCATTTTGTGTAAAAATTGTTGACGACTTGTTGTGCATGATGAAAATCTACACGATTAACAGGAGTTAAATGGTTAGGATTTTTTTGTGTTGTGGACGAAGAAATAGGTATGACTTCCTGAGAGGATTGGCTGAAATAATATTTCAGTCTGATGATTATTCAGTAATCACTCAAAGGCAAAAGAGAAATAGACTGACTTATAGTGTTGCAATGTATTTATAGGCTAATAGAATTTGGTTTTGATAATTTGTCATAACAATTTTCAAATTCTACATCTTGATGCTATATTGTTTGTTTAGCAATAAGCCTGTGTTGTGTGGCATTTTGCTGTGGGTATTAATTATCCTGTTTATAAGGGCCAAAAAATTGCTTCAGTCATGGCAAGTGCTGCTTGTCACAGAGATCTTGAATCTGTTGAATATTGTAACAAATCTAGTCTGCAAAAGCAGCACAAGTCGGAAAAAAGGAAAAACAGTAATTTGCCAGAAACAGAGTTCTTATTTCTCTTGCTTAACAGAATAGAAAAACTAATTAACAAACTGACAAAGTCATGCGAGAACCCCTAAAACAAATTAAAGTGTCAACTTACTAAAATCGAACCTTGTCCACAAAACAACTCCTCTCACCCTGGCATCCGAGAGGACTCTGCTCGACCAAAACTAAAACTTAACCTATACACCAGTAAAGAAGAAAAATTTGTCAAAGAAGGCGTCCTTGGTCACTATGTATTGACAATGGTACCCCAAAATGACAAAAAAATTGTTTCGCTAGTACTTCTGCACATGTCCGTGCCTCTTGATTTGGCAAAGGGTAGGCTTCTGAACACTTAGAAAAGTTGTCTACCACAACTAGTATTAATGCATTACCAGAATTATAGATGGGCAGGGGGCCCATTATATCAGTGGCAACTCGCTCCATAGGATATCCCACTGAACTTAAGTTAGCCAGTGCTGCTTAATGTGCAGGAGCGGGGGTTTTATGTTTCGCACTACTTTCACACTGTTGAACTAAATTTGAAATATCTTTATGGCACCCAACCCAATAATAACTCGTTTGAATCTTATCATGGGTGTTGGCCTGTCCCAAATGACCCCCAGTAACTCCACAATGAGCATTGGTAAAAACATTGGTGCGCAGAGACCTCGGAACTACCCTCTGTCGAAATTTAACCCCTTGGCCATTGTCATCATGATAAAAATCACGATACAAAATACCATCATATAGTCAATTGACACCATAAAAATCATCATGTCTTTGTTTCTCTACTATAAGATGAGACCTCCTGTGTGTCTGGTGTACATCCCTTCTCAAGCTAATTGATAACAGGTTTTAGGTTCAGATCAGTGCCCTTGGCCGTCTTAAACTCTATGACATCACCCGACAAAACTATAAGGGCACAAATGCTACTATGATGGTTCTCACTGCTGTTTTGTGGAAGTGCTACCCTAGAAAGAGCATCTGCATTTCCATGCTGAACTCTACCCTTGTGAAGAATATCAAACTCATATTCACTCAGAAATTCTAACCATCGGGCCTCCTGACCCTCCCATTCTTTTAAGTTAAACAACCACCTCATGGAACCATGGTTGGTTCGAAGAACAAAATTTTTCCCAAGCAAAAAAGGTCTAAAATGTTTAATAAACTTAACTACAGCAAGGAGCTCCTTTCTAGTAGCTCTATACTTCATTTCTGTTTTGCTGAGTTTCTTACTAACATAGAAGAAAGATTACATGTTCTTTGCCATCATCCCCCATTTGTGATAACAGTGCCCCACTGCCACACTACCAGCATCAGTATCAAGTATGAACTGTGTAGAGAAATCTGGCTAGGCCAATACAGGACTACTAGTTAGTGCTGATTTCAGGTTATCAAATGCCTCAGCTTGTTCTTTTCTCCCCATTTGAAAACTACTGTACATCGTTTTGGGTAAGCTTATGTAAAGGTGCTGCTACCTTACCAAAATCTTTTACAAATTTCTGGTAATAGCTACAAATGCCTAAGAAACCTTGCACATCCTTAACCCTGGTAGTAGGCCAAGAATTGATAGCTTCCAATTTAGCAGGATCTGTTGCTATACCTTTGTTGGTTACAATATGACCAAGATACCTAACTTCATTCTGAAATAGCAAACATTTACAAGGCTTCAGCTTTGATTAGAATCCTGTAAGCAAGAAAATACCTTCTGTAACTTTTCAAGGTGGGAATGGAATGTCTTGCTATAAACAATTATATCATCCAAATACACTAGGCATGTTTCAAACTGAGGCCCCGCCAAAACAATATCCATCAATCATACAAAAGTCACCGGGGCATTTGTTAACCTGAATGGCATTACCTGATATTCGAACAACATTTTGCCTGTAGGAAAGGCAGTTTTAGGGTGGTCATTTGGGGCGACTTCGATCTGCCAGTATCTGCTGGCCAAGTCTAAGGTTGAAAACCAATCTGACCCTCCCAACACATCAAGATAGGAGGAAGTGGGTAAGAATCTTTATCGGTGACTTTGTTAAGTTTACGGTAATCTGTGCAAAAGCGAATAGATCCATCTTTCTTTTTAACAAGCACAATGGGACTAGACCGGGGGGGGGGCAATAAGAAACTTGTATTATATTTTTGTCTAACATTTCTCTCAAGTGCCTCTTCACTTCAGCTAATTGTTACACTGGGAACTGTCTAGCATGTTGTTTAATGGGCATGGCATTTCCAGTTTTATATGATTTTTCCTTCCTAATTCTCCCTCGAGGGAAAAAACGT
Source organism: Stichopus chloronotus (assembly GCA_021234535.1). Lineage (NCBI taxonomy): Eukaryota > Metazoa > Echinodermata > Holothuroidea > Aspidochirotida > Stichopodidae > Stichopus > Stichopus chloronotus. The sequence continues at coordinate 10,818,215 of CM037844.1, forward strand.
TTTTGTCTAATTCTAGAAACTGCTTTACCCGTTCCCTTATATACTAGAATTGAGGTTCAGACTGTAAGTTAAGAAACTGTACTGGCACACAATTAGAATGATTTCCTTCAACAAATGTCTGACCTCTGAGTACCCCATTGTCTTTTTCTTGAAATTTTTGAAGCCTCAACAACCCCTTCTAATCCATCTTCACTACTCTCCAACTGACCAGGTAATATAACTTCACTCCTTGGGGATATAGTAATTGTCTCAGCAAGGGTAACTGCCCAACATTTTGTAACATTCTTGTCGTTCTCTCTGATCAGCTCAACTACCCCACCATCGAACTTGAGTAAATTATTTCCCATATCTAGTGCAGCTCCATGTCTTTGCAAAAAGTCTATTCCTAATATTCCTGATATTCTTGATTACATCATTTTTGCTATAAGAACAGGCTGTTTCGACTTACTTTTACCTAAAGCTAAATTTACTATTCCTTGACCCAACAATTCTACAGACTCCCCTGCAACCCCCACAAGTGGAACATTACATGGCGTAATTGTCTGTTTAACGGAATAAGGCAGTAATTCCATCACTTCAGGATGCAGTAAAGTAAATTTGGAACCAGTATCGACTAGAAATTTCACTTTAATATCGTTTACGCGGCCATAAGTGTACACAACTTTGCCATTCGAATGAGCGTGGTTATCTGTATTATCTTCAGCATTACAGAGTTGTCCAACCACCCCATGAACCAGTCCATTTAGTTTAATGATTTAGTTTTATCACTACAACTGGTCTGAGAATGAGTATCTGCCCTGTGTCATGACATGAGGACAATTCGGTTTAAATGTCCCCAATTCCAACATCCACTAGTCCATGAGGGACGTGCAAATTCCCACCTCTACTATTAATACCATCTTGTCTCGCATATGACAATTCCCGTACTTCATGAGTTAACTGCTGTACCTGTAAAGCTAAATCATTCACCATTTGTTGCAATTGTGCCGACTCTCAGGAACCCAAGCTAGTTTGATTGTTTTGGCCCGCTTTTTCCAAATTAAAGACAAAAACTCATCACCCCAGACAGTTTCAATTCTCCCAACCACCTACCTCTAGTCCCTCCCTCAGCCTTAAATTCTTAAATTTCTCCACATGTGTAATCAAAGCTATGAATCCCTGTGTATGTTGTGTAATATGAGCTGCTCTGCATCTTTCGAATTTGCTGTCAATCTAAGAGTACTGTAACTTAGAACCAGTTGAGAATTTTGCTTTCCGGGAAGTAAAAATATAGCTTAGGGTGATGCGTTACAGCCTTTAAGAATGGCTTCCTCCTCCATTGCAATTTTATGTGCATTTTCTAATGTGGGTTTACGTCTACGGATGACAATACGTTGCTCTGAATTATCTAGAAATTCAATAAAATAATCTGCGCTTAATTCACTTTTAGTATCAATAGGCACATCTGGGTACGCCCTGTTAACCAATCGTCTGATATAAGCAGCTAACTCTGCAAGGAATTCACCCGGTTTGCGTTTACGACCCTTAAGTATGACCAGATACATTTCTTTTTGATGGGAAGTCCCAAAATGGGTCTGCAGTGACATGCATCTTCATAACTATGCTTAGATTACTCTGGCATATCCGTGTAGAACTGAATAGCCTTACCCTGTAACTTTACTAAAAGGAATTTAAACTTTTCCCTTTCATTCCACCCATTAATATCACAACAAAATTCAAATGTAACCAAATAACCATCAAAATTTTTGATTCCATTTTAAAAGCAAGGTTCAACAATAGTTTTTCTATAATTACTACCACAATTAGCATTGAAAGTACATTCAAAATGAGGAATTTCACTCACCTCAGTATTGGTGAGCAGAGCCACCCCGTATTCTGACCTACCAGGTGTGTGAGGCAGTGAGGGGCGCTGCCCAATTGGGTTCCTGCATAACTATGTTGTAATTCAGATTCTAATCTTTTAATTTCGTTCCTTAAATTATCAACAGACTGGCTTTCCTTGATTTAGGAGTGGAATCCATATTTAAACCCAAATTACTAAAAACATCACACTCCTGTTGAAAAGAATACCACCCCACTTGTACTACCAAATTGTAACAAATCTAGCCTGAAAAAGCAACACAAGTCGAAAAAAAGGAAAAACAGTCATTTGCCAGAAACAGAGTTCTTATTTCTCTTGCTTAACCAAATACAAAAACAAATTAACAAACTAACAAAGTCATGCGAGTACCCCTAAAACAAATTAAAGTGTCAACTTACTAAAATCAGACCTTGTCCACAAAACAACTCCTCTCACCTTGGCATCCGGGATGCCTCTTCTTGAACAAAACTAAAACTTAACCCATACACCAGTAAAGAAGACAAATTCCCGAAACTGCCATGAAACAAAAGAAACACCCTCCTCCCAGGGAAGCAGTGCTACCAATAATAATGAAATGAAATGCATGGAATGGATGACAAAAGGGCCCTTTGATGAATGATGAAAGTGAACAAATGAATGAAATGGCTAAGACTGACGAGATGCCAAGGGGGAATGTAATGAATTTGCAACAATATTCATTAATTACATAACATAAGAGACCAAGTCTGATTTAAGTGCAATCAGTCATTGAGTGCAGTGTTAATTTATGACTCAATAGTCAAAATCCCTCCAATTGTAACTCTCTGGTTTGAAATAAGTCCACTGGGTGGATGTAATTGTTTTGCATGTGTATGCTGAAATTTCCTCCATTTTGATTCCTTGTGAAAGGCAGAAGGAATCTATGCGATGGTGATGTCATGTGTAGGCGTGCAGGGACTCGTGTGTGTGTGTATATGTTTGTATGCTACACTTCTTGTAGACCCAATATCTCAAGAAGGGTAACCATGACTGATCTCATACTTGGTGTGTGGGTTGGTTCTACTGAGTAGATGATCTCTGTCATTTGTGTTGGAGGTCAAAGGTCATTTGAGGTCACCAGAGGTCAAAAGGTGAAATCTTGTAAACACGATACCTCAAGAATGGTAACCGTGACTGATCTCATACGTGGTTTGTGGGTTTGTCATACTGATTAGATGATCCCTATTGTTTTTATCTAGGTCAGAGGTCATTTGAGGTCACTAGAGGTAAAACTGTAAAAACTTCGTGCACACAATATCCCCAGAGGGGTAACCATGACTGATGTCATACTCGGTATGTGGGTTGGTAATAATGAGCAGAAGATCCTTATTGTTTTTGGTGGAGGCCAAAGGTCAGTAGAGGTCACCAGGGGTCAAACTGTAAAAAACCTTGTATAAACACATTATCTTTAGGAGGGTAATGTTGACTGATGTCATTCTTGGCCGTGTAAGCTAGCCATACCGTGCAGGGGATCCTATTGTTTTTGGTTGAGGTCAAAGGCCAGTTGAAATCACCAGTGGTCAAACTAAGAAACTGTAAATGCAATATCTCCAGGAGATCCTTATTGTTTTTGGTGGAGACCTTAACTGATATCATACTTGGTGTGTGGGTTGGTAATAATGAGCAGAATATCTTTATTGCTTTTGGTGGGGGTCAAAGGTCATTTGAGGTCACCAGATGTCAAACTGTGAAAACCTTGTAAAAGCAGTATCTCCAGAAAGGAAACCTTGAGTGATGTCATACTTTGACTGTTGGTTGACCATACTCTGCTGTGTGCCCAGGGCTACTAAATGCAGTGTTGGGCTTCCAACTTGTGATACTTGGGATACATGTTTGAATGAATGTATTTACTACTTATTGTCAAACATATTCATTCAGAAAACCACATGCTGTTCTTTAGTGAGTAAACTCCATTTATCGATCAGCAGTATGGCCACACCGGTCACAGTGACACAGTTGGATTACTGCTAACAAAAGCAGGGTAAGTGCAATGTGGGTTCAGCGCACAGAGTAAAACAGCATTTCCCATAAGTTTTATGAGAGAGTGCACTGAGTGGAGTAAAAGATCACCTATGCTCTCTCGCAAATTAGGGGTAAGTAAAAACCAAGAAGAATACTGTAAGTGATCGTATACTTGTCATGTGGGAAATTCATGTTTGTTATAATGTAGCCATGTGACAAGGAATCACAAAACCTTTTGACTTTCTGGTTCTCCAATCTGTATACACGGGCCAATGCTAGAAATCGGACAAATTGGTCGGCTTTTAGATTAAATGTGATAATGGCATGAGTTTCCCACAGTGAGGCATGCTGTACACACTGCATTCTTTACAGAAAAAGTTGATACCCTCCCTGCTTTACACCAGTTCACAAGACTATTGGCCTTTTCTTTATAGATGACGGTAAACTGAGCCACAAGGAGCTCATATCGGTGATGAAGCATAGGCAACAAAGGGGCTTGGACAAGTCCAAAGAACTGGGACTTTCTCGCATCATGGAAGCTATGTGGAAATGTGCCAAGAAAACAAAGAGCGGATTCTTTGAATAACATATCACGGCTGAACAGGGGCTCCTTTTTGTAAGAGGGCAGGAGATGGTGAGATTATGACACCTACTTGGCTTTTCCAGTCACAAATAACTATCAAATATTGACCAGCAAAAGTTTCTTCATACCTTGCCTTGCTGGGAATGGTCTTATTCAATCACAGACTTATTTCTGACAGCAGAACATGGAGACCTTTGGGGGAAAGATGTCTTGCATCGTTGATTTGATGAGTCATTTTGATAATATTCATATGCAGATTATTGACAGAAAATTGTCATCTTCTGTAGTAGTCTGATTTAGCCTGAGATCAATGGACTTATGTTTGGAGTCAAAAAGTTCTCTCTTGTAGTTCCTTTTTATACTAATTATTTCAAACACTAGTAAAGATCACATTGGTAAGACATGCATGAATAAGGTAAACTTTTTTTGCCCCCTTAGTTCTACAGGTATTGTAAACACTTTGAACAATGCCTTGTTATAGTTGGAACTACAGTATATTCAGAGACAACAAACAGATACCTTTCAAGATTTGTTGTATTAGTTTAGTATTATCATACCTGAGTGCATTTAGTTGACATAATGAGGTTATCCAATATCTGCCAGTCAGTTTTTGTGATAGGTGTCTGAGTCAAAGATGTATTGTATCCTGCAGTTAACAGTGAGATCCATCCTGCAGGGACTGCATCATGTCACTGTCCTCTTCATGAAATTTATCTAGTTACATCAAGACTATGTTGTGTGACTCTTACAAAGTTTTGAGGTGATAGCTTTATTTGCAGAACACATAGCTGAAAAAGCAAGTGGATGTACTTTGTCTTTGTGAATACTCTGAGGACTAGTGGTACCTGTACAATGAGACAGAAGTACGTGCAATTTTGTCAGTCAACCTTTCATGCCAACAAAAAGAGTTTTGTAGATCACCTCAAAAGCATTCATTTAAGTTATTATGAAAAACTTAATAGTACTCTTATAGAAAGAGGTTATTGACTGGAACTTTCTAATCTTATTCTTTGTTATAATAGACAGGAAATAAGTTTACTCAGTACAAAGGGTTAAAGATGGTGAATCTGTTCCCTAATGTGCATTGCAGTTTTCATTCAACTAATAGACTACACAAATTCCCTGTCACACTTTACGGGATCAGCTAAATGTACACCATTGTGCAACTTTTCACAGAATGAGCTGCCTGTGCAAGAGATCAGAATGTGTCTGCAGAAACATATTTGCAACTGGTCTGTACCTGACTGCTGACATTATTTTAGTATAATAAATTCATTAACACCAATGATCACTAACCAAAAATATAGTGAAACACATATGGACTAATGAGTAACAATACATACAGGACATGTACCATCTAAAATGAACATGTACTGGACATAAATCAAAGTGTCTTCTTTGGTGGTCTCTATTGCAACTTAGTGCATGTCAAAAATTTTTCACCGGGCTGATCTTGAACTCCAGAATCCCCCCGCACATGCAATGAAGTCACCAGACATGCACAGGACATGCAGTAATTATTGAGCATACATCCAGCAGACAGTAGCAGATCAAAATGCACAATCATTTTCTTTTCCATCAAGCTGATTTGGCAGTGTTTGAGGAGGGGGGTTTATTAGTGTTGTTGTGATATGAAATTTATGTTATCTTTACCGCAAGCACTTTTCTTTCAATTCCCAAACAGTATGACAATGTCACAGTGTTAAATATGAGTTGATTTTTTTGGGTGTTTACAGTTGTGTTGTGACTGCCTTGTCAAGGATATCCTGGTTGTTATGATACAGGAAGTTCCCAGTTACAACAGAGACAGAGAGATGAAGGTCCAGAGAGAGTTCAAGTTGACTTTGTTAATTAGAGTTCCATTTATTTTATGATTCAACTGGCACACAGAAATTAATTATAATTAGTTGATGATGATAACTGAAATCAGAGAGTGGTATACAGTTAGGTTACATGACATTGAGGAAAAGAAGAAAAACGATATGACACAGGCTTCCTTAGTGTAAAGAGAGAGAGAGAGAGAAATTTTTGGTTTGACGACACAATTTCCTGTGCGGAGCCTCGAGGCTGAATGGACACTTTGAACCAAGCCAAACTGGGGAGGATCACGCTATAGGTGGTGGCGTTGACCAATCAGAATATGTATAGCGCATATGCAAATCGTTGACACCTATCAATCAACCGATCCCGTAATCATTACAAAATCTTACCAAATAACAGTGTATGCCCTTTTCATTTCTAATTTCATTTCATTTCATTTTCTACACAAACTGTCTGAAGTGAATAAAAATAGGTTAGTAGACTGGGGTAACTACCGGAAACTGAACTTTCATGAATTCTGCGTGAACCCTTGATGTATGGTAGCATGAAACATTCACCATACACAACAAAAGGCATAAGTTGGAATCAAAGCACACCTGAATAAGTATGTGGTGTAAAACTGTAGATTGTGTACAGTGGTTACACTGTGCAGCCTAATTGTAACTTTCTGACTTAATACTTTATTTTCATATCAATCAGAGTCTTTAAATGTTAGCACAACAGTTTAGTCTGATTTCCTGTTTCCATGTGTTATTTACTAATAATTGTAATGCAGATCTGGCCTAAAAAACGCTGATTTTTTTTTTTCCAAAAGTGTTCATTGGATATCATTTGGGTCATTTCACAAACGATATCATGAGCAAAGTCTCATATCGATGTTGTCTGCTAATTTTGCAACAACACTAGGCTTTATGGTTTAAGTGTGCATTTGGCCATGGAATGGGTTGAAGAAATTGGATGTCGGAGTTAAGATGTTTGATTTATTTTACTGTTATTGGAGTTTTAGTTCCTCAAGTAAACTGCTACTGCTTTCTTGCTTTTCCTTTGGTGGAAGGAGGGGGGGGAGGGGTTTGAGAGGAGAGTCAGGTCATCTGTTACTCATGATGTTTGCATTCTTCTTAATCTTCACCTGGCTGTTATGCATACGGTGTTGATATTTATAAGTTACTGATGAAAATAGTACAAAGAGCTTAGGAAAGTCCAATGATTAAATTATTGATGCATTAGTACAATAATATTTTGTATAGCACTTTACAATCTGCCTGCAGAGGCTACTGCTCTTTTTTTCTTTTTCAACTGAAGATGCAATAATTCTTGTTTTTGCCTAGCTATTTGTTTGTATCACTTTTTTGTTATCATAATGTAATATCTAATCACTGAATTATATACCAGACTACTGATAGCACACTTGTGTATTTGTCATGTTTTTCTTTCAATTTTTTTTTTTGGGGGGGGTTCCTTCTTGATTCCTTGCTGAAGACCAGGCATGGCAAGGAATCTGTGCTATGTCAAATTGACAAAACCTTGTTAAACATGATATTTCAAAGAGTGAGGCTTGCACTAATCTCGTAATTGTTATGTAGGTGTAGTGGTGTACCATTTTGACTTCAAAAACCTATTATATTTGGTGGAGGCCATTTTGGGCAACAAGGATGGATTTGTGAAAACCTCATACACATGACATCTCAAGACAGGAAGGTTTTCGATATATCTCTGTAGTATGCAGTTGTACATGTTGAGACATGCTACCTGTCAGTCAACTTAGGTCAGCAGATGTTGTTATGGCTACAGAGGTCATTACATTTCAGTTGATGACATGTTAAATCACTGTAATATCACCCAAAAAGCAAGCACATTCTCTACATATGCAATACATCAGTTTAAGAAAACAATCCTCTTGAAGTCATTGAAACCACAATGCATTTGTGCATTCTGGTTGATTCCTTGCTAAAGATCAGGCTAGGAATCTTTGCGATAGTTTGGTATGTTAGTGTTTTTATGTGACTCCTTGTTTTGTAAACACAATATCCCAGAAGGGAAACGTGCCTGAACTTCCAAGTGGGTGTGTGGGTTGCCCATTGTGAGTAGATGACTCTTCTCATTTTTCAGGTAGGTCAACGGTCATTTGAGGCAACCAGAGGTCAAACACTAAAAGCTTTGTGAACACAAAATCTCAAAGTACAAATCATTTAAACTTTTGATACATAGCATTTGAATGCCTTATATCAAGTAGGAAAACCCTATTGTTTTGGTGGAGGTCAACAGTCATCTTGAGGTCCCCCCAGAGGTCAAACTTCAAAAACTTTGTCAACATGATATTTCAAAATGCAAATCATTTTCAGGTTTGATATATATAGCATGTGAATGTCATAGATCAAGAATATGGACTCCTTTGCTTTTGGTGGCAGTCAAAGGTCTTCTGAGATCACCAGAGGCCAAACACTGAAAATTTGTTGGCAGAAACCCTTGATACTAATCATTGAAACTTTTGATACTTTGCATGTACATGTCTGATACCAAGAAGAAAGACCATTTGGTTTGTGGTGGAGGTCAATGGTCACCAGAGGTCAGACACTTATTGTTTGGATGGAAGTCAAAGGTCACCTGAGTTCACCAGAGGGCAAATTCTGAAAATCTTGTAATCAATGTGTTGAATGCATTGTGCATATTACCCCCACTGTTTGTGTTGGAGATCAAAGATCATCTGAGGTCACCAGAGTTGTAATGAGTCATTACTCCAGTCACTAATTTTCAAAAAGGGAAATAACTCCAGCAATTGTACATGATTTTCCTCAGAAATAGTACAGTGAATCGAGTCACTGACTTGACTCGAGTCACATTAAAAGTATGACTCGACTGCCAAATCGGGTGTCTCAATTCAACTGTGGAGGTCACACCTTGAAATCTTGTAATTACATTATCATAAGATAGGAAACTTGGGTACTTTTCATGTTTGGGTATGTTGATGATGTGCCATATTATGTGTTCAAGTCCTCTCATTTTTCGTATTCACTGTACCAGAGTTTAAAAACTGAGAATCGTCTAAACACCACATACCTCATGAAAGGAAGCATAGATACAGTAGTTTTCATACATATTATGTTTAACTTTCTTATTGAGTAGATGAGGTACATTGATTTTAGTTGAGGTGGGAGGCAGTCTGTGATCACAAGCAGTTAATCTTTGGGGACTCTACTTTCTCAGTAGAATGACTTGTCTTTACTACACAGTAGTGTTGCAGAACAACTTACAAGAGCCATTTCTAGTAAACATTACTCTATACGTTGTGTAATGATTTCATCAAATCCTCATTGCATCGGTGCAATCTGGTTCACAACATTTTGCTGATTTGACTTCCTAAACTTTGATCTGTTGACATGATGACTATTTCATGCATATGGTATATCTTGTTTACTTAAAGCATATTTTTGCAAATCTTCATGACATTCAGATGAACAAACAATACTAGTGTCTCGTTTTATCTATGGCATTATCAGTTGGCCAGACACTGTATCCTACACCCTTTCACCTACCTTCCAAGTGTGAATTGTATCTTATTTTTCCACTAGAAGTAGATCTTACCTACTTTCAACAATATTTTTGTCGATGTGACCTCTGAACTTCAGTTCTGATGATCAAAACTTCAATTCATGGGGCACCTATACACCATATTTTCGGTGTCACTCACTCTGCATTCCAGAACTAGCAGTGGCAACATTTTCTATGTGAAATTTGAATTTTGAACTTAAAGCAAATATAAACATTATTTTACATGAAATATTTTATACCAAATATATTTTATGCTTCTCTGAGGAAGGATGAAGAAATACGGTATAAAATATTTTTTGAGAGATTTGACCTCTGACCTTAACTTTTGACAAGATACACAACTTCAGACCATTTCCATGGGGCATTTGTCCACCAGTTTTGACCTTCATCGATATTGCATTGGCCCAACCTTTTATAAACGAATTGATTAGTGCTAATGTACTGTGGCATGGTCATAGTGGAGGACGCAATACTTTCTGTTTGAAATTTTACTTTGACTTCAAAACATGTAAAGGAAATATAAGAGGAAAATATTGTGCACACGTGATTATGGTTGAACTTATAAGAGAAAAGTCATTGAAATACAGCTGACATGAAATTTTCACTACTTTAACCTCTCAGCTTTGATCTTCGAGACATAACTCAGATCATGGGTGGCCTATACACCAACTTTGACCTTCTTCGACATTGAGGTCCTGGAGGAGTTGCAGATGCAAACATTTCAGTGTGAAATTTTACCTTTGACGTTAATCACCTTTGACCATAGAGTTTGACTGGAGAGAGAATTTCAGACCATAATACACCTACCTGCCAACTTTGACCTTCATCAAGTTTTTGGTCTTGGAGGGTTTACTGATTCACACTTTTGAAATTGGAATTTTCATCCACACTTAAAGGCATCATCACCTCCACCATCCTCACACTCTTTTTTTGGGGCCCAGCAAGTGAGGTGTTCCCAGTATGGTAACTTAGACCGTCCTAGTGCCATCTAGCCATCAGACAGCTATGTTATATCATCCCATACATTACATGTTAAAGTCGGGGGGGGGGGGGAAGGGGCCGGTGGTTTAATTCTAGCAAAACTGCTTGCCTTAAAATGTGTGGGTCAAAGATAGAAGTTTTGATTCAAACTTGACCTGTTGATTGAAAGGAATATCACTATTTGTCAAAAGTATAATTCTCCACAAGTCACGTTGTGTGGAATCAAAGAAAGTTCTTGCAACCATTGTGTCTAACTACCATGTATCACATTTTGCCGTGTTGCTTACCCTCAACCACCTGTGTTTGGAGTGTTAACACTTCAAGAATCATGTGATCAATAGAAACTGCAATTTAGATGAGTGGTTTATATGGGTGGAGGTTTAATCAGTAATTCAGTGAATCAGTTTACATGGCTTACTTGAATTCACTAATGTAGGTCCTTTCCACTTGAGGTTGCTCGGTACAGGTGATAGGACTGCTGAACTTGGCAAGTCCTCCACCTGTTCCAGCCATTGGGAAAGTGACTAAAACTGGGTGATACACTGTTGTCCATCGGACTGGGATGCTGAATGGCGGTCAAGGAAGCATGTATGGGTTCTCTTGGTTGTCTGGTTTCACCCCTCTTTTGTTATCATCTTGACACCTACGACACTTATAGGAAAATGAGGATGAATCTTGCTGGTTCTCATCCATAAAGAACATGGTATGCCATTCTTAATGAGGTCATACGGGGCTCCCTGATCCTCTTTCAAATATTGTCAAAGTGTAACTAACTGTTTGCTGAAATCATTGCATCCTGGTGAGGACGTGGACTGCCCATTTGTCTCTTTTTGTAAATTGTTGGGAAGAGGTATGGATGTGGGTGGCGTTTTCGTCCAAGAAAGTGTACATCAATTGAAAGCGTTTTATTCAGATGATATGGAATTTAATTTTTACGCAACTTTGAGGGCTTTTCAACAAAATATCCCAGTGGTATACGTTCCTGAAGAAATTGTGGAATTATTGTCAATTTCTTCACTTAATTGGAGAAATTGGAGAAACTGTATTTAGCGACCACAGTCATTTTGGCTGAGACTCAGAGATGATATATTGTTCTGTTTGCCAGTGCCATGGAAATCGTTTTGAGGAGATGAGTTGTTGTGAAGGCGAATTGTTCCTAAAGTTTTCAATTGGAACCCCACCCCCCAAAAATAAAATCTAATTAATATAAACATTTCTTGCTTTTAGTTTAAAGTGTATACCTGCCTGCTTTTTGTAATGTTGTGGTCGTGTAATCCTTTGGGAAAAGTCATAAAACCTTTTTTTCTTTTTTTGTGTGTGTAACAGTACCCTTTTTTTTCACCCCTTTTACCCTTTTTTAGTATCTGTTTTAACGTTTCATGGTTCAATTAAGTGCAGGAGTCATTACAATAATTTTTTTCCCCGAGAAGTGGAATCTCAATTGAGTGAAGGTTGATTTTTGATTCCTTGGCGAAGGCAGGCAAGGAATCTATGCGATTGTGTGTGTGTGTGTGACGCTCTGGTTTGTAAACACGATATCTCAAGTAGGGAAAGATGCTGGGAACTTCAAAGTTGGTGTGTTGGTAATCCATTGTGAGTAGATGAGCCCTATTGTTTTTCATGGCAGTCAAAGGTCATTTGAGGTCACAGGAGCATGAAATATGAGAACCTATGAAGGGAAATATATCAGCAATGGAATGTTGTTGGAACTTCAACCTCATATCACTGGTTGCACTTGATGAGTAGATGATGTCTGGCATTTTGTATGAAGGTCAAAAGTCATGTGAGGTCAACAGAAGACATAGTTTGAAAAACTTGTAAACACGATATCTCAAGAAGGGAAAGATGCTTGAACTTCAAAGTTGGTGTGTTGATAGTCCATTGTGAGAAGATGATCCTTATTATTTTTCATGGGGATCAAAGGTCCTTTAAGGTCACCAGAGCTTAAAGTATGAAAACCAGTCAAAGGGACATATCTCAGTAATGGAATGTTGCATGGAACTTCAAAGTTATCGTTGGTAGCACTTAATAGGTAGATAATGTCTGTCATTTTTATGGCAGTCAAAGGTGATGTGAGGTCGATAGAAGACATTTTAAAGAAATTTTAAAACCATGTAAACACAATATCTTAAGGCGGGAAAGGTGCTTGAACTTCAAAGGTATGTTGTGTTGGTTAGTCCACTGTAGGTAGCTGACCTCTATTACTTTTCATGGAGGCTAAAGGTCATCTGAGGTCACCAGGGGTTAAAGTATGGCAACATGATCTCTCAGCAACTGAATGTAACTAGCCCTTCAAACTGTGACAATTAGTAGCAGTTGATGAGTAGACGATGTCTGTTATTTGATTGCCTATGTGAGACTGAGAAAATCATGTTTTCGTATTTAGTCAAATGTTAAAATCACAGAGTTAATGATCTTACAGATGTGTATTTATAGCGAAAACCGACAGTTATGGACTTACTTGTTTAGCGATTGTGTAATATTTTGGGGAAGTCAAGTGCTGATCTTGTCATCACTAAAATGTAAAACGATGAATCATTTCCATCTCCCCACCCCCTCCTTGCTAGTGCCAAAAAAAAAGATGTTTAATGGCAGTTAATTGTTGCTAAAACGAATTTGGTCTCATTTTCTCCAACAAGCTATTAAAAGCCCTGTTTTTTCGCTCTCTCAAATCAATCATTTAGTATCAATAAACATAGCTTTGCAGACTTCTCAGCTACTTATTTGCCAGTAACTCCCTGTCAAAATTAGCAAAGTACTTTGTTTTAGTCACCTTTTCCCAAGAGAACTACCCTTAAGCAGGGAAATATTTTTTAAGTTGCCCTTTTCTGACTTTTAACAACACTTTGGTGTCAGGAACTTTCTGTCAACTTTACTATCTTGGTTTGGTAACAGATATATCATTAGTACAATTTGCATATGTGGCTTACATTCGTGGTTTACATTCTTGCGTTCTGTTTTTGATTCCTTGCCGAAGGCAGAAGGAATCTATGCGATGGTGATGTCGTGTGTGTGTGTATGGATGTGTGTATGTGTGTATGTGACACTTCTTGTAAACACGATATCTCAAGAAGGGTAACCATGACTGATGTCATACTTGGTGTGTGGGTTGGTCATATTGAGTAGATGATCCCTATTGTTTTTAGTGGAGGTCAAAGGTCATTTGAGGTCACCAGAGGTCAAACTAGAAAAACCTTGTAAACACGATATCTCAAGAACGGTAACTGTGACTGATGTCATACTTAGTGTGTGGGTTGTTCATATTGAGTAGATGATCCCTATTGTTTTTAGTGGCGGTCAAAGGTCATTTGAGGTCAACAGAGGTCAAACTGGAAAAACGTTGTAAACATAATATCTCCAGAAGGGTAACTGTGACTGATGTCATACTTACTGTGTGGGTTGGTCATATTGAGTAGATGATCCCTATTGTTTTTAGTGGCGGTCAAAGGTCATTTGAGGTCAACAGAGGTCAAACTGGAAAAACCTTGTAAACATAATATCTCCAGAAGGGTAACTGTGACTGATGTCATACATACTGTGTGGGTTGGTCATATTGAGTAGATGATCCCTATTGCTTTTGGTGGAGGTCAAAGGTCATTTGAGGTCACCAGAGGTCAAAATGTGAAAACCTTGTAAACACGATGTCTCAAGAACGGTAACTGTGACTGATGTCATACTTGGTGTGTTTGTTGGTCATATTGAGTAGATGATCCCTATTGTTTTTATTGGAGATCAAAGGTCATTTGAGGTCACCAGAGGTCAAAATGTGAAAACCTTGTAAACACGATATCTCAAGAACGGTAACTGTGTCTGATGTCATACCTGGTGTGTGGGTCAGTCATATTGAGTAGATGATCCCTATTGTTTTTGGTGGCGGTCAAAGGTCATTTGAGGTCGACGGAGGTCAAACTGGAAAAGCCTTGTAAACACAATATCTCCAGAAGGGTAACTGTGACTGATGTCATACTTACTCTGTGGGTTGATCATATTAAGTAGATGATCCCTATTGCTTTTGGTGGAGGTCAAAGGTCATTTGAGGTCACCAGAGGTCAAAATGTGAAAACCTTGTAAACACGATATCTCAAGAACGGTAACTGTGTCTGATATTATACCTGGTGTGTGGGTTAGACATATTGATTAGAAAATCCCTATTGTTTTTGGTGGAGATAAAGGTCACTTGAGGTCACCCTGAGTCAAAGTGTAAACACATTGTAAACACAGTATCTCTAGAAGGGTAAGTGTGACTGATGTCATACTTGGTGTGTGGGTTAGTCATATTGAGTAGATGACTCCTATTGTTTTTGTGGAGGTCAAAGGTCGTTTGAGGTCCCCCGAGGTGAAAATTTTCTAGCACATTATCTCCAGAAGAGTAATGTTGACTGATGTCATACTTGATGTGTAGGTTCCCCATACTGGGTAGGTGATCCCTATTGCTTTTAGTGGACGTCAAATGTCAATTGAGGTCACCAAAATAAAGGTTATTTGGGTTAAAGGCTTATTAATGTGGTGTTTCAAGACCAGTAACTGCAGTTGATCTCATACTTGTCATGTGAATAATTCATGCTTGTTATAATATAACCATGTGGCAAGGAATCACAAAGCCTTTTGGCTTTCTGGTTCATTTTGCTATGGTGGCTTTCCTTCTCCCATTGTCCCTTTTGTTTAATGTGCTTGTGTATACATGTGTTTGGAATGAAAAGGAGATATTGGCAAGGAATCACAAAGTCCTTCCACTTTCTGTTTTGGATTCCTTGCCGAAGGCGGGCAAGGAATCTTTGCGATGGTGATTCTGTGTATGTGCGTGCATGTGTGTGTGCGTGTATGTGTGTGAGACAAAATCTCGTGAATGCTCGAGCTTTTGAAGGGAAAGTGCAAGGTGGCTCAGTGTGTTGATAGAACATATGAAGATCTCGGCTGGGATTGTTTTTGGTGGAGGTCAAAGGTCATCTGAGGTCACCATCAGGCAGAATGTGTACAAACTATTTTTGCAGTATTTTAGAAATGACAAGTTGCATCATTTTCAAACTTAGGTGGTATGTACTGTCCTTTAAGTAAGTGAGATTGTGAGGTTATTCTTGTAGGTCAAAGGTCATCTAGGGTCATCAGAAGTCATGATGTAAAAAGCTTGTGAACACTCTATCTTTTGAAGGGAATGTGCAAGACAGTCTAAAGTCAGTGTGTGGGTAGGACATTTAAAGATCTTGACTGAGATAGATTTTGGTGGATGCCAAAGGTCACCAGAGGTCATCTGCAGGCAGACTTCAGACAAAACATGTTTGCAGTACCTCATGAACAGCACATTGCACAAACTTTAACCTTCAAGGGTATGTAGGACTTTCTAAGTAAATAAGATGAGGGTGTTTCTAGAGATCAGAGGTCATGTGGGGTCATCAGAGGTCATAACATGAAAAAAATTGGTTAACACACTATTTACAAAGGGAAGATAATTTCACTATTTACATAGGGAAGACATTGTCACACTTTAGAGTTGTTCTTTTTAGATGGAGTATATAAAAATCATTATTGTTTTTGGTTTTGATGTGGGGCAAAGGTCATCTGAGGTCCTTGAGTACAAAATGTTAAGACCTTTGCAGGTGTTGTTTCACTTTTGTGTCTTTTCCTATGGGTAGAAGGTACTTGAACTGCCTTCCAAGGAAAGACTGGCAAGGCTTGCACATTTAGGAAGTTCCAATTTGAAAACTTTTACCTGTCAGTTACAGTAGGTTATAAAGTGTAGTTGCGGTACTAATTTCACAACTCTTTCACTTGCAGTGATGAAACTTCATCTATGCTCTTCAGCTGGCATTATGCTGGTTTCTGATAAAATGTGTCTGAAAGTATGTGTAAAGTATCTAAAAGCCCAATTTGGTTGATTAAGTTCAGCAGGTACAATACACCTTTGAGTTTCTATTTGTCCCCAATTCAGCAGTACAGTATTTGGTATCATGCTTCATATTACTCTTGTTTAGACAGTTAAAAATGTTCACTTAGTTTTTAAAGCAATAATTGGCTTTTAATTCCATCTCAGACATTTTTTTTTTAAATGGTGATCGACCAGTGACCTCTCTTGAAAATGGTGAGAACAGTTTGACCTGCCTATCTTTCCCAGAGGAATCCTTAACTGAGATACAGCTCTCCTGTCATCAAACAATGTGGAATTAGATTTGTTTTCTGAAGTGGAGATAGTTGTAGATCAAAAATTTCTTTTAGGGAAAAGTCTTATTGTACAATAGAGATAAATAAGTTATTACTTGGTGATATGATGGGGTAGATGGAGGAATTGATGTAGTTTATATCATTAGCAATCATTTCATCTGTCATATGAGTATATCTCTTGTTCCTGGAAAATTCGTACTGTACCTAGGCTACCACTGTGCAGGCTGGAGAATTCTTGGCCTCCAGTGTTATCTTACATTACACACATACAGTAGGTATTGGAAAATGATGTACCGTTATTAATGGCTTCATCTGGTAGCCTGTGGTTACTACAGTATATTGCAACTTGAAAAAAAATAATGGAGGTGCATGTAGTAGTGGCAAGGAATCACTAAGCCTCTTGGCTTTCTTGTTTATCTTTGCCATGAAGCAAAGGAAAAGCAGGCAGTGGGTGGTATTGAATACCCTGCCAATTGCAACAATAACCTAAGTAGCTCAGACAATGAAAATAGCATTGAGATTAAATATGCTTTCTGACATGATTTAATACGAAAAGCCAATTATTCTAGGTTTGGGGCTGAGAGGTTAAACTATGAAACCTTTGTAAACGGCAATATGTCGAGAATGTAAGTTCAAACTGATCTCATGTATGGTACGTTGATGGACTAGTTTTGAGTACTATTGAGAGCCTTTTTGTTCCTAGTTGTTAACAGTGTATCTCAAGAAAGGAAGCTTGCATATGTATCATCGAAGTGTGCTGATGTGTCACATTAAGTACAAGAATCCTTTGAAACAAGGACACTTTGTTATATGTAATGCTAATGAACTATTAGCCCAATCATAGCCCAATTTCCCCCAGCGCATGGCTGTGAGTGGTTAGTCTAGGTTACATTTTTAAAACGACAGTGCATTCTTGTATTACTGTGCCCTGGGTAAAGCAGGATGCGCTCTTTGATGCAAAAAAAAAAAAAAAAACAAATAGCCGCCTGTGTTGTTAATCTTTCTCTTCCAGGTGATACCAACCTCGAGAACAAACAAACAGCTGCGCCACGTTTCTTTCATAAAATTTAACTTATTACAGGGTACAAAAAAGACTGATTTATTTTTTTGACTTTTTTTTTTTGGCTTTTTTGGCTTAGTTTTGATTATTCACACGGTTTCGCAAGTTAACTACTGGGTCCGGTTCTTTTAATATTGTGTTCTTTTGAAAATTGTAACCTTTTGAAAATAGTGTAGTTCTTTTCGGACAAATAGACCCCAGTGCGGTGGTTTTGAAGCTATTCACAACTGTTACCAGTATAGCTCCTTCGGTGCACTGTAGAAAGCAGCTATAAACTTGAAGGTGAACTTCAAAATGTGTTCACAGTGGTCTGAGCATTGTGATCTAGGGTATGTTGATAATGTAAACAGAATACAATTGCGAGTAATAGTTCACAGGTTATCGCCCCACTTCCTTTCAGTCAGTCACGGTTACGTATTGTCTCGTGTGTTCAGCTGAGGATTCGCTACTAAGTTTGTATAACACAAATAAGATGACATTGAAAGGGAATTGGTCTCTTCCATCATGGGCGGCACTTCGTGGGACAAGGGGCAGGGGACATGTCCTCAAGGGGCAGGGGACATGTCCTCTCCACAGTTTATAGTCTGGGGACAAAATATCAACCCCTCATCAATTTAGAACTATTCAGAAGAAATGTTTTTTTGGACATTTTCGGTTTGAATAATTGTGACTTTAGTCTGTTCATTTGCTATTCCGTAAATCTAAGTTGACATTTTGCTCTAGTGTTAGTGTGGATTGCTTGTAATGGGCACATATAGATGATTTTCAGAAGTCCTCAACAATTACCTTTTTCCTGCCGTTTCGAAAGGCCTGATTCACCCTAGTCTTTTTATTTTTGCATCCAGAAATCTTTCCAGAAAATGAAGATGTCCTCATTTCTTGAATAAAAAGTGAAACGGCTTGGCATATGTTTGAGCTAACGTATGCTGGCACTCCGTGGGTAGTGCTTCCGATCCGGCACTCCCCTTTCCCCGCCTGCTTGGACAGTAGACCCTACTAACAGATTGCTTGATCTGCCTATTTATACTCCTACATATTACATTTTGTTGTACCTATTGTTTATATTCTTCAATGTGTTCCTGAAATGTCATTTTATTTCTGTGTTATAAATTTTATATTTCTCCCTTTGTAAAAGTTGACAAAGTCGGTCACATTAATCCCCGGTTCCCCTTCAACTGTTCTTCTCATGTACACTCTCAAAGCTTACAAGAACTGAGCCTATTAATTGTTGTGTATGTCAGCTTCACCGGACTTTACCATTTACACAACGCATGACCTTCCCCTGTTGCTTACATATGACCCTGCTTCTTACCAGGATCACGCCACATAGCATCATTGCCCAATCATTCCAGGTTTTCTATTCAGAGAGATTTCTCAATGCGTAACCAGATGTTGAAGTTTGCTATGGCAGCGAATCTTTTTGTACGCGACCACTGAAGCACAACCAGTAACGCGGGCTATGCTACAGATTCTCCTCAGTCGATTTGAACGTCTGCTATGTTACTGTTCATGTACGATATGTAGTATGACTGTGTAAGGAGTCGAGCGCACGTGAGCGACACCTATACGGGGATCAGACGACGTAAGAGCTCCCATAACAAAGAAAAATAATCCGTTGCTAACGATAATCATTTACAAATCATTAATCGGTTGTTACTAACGTTCGGCTTTGGTTGAAGTTAATATTGTCGAAGGGTACCGTGGGTTCGACATTTCTCCAGTTGAAGAGCTTGGTAAGTCAAGTATAGTGCGTTGCGTTTTACACTGTTATCCATTGCCGTATTTGTTTTCCCTTTTTTCTTACTTTTAAGAGTGCTGGAAATAAATCCACACAGAAGAAATGTGAATATGTGATGACCCACGTCGTCAAAAAGGTACACGACCAAATTTTTGTAAACGGTTGATGAAGAATGCAATAATTGCATGGAATTTTTTTTTTCATTTCTGTGGTCATTCACATACTCCGCACTTGCATAGACAGACGTTAACGGCGAGCATCTAATTTCAAAATTTATGTGCGGAGGCGAGTATTTAGTATCGTCGAGCGTTTGCATGGAATGTTTTCTCACGAAGTATGCCTTCTTCGCGTTGAATGATGGGAATACATGTATGCACATTAACTTGTATAGAGGAGGAAATAATTCAATGTAAGCACAAGTTGTGTATACATGTAGCGTAAGAGAACACGCAATAAATGCAGATACAGAGGGTTTATATTGTCATTAATTATAAAACCTAAGCAGTGCGATGAAGGACAGGTCGGTCAATTCATCTTTTTTTTTTATTAAGGAAGAACCAAATTATTGTTACATTGCATACGTATGATATATATTATACATGCCGTTTGGCATTGCATTTTCTCTTTGAAATGCAATATCGTAGAGAGGGGAAATGGGGCTTAGGGGATATATAACGGCCCGGGATGATTTTAGGCCGGGTGTGTGGTGGCATTCTTCATGTAAAGAAGCAGCTAGGGTCTACCTGTAATATGGGTTCGTTTGAGGTTGACCAAATCATTAGGATCCTCACTGGCAGTCTGTGCTCATGGAATAAAGAGCTATGTATGCAGATGATGCAATATAGACTACCGAACTCCTTATTAGGCATCTTGGATTGACAGTTCATCATGTACGTTAGATCGAAAGTTCCACTTGGTCCACGCTCATGTAAGCATATACGGAGTTAGGGACGTATCTATTTTTGAGCTCACTGACAGGCGCTGGGTGCGAGGGACGTTATTTTATCTTTATTGAAGGGGGGGGGGGGAGACTGATTCACGTTTTACCGTCTACGCGGAACACCACCATGTTAGTTGGCGCAGAACGTAAAAGAAATTTTTGGCTTCACTTCCCGGGTGTTCTTAGTTTGTGTTAAGATGATGGTTGTATTTTCTTCTATTATAGCCTATATTTCATACAGTTATACTAACTCATTCACACAGAGAGTCGATCACATGTCCAACCATGGAATCAACTTGAGAATAAAAGTTCAGAGCAGAGCAGTACACAGAAGAAAGGCCCGTACCGTAGGGCAATAGCGGTAACAACAGGCGTTGTGGGATGTTCGCAGGAAGGGGAAAGATTCACTAAGTCTTGACCAAGAAGAGTGTTCTAAGCTGATTGCACGCAACCATTGTTAATATCATTTTGTCAATTTCGCAATAAGGGGATTGAGGAAAGAGTCGATGATACAAGATTCATAACTGAATCATGCATCCGTTTTCATTCATTTCTTAAATATTGGGGCTGAACATACCCTCTCTCTTTCTGCCGCCGTAAGTGGGACTCCATTACAGCAGAGTGCCGCCATTTTGGCGCATAGCGTACCGAGGAAATTTCTGAAAACAATACCCCTCACATTGCAGGAAATGGCACTTTCCAGTATCTCGCATTCTTAATTTCAGCTAAATCTTTTAGAACACAAGTTATGAAATTTACACTTCCACTGGAGTAATGTTTTGTTTGTTTTATTTCAATTTCACGTTACAAAAATTATGAGGGGGGGGGGCAGTCGTAGTGTACCAAGAATTTTTGGGGCAAAACAGCCTGTCAGACATTTTGACACATACAAACTTAAATAAAAAAAGACTAAAACATAAAAAAGATCCTGGATGACTCTCAAAAAGCCTTGGTCTGATCTTCAAGTTACCAAGTGTATCAAGTATAGTCCTGCGGAAACAGCTAGAGCAACAGCTTGTGAGTTGTGATCTATATACAATTGGTGTATTGTTGCATAAAGCATACTTCTATATCATGTAGACCTTATAATACTACTGGGAAATGCATTTGTAGGCTATACCAGCAAATAAGCCTAAGAATGAAAACTAGACCTACCCACATATGTAACAAAAACGCGACTATCCTGCATGAGCTACAATCCTCAAAAAAATACACGTGACACCTAAACTTGCCCCCCCCCCATTCGATGTTGAAATTTGGGATAGTTTGGGGTGGGACAGCATGGATCTAGGGGGGGGGGGGTTGTGCGAGATGAACGAATCTACTTCAATATTTCTACATTTGCGTACAAGTGTCCCATCATTTATCAAGGATTGTCGGTTGTAGGCCTATGTGTCTGTATAAAAAAGAGAGAAACATTGGTAACAATTTATACATAAGCGTTGGAAGCATAAAAATGGCTGGGGGTTGCATAAAGTTGGGATTATGTACACCCCACCCCACCTTTGTAGACCATAGAGAAAATCAACATTAACAATTTATGAATGACTGGGGAATTGGACCATATAGGAATTTCTAGTGGGAATGAACAGGCGCCAAAGGGTATGTATGAGACCCCATTAATTTCTATGGGACAGTCAAACGGTCCTATAACTTTCCCATTGAAATTGCACTGTTTCCATGTTGATTTTCATCAAATCTGAATGGGATCTGATGGGATTACATTAGATCCCATTACAATGCCGGACCCTTTTTGATTTTTTTCCTAGAATCATCGAAATCACAAGGCATTTGTCCATTCTGTTTATATGATGTTATTTTGAAAGTTTTGACGGACTGAAAACCAGTATTTGACAATGAGTTTCTCCCATGTTTCATGATTCAAAAGTATGGATTCAGTTTTCTGTTGTAACACTTTTGTCTGGAACAGTGTGGTGGACAGAATCGTTTCTTTCTTGACATTGGTTAGTTAAGACTAGATTTTTGCGAAAACAATCTATGACAGTGCAGCTAATTGAATCCCTAACGTATCCTGTCGATGGCAAAATGCCCTATCCATATTCAGGTATGGAGGGCTGGGGCTCAGTTTAATTCTCCTGTAGTAGTGTGGAAATTGGGGGTACACATTCGCCCCGCGCTTATAAATGTCGGAGGGGCACCCGTCCCCTTCCTGCGCGTGCAAAATGCTGTTCAGATCAACATAAATCTCATTCGAAGTTTCACAGTAACAAGTTTATCGTTTTCACGCTCAGATATGTCTGAGGCTCATTATTTCTCCTTTTCAGTCCGTGTTTTTTCTGTCGATTTTAATATGGGACAGTTGACTTCGTTTTCCCCTGTTACATGGATCCATAATACAAATTATTCTGTGTTTTTTGGTTTCGAAGAAATCGTAACCTTTGTAATCACGCGGCAGTGTAAATGTGTGTACGTGTGTGCGTGTGTGTTTGTGACGCTTACCTTGTAAATACGATATCTCAAAAAAGAGAAGTTTAGGCTGATTTCATATTCGGTACATAGGTGTACCACATTGAGTACAAGAACCCTTTTGCTTTTGGTGGAGGTCAAAGGTCATTTGGGGTCAACAGGGGTCAAATTGTGAAGACCTTGTAGACACATGTCTCAAGAAGTGACGCTTGGATAAATCTCATATTTGGTATGTAGGTGTAACACGTTAGGTACAAGACTCCTATCAATTTTGACGGTCAATGGTTACTTGAGATCAACATGGCTCAAATTGTGAAAACACAATACCTGAAGAATGGAAGCTTGGACATATTTCATATTCAGTGAAGAGATGTATCACGTTAAAGGGGAAATCAGGGTTTGACTGAGAAAATTCACCTTTAGTTGATTTTCCTTTCTAAACTGATTGTTCACCGAGTATAGAGACGTTGGGGAGGTGTTTGAAGGTAGACGAAACGGTAATTATTGCGTTAGTTACTGTTGAATGAGAACTCTTAATATTTGTCGGGTACAAAAAATAAACGTTCATGTACAAGAGAAGACAGCCTCCTCTGTACGATGACCAATCACAGCGTAAGACTGAGATGACGTTATATGAATAAACATAACCGAATGTTTACGGTTCCCATGCTGTTCGTGGATTAGGCAATGCTATAAGTAAACAAGAGTTCAGTGATAGTTGATGATACATACAGCACACGTGGGCTACGTTTGAAACTGTTCAGCCACACCTCCTCATACCTTGAAAAGGCGATAGTGTTGAATATTTATATTTGATTCGATGAATATGGATGACGTTACAGACTTTCGGAATTTTTCAGCAATTTTTTTTTTGCGAATTTGATTCGTTTCTCGAAATTGTCCACATGTTTTGAGATAATCTTGATCACATTTGTTAGTTATAGTATTCATTGTACGATACCGGTGGGGAATTGAAACAAATTTTGAAAATAAACCCTGATTTCCCCTTTAAGTACAAGGACATTTTTGTTTTTGGTGGGGATCAAAGGTTATGTGGGGCACCAGGGGTCAAATTGTGAAAACCTATTAAAACGCGTTATCTCAAGAAAGCAGTATGTTAGTGTACCACATCTCTATTGATCTTGGTGAGGGTAAAAGGTCGTTTGAGGTCAACAGGGATCAAACTGGAAACCTTGTTAACACAGTATATCAAGAAGAGAAACTTGGACAGATGTCAGTGAGTAGGTTTATCCTGTAGAGTATATCAGTACAAGAACCCTATCGTTTTAAAATTGAGGTCAAAGGTCATTTGAGGTCAACAAGGATCAAACTGTGAAAACCTCGTAAACCTTTATCTAAAGAAAGGAAACTTAGACAAATCTCGTGTTTGATATGTAAGTGTACCACATAAAGTACAACATTCTTTTTGATTTTGGTGGAGGTACAAGGTCATTTTCGGTCACCAGCGGTCAAATTGGGGAAAATGTTGTACACACGATATCTCAAGAGGGTTAACTTTTTTTCAGATCTCCCATTGAATTTACAAGAATTCCATTTGACGTTGTGGAAGGACAGAGATCATTGGTCATTTAAGGTCAAGAGGGTCACATCATGGAATTCTTGTAAACACCATATCTCAGGAATGGAAGCTTTGACATATGTTATAATCAGTATGTAGTTGTATCTCATTGAGTGCAAGAACCGTTTGGTCTTTTATTTAGGTGAAAGGTCATTCGGTGTCAACAAGGGTCAAATTTTGAAAAACGTTGTAGACATGATTTCGAGAAAGGAAGCTTGTACAGATTGTCATATTTTATATAAAGCATATTTAGCTTGTGACATAATAATGTTATGTCAGATTCAGAAAAAAAAATGCTAATCGGATCATCAAAACCACAATGCATTTGTGCATTCTGGTTCTTTTAGCTTCCAACATGTTAAGGTATAGCGGCAGCGTATATTTTAAGCTATGAAATTATTTCTTTGGGATAATTTGCAACCATAGTTTGGAATGCCTTCATTCATACCTGGACTGTAGTTTTTGTCATAGCTATGAAATTCCACCATGCAGCTTTAATAGGTATGGTTATGTTTCATTTCTCTTTTGGGCATGAAGAAGGTAGTATAGTCATGTGTCAAAACAATAAACAAAACAAAAAAAAGAAGTGTTTTACTTATAAGTACTGTATGGAGCGGATATTTGACAAGAGAAGGTATAAATAAAAATTTGATCAACGGTGGCACTTAGTATCTTCCCTTCAAGTTTCTCTCAAGAAGCAATTCAGTAATTTATTGCTTAAAGGAGCATAGGTACCTGTGGAATACATAATGTTTTGCACTTTCTCCAAATCGTGTCTATTTAACACATTTGTGGTAAAAAATCTTGTGCCAATGACATAAATTATCTCGCGGGCTTCAACATAAGGAAAATTCAAAACCTAACGGTTATGTTTTTATCTCTATAGTACTAAAGTGCCAAAAGTGTTATGTAAGATGTATTCCACAAGTTATCCTATCCTCCTTTAAGAATAACTTAAGTTTTCACTCAAACTTTCAGAAATTCAAATGATGCATCTTTTGTGACCAGCTTAAATGAAGAATGTTTTGAGGGGATGGGACTATTGCTGAGGTATATTAATGAGACACTGGAGGGTTTAAAAATGATTAAATTTGTATACCATGTTGTTGCATTTTAAACGCAATATTTCAGTTTGAGGGAAATAGGTAATTTCGTTCCTTACAAGCCCACAAACATGTAACTTTATCCATTTCAGCGTTTCAACCTACACTCCCCCACCCACGGCCATAAATTCCTCTCAGTCCCCAAAACGCCGCTTCTGTCACCTCGCATCCTCTCATGCAGTGTCTTGTTGTTAAATAACCGCCTCAGTGAAGTCATACCAAAGTTAGACGTTTTGCCAGTGCATTTCTCTCGCCCTGCAGTAATGAATTTTGCATTTGGGAAGAAGTAGTGCGTGTCTTTTCTTGTCGGGATTTGATTTTACGGACAGCAAAGCCCTTTAAAATTTTTATACCACAATTTGCGTGTTATCGGGCCATGAAACGGTTTACAAACTGTCGGTGGATTTCAGTGATCATCTCTCGATTCTCTCCAATATAATTGTCTCGATTACTTTCTTCATCAGTTTAGTGGTAATGCAGTCATTGTGAGTGTTACGTGTGGTGTGTTTGTGTTGTGGGGGGGGGGGGCATGGTTGTTTAATTTGCTCATTAAAATACTGTTTCTAACTCAGTGCGGCTCCCATTTGTCTGCAAATCAGTTGTTCGCTGGAGTGATGTGCAACTAACTCTAACTTGTTAATGATATCCGTTTATATACTGTATGTCAAAGTTAATGTTTTGCAATTAAGCGAAATTGTGACTTGAAAAAAAAACCATACTTGACATTGACGGTCAGTCAGAATAGGTTGGGATTTGGTAGAACTTCCACTCAAGACAAGGAAAAGATTACGCGATACCACATGTCTGGTTCAGGTACGAATCTGTTTACTATTAAGTGTGATCAAGTTAGCTGAGTGATTTCTCGCTGTTTGAATCCAAGGAAGGTAGAGAGACTTCTTGTTGACAGATTGGGAGAGAGTACAGTCGGTGTTGCTGGCAACTTAGCATCATGTTTGTTTCTTGCTTACCTTCGTTACGTACTGTATCAATAAATGCACTGTACCTCAAACCCTCTACAACGCACTTTCATCTACAGTGTATTGTACGTGAATCAACAGTAACTTTTGGCGTCAGTATTTGACCAAGAATTGTCCGAGAAACTATATCGCACCACACAAGGTGCTTTCAGGCCTTTTTTTTTGACGTCCAAAAGCTCATACACGCAATTGATCTACACAACGTAATGATAAATTTACACCGAACTTGACCTCATCTGCAGTTTGAATGTTTTCGCCAAGATTAATTGTTATTTTCCAGGATGTTCTTGTAAATCATCAATTACATAATTAAATCGTGTCTCATTAAGAAACCCGGAATGTGGAAAGAAAACAGAGAATGAATCAACGAAAGTTTGACTGAATATGAGTACCTCAGTCTTGCCGTTCACAAGAGAGAGGCATATGGAATGAATAACGTCACTGCGCAAGGAAGCTTACTGCCACAACGCTCACAATGAAGTGGTTGAATTACCATAAAAAGGAGAAAAAGATCCTTATTAGTGTTATATTGTTATTGTCATCGGACGATTCGTTGAGACCTCATAGTCGCAATCGATCAGACCATGCATTGTCAAGTACATACAGTCAAGGTTAGCATTTATTGTCACTCTCTCAATGACGACGTTCAAACAGAGATATCACGCGCACACGCGCAGTGAAAGGTATGCTCCGGATTCCACTATTTCTCACAAAATGGGTTGATTGGTAATTCCTTACACTATTTAAACTTGTGAATGTCTGATTTCCTGCTAGGTCATATGATTTGAGTCGTCTGTGAAGGCCTGTGTAAGCTTCGTTGTTAATATACAATATAAGTTTTATTTGATATTCGAATGTTGAAACAAGTCCAAGTCATTCAAGCGATCCCGTCCTTCCCAGAGCCTTCTTATGAAACAAACCCAACAACGAGTATGTATTCCAACCAGAAATATTGAAACGAAAATGGAATCAATGTTTTTTGAATCATGAGTATCGGAGAAACTTCTCAGACAGTGACCTCTACTGTTTTAAAAAGGATATCATGTAAACACATTATTTGTTGACATAATTAATGTGTATAGCAGTATTGTATTGTGCTGTTTCGATCGTGTTCGTGAACGTGTTCAAAACTGCTGGCGATTCCTTTGCGATATGCCTGCGAATTCAAGCGACAATTTTGCTACTGTTCTACTAACATTTGGCGAATTTGCGAAATTCAGTCGCAAACCAATGCGCAAGTGAAATTTTTCTTTGTGAGATAGCTTAAGTGTGTATGTCTGTGGTCGTGCTAATTTATGTTTGTGACATTGCAAACACATCTCAATAAGGGAAGCTTGGAGGGATCTCATTCAGTATGCAGGAGTACCAGTGCTACAATGAGCACAAAAATACTGCTGTTCCTCATGGCGGTCAAGTAGTAAAACATATGTTAAAACATATCTCAAGAAAGCTTGAGCAGATCCCAAATTTGGTATGTAGATGGTACCACATTGAGGGCAACAACTCTATCCCTTTTGATGGAGGTCAAAGTTCATTCGGGGTATACAGGAGTCAAATGGTAGGAACCTTGACATGATATGTCAAGAAAAGGAGCTTTGACAGATCTCATTCTGTGGAGGCCATATTTGGTTTCGATTACATCGTCACCTTTGTAATCATGTGTGTGTATGTTATGTAGGTTTAAATTGGTCATGTAGGTTACGTTGGTTATGTAGGTTCTCATGAAGGGAAGCTTGTACAGATCTCACATTCGGTATGTGCATGTACCTCGATGAGGACAATAGCCTATTGCTTTCGTTGGAGGTCAAAGGTCATTTGGAGTCAAATAGGTCAAATAGTGAAAACATTGTAAACACAATATTTCAAGAATGGAAGCTTGTACAGATCTTATATTTGGGAGTCCCTTATTGAATACAATATGCCTATTATTTTTGGTGGAGTTCTAAGGCCAACAGGGTCAAATAATGAAAAGGTTGCAAACGTGATATCTCAAGGTAGGAAACTTGTGCAGATTTCATATTTGATATGTGGTGTACCATACTGAGTGCAAGAAGTATTGTTTTTGATGGAGGTCAAAGGTGATTTGGGATTTAGTAGGGGTAGTATGTGGGTGTACCTTATTGAAAGATGGGAAAATTGTTAGATGTCATATTCAATACGTGGGTGTACCTCATTGAGGACAAGGAGCATATTGTTTTGGTGGAGGTCAAAGGTCATTTGGGGATCAATAGGGGTCAAATAGTGAAAACTTTGTAAGCAAACTATTTCAGGAGGGGAAACTTGCGTGTATTGCATGTGAAAATTTTGTAAACACAGTATCTCAAGCAGACAATCATGTTCATACCTCATGTTTCTATGTTTAGGCACAGTGGCTTATTGAATTCAAATAGTTTCAAATTCAATTTCAATTCAATTCAAATTAAAAAAAAAATTGTTTTTTATGGAGTTCACGGGTCATTTGAGTTCAGCAGGCGTCCAGTTAAGATAATCCTGTAAACACAGTATCTCAAGAAGGGAAGCTTGCACAGATTGATATTTGGTAAGTAGAGAAACTCTTGGATGTATCTTTGTAGTAACCGTTGTGCAATTTCAGATGGAGACCTACAGTATCAGTCATCAACTTAGGTCAGCAAATGTCATTGTTCATCTCAATTTGTGGTATGATAAATTTCTGTAATATTACAATAACCAAGCATATCACACTTACTCGCAATATGTCAGATTCATGGAAGATTTCCCGTAATGAAATCATCGAAATCACAATGCATTGGTGTATTCTGGTTCATGCCTTGAAGGGCGCTTACCTAATTTGCAAACGTTCCGTACCTTTAGCACGCTGTAATCACCATATCCCTTTAGGGTATTCGTAAACTGTGTAGGCCTATGTATTGCAATCGTCCAACTGTCAAGGTCGGAATTGGGTTTCGACATCGCCGACTATATTTTAGTTGCAAAGTTGCTTGCAGTCGTTTGTTTCCAAATCATGCACTTTGACCAGTTTAACAAACACAGTGTTGCATCAGCGCAAAAACAGCCCACAGTATCGTAGTTTAAATGGTTACGATGCTTGAAACGCAATGAGAGTACTTAGAGAATAAAATAAAATACATAATGTATCGCCCCAGCTTTATTCAGCAAAGAGGATCGTGGAGGGCTCTCCAGTTATGCAGGCCTGCAGAGGAAATCCCAATTTTTTCCAAGCGTCCAGTGTGTGCATTCGAGTTTGAGATAGACGTAAGTTTACTAGGCATACACCCAGTGGCGACGCCAGGATGTCAGACTTGGGGGGGGGGGCAATCTGAGGGCAGAGGAAAATGTTGGGGGGCAAAGATTTTCGCGCGCAGCGCGAAACCGAGCGCGAAGCGCGAGGCCTTGCGGGTGGAGTCCAGGGGCCCCTGAAGCTCTGAGGTTTTGGGATATCTCTGGGTGGAAAATTAAGCCTCAAGAGAGGTATATTATTTATTTTTATATTATTTATTTTTTCGGTTGACCGTACTCCAAGGTTCCCAACTTTTTTCTTTGGGAGTACCATTTCACATTTACGCGGTACCACCGAGTACACACACATACACACACACACATAGGCTACATACACTTCCATCCAGTTCCTGTATTTAGGAAAACGACATTCCTATATTTAGGAAAACAACCACCTACCCCCCTTCCCTTATGCTGGACGGTAAACATTCCAGAGAAAATTGGTCTGACCAGGCTGGCCTACTGCTGAAGTGGCTACGGGCTTGATATGAATACTGGCAGCCTGTTTAACATAAATTAGGCATTAATCAATCATGGTTCCCCGGAAGCTGTTCTTAGTCAGTCCAATGCCAATACATAGTTTTGTGATTAATTTTGGATGAGTGCAAGATGTGATTGGGAAGGGTGAGAGCAACTGGGGGGGGGGCAAGGAAACAATCTGGAGGGGCAAATGCCCCCTCATGTCCCCCCCCCCCCCCCCGTCGCTCCGCCACTTCATACACCAAGCCTTAGAAATATCAATGAAACTCATTGTTCTCACTACTTTCTCCTTTGAACTGATTTGACTATATGGACCAATTTACCTCTTCGTCTTCGTTCAGCAAAAGAATTGATTCTTTAAAAAAGTATTCGAAAAACCATCTTATGCGTACTTAATTTTACCTGTCTCGGTTTATAGCATGTCTATCATTTATTTTATTTGCCAATCTTCTTATCATAGTAAGTTTGTGCGTGAATTTGTTTTTTTTTAAAGCGCCATACATTGTGGATTTCTAACTTTAAATGTGGCGCTTTTAAAGAGGCTTGTGTCGTGAAAGTCAATAAATTCTTTTCAACCTGTCAACTTATGACAAATAGTCAAACTAAGAGGATCCCACTGCCTCACATATAAAGGAACATTAAGGAATGAGTAAATAGCGATTCAGTTTGGTTTATCACAATTCGGACCAGATACTTTTCATGTTGGTACTTATCTATAAAATTCCTAAACTTTGACCGTTTTCATAACTATTTTATGTTAAAGTTGACTATTTTACGAGTTTCGTTGAATCATGGGCTCATGGCGTTGAGACAGTTTGCAATAAGATGGAGTATTACAACAGACTCAGCAGAACGGTCAGATGGTTACTGTTATGTTGCCCGAAAACGAACAACATTGAAGTAAAGTTGGTGTTGTGTTTTGTGTTGATCAACTGAGAGATGACATAAAATGCTTTCAGTGCTAAACAGACAGTTGCTTCTTGTCATCTCCAACCCAGATACTAAAAGGCAATTAATGAAACTACTTCATTTAATTTTTCATTTTGTATCCCTAGTGCACTCGTCAGTTTTTTCTTGGCAAGTGGGGTTGTGAAATGATGGGCAGTGGTCGGCAGACATTTTCACACACAGTCCTTGTGAATAGTATTTATGTAGATCAATGATACCCCCCTGTATTGAACCATGGAGCTATATGATTGAACGCATACCTTCCCTTCCTAATAGTGATGACAATTTTCCAATTTCCTAGCTTATAGGAATAACCACTGGTCTGACTACATGCCTAACACTGACGTTATATCTACAGTATAATATGTTAAGAACTGTGTTTATTCATCCCCTTCAAATGCAATTAGACTTGCTTACAGTGATGTTTTCATCTCACTGTACTCAGTCGGTTGTCAAGCAAGAATGAATATCATTCCATGCAAGAAAAAAACAGCAGCATACCTGGGCATACCAATAATTATGTGTGATGTTAGCTTGGCAGAGAATCGTACCGGTTACTGGTCGTAAATATGTTGCACGTATGGCGATTTCCTTCGCTGCAAGTATACTCAGCATTTGGAAATTATGAAATGCATATTTGATGGAAATCCTCCATCATGTGAGGGGGGGGGGGGGGCGATCGTAATAATATTACAGACAAAAACGATGTGTAAAGGACAAATAGTTTTATGGTATAGAGACGTATTGCAAATGTATGGCGTTTTCATGGGGATATCACAATTTGACGTCGACGACTGCATTTTTTCTGGAATATGGGACCGCTGTTATCATTTGTTACATTTTTTCTTGTCTTGGAGGCCAGTGCTAGGATTGCAGTTATTCTCTTACATTTTTTTTACATACCCAACTGTATAAGCATTGTGGCTAGACACACACTTTAATGATTCCATTGTACGTATTGCAATATTGTACAAATTGATCAAACCTTCCGTATTCGGTGCGAAGCATACATAACCTTCAGAAGTATATACTGTAACGCCGCCAAAGTTTGAAGGTGAGGACACGTCTCTTCCGGAACAGATGGAGGAAGGTGTGAGAAAGGGGGGGGGGGGAGGCGGACAGGGTAAACGTCACAAAGACGAACTCAGAAGTTACCCAAAAAGCAGCATATGTAAGTTTCAAATTACTATAATTGCATCTCACTCAGTTTTACACTAACAAACAAAATGCGCAAGGGATGCGCACAGAGAGACTTGTTACAGATGTCGGACTCTGCCTAAACCAGTGGTTCTCAAAGTGGTCCCTACCGCCGCGGGGGGTGTTTAGAAGTTTCAGGTGGGCCCTATAAAGTTAACGAGCGATAGGGATACGTTGTCAATGATTTAGGGGTCCCTGGCTATTAATATACATCGCTGCGGCGATATAGGGCACCGGAAGGCACACAGCGGACTGGGTTCGAAAAGAAGAATTTCCAATCCAATCTGCCTAAAAATCTTTTATGTTTGGGAGGGATTTGGAATTCAAGGACTCATGTTAAAATGCTTCAGGAGATTTCATTGCAGTAGTGACATTTCTTGTTACTAAAACCATATAGCGTTGTATATAAATATATTTGGGAAATCCGATTGCTTCCTGAGACGTCCGACAATAAATGATGGGACGGAAGATAGCATGGGAGGAGAGGGGGGGGGGGGGGTTGAGTCATGCCAAGATGACAAAAGGGGGCGGTAGTCGGAAAAAGTTTGAGAAACGCTGGCCTAAACCATCACAGCAGTCACATAAAACCTTAAGCGCAACTGTCGGGCACAGCGCCGGTTTCGGTCAGCTCCGCAGGCCTTCAGCACTCCGCAGGTGTCGTGCGCCGCAGGGCTTGCGCATTCGAAACGATACATGGGTTTACTGTACATCGTACGAGATGATTTCATGTTATGACGTCATCCCGATGGTTGTCTGCTTTTATGGTTACCTCAGTATTAGAGACTGTGTTGGCTCGAACAAATAGAATGTAGAAATGCATATTGCGTTTGCTTCGACAGTGAATGTAAAGTGCAATTAGTAAGACACTCCTAATAAATGTACAGGTTCATTGACAAACATCGTGCTACGTAAATCACACTTTCTGCACCAAGTTTTCTGTAGAGAGCCGTTGTGAAAATGCGTTTGTCTACGTTCTTTGTAGATGAAGCATATGCCTACGTAGTAATGTTCTACAAAATAAACCATTATAGCTAAATAGATCGTGCCATTTCCATGGTAACCATGTAGATACTGACAATTAATGGGAAAATAAATTCAAAAGGCTTTTTTTATTCATTTTCAAGTTTTATTGATTTATTTATTCTTCTCAAGATACACCGTAATAGGATGAATGGATGAGCTTTTAAAAGGGATTGGAGACACCTCGCTTTATAATCTCTGTATGTTGATATTACAGAACTGTTGTCGAAATTACTCTAGCAAGATGTATGTAGTGAAAAATGAGAAATAAACACAGTGAATTCAGCTGGAAAGCTTAAAGGGAAATAGTTTTTGTTTTACAGTTAAAAATCATACTTCTGAAACCAGATCTTATAGACACAGAATGATAGATTATTCAAAAGTAGGCAGGACGGTATCCTTCTTTTCAAAAAGTTTCTCACAAATAGAATTCAGTTACTAGTTGCTTAATAGTAAATTGATCAACCAACCGTAGGAATATGATATGCTGCATGTTACGTAAGTCGTAATACAGTTTGCATGTTTTGAGGAGATTGAAGTTATTGCTAATGATTATTGGTGAGACGGAGTGATTGATTGCAGGCACATGTTAGTTACATTAGTCATGTTACAACATATTAAAAAGCGATATTTCCCTTTGACCGTGAAAGGAACAGTCAAGGTCAACTCTGTTGTCGAGTGCCTATCCAGACTCCACAGCTTTTTATCTCATACTACCTGACGTGGACACAATGTGACTTGGGGTCACAGGCCATGTGGAGTTATTCTTGTTCTAAGGTCTCGTTTGGACCCAGTTTTAGGAAATTCTGCAAAATGCTTCTCTTCCCAAAGATTCTCTTGTACAATGTTGATGGTTAATCACAATGATACTCTGTTATTGGTCTCTTTATGGTGTATCCAGGAATTTTCGTCCAAACTGTTTTATGTGGGCCCTGTGGTGCAAATTATGAATCCTGTTGAAAATGCTGCTCTTCCCACATGATTTCATGGATCTGTATGAAACTTAGAGCCAATGTTTCTTGAGTGGTGGGCATTTAAGGTGTTTGAAATTGGTGGTCCAAGGTGACATGT